>OZ038515.1:64849745-64864745 GCA_964036315.1 Acanthosepion esculentum | reverse complement strand
GTTTGGTTCTTTTATGACTTATCAAACTTTTGCAGGTTATTTGGAGATAATAATGATTTACTGATACAAGTCATACTAATTAATCCATAGCTGGGGGGGGCAGAAGAATCATCAGGGGGATGTTTGATTAAAAAATGAAAATGCATACTACACTTGATAGACTCCAATAGCATTGACAATCATATACACAAGGAATGAGGGTTTTTCTAATGCTTTTGATATGAGCTGTGAAATATTTGCCTCTTTTCATTTTTTTTAATTTGATGGCTGACATACTGGTAAAAAAAAAAAAAAGAAAAAAAAAAAATCCTGCAAGTCAATTTCAGAGTTTTGGACTGATTGAAAAAAAACTTAGTTTTTTTTTTGGGGGGGGGGGGGGGGGGGGTATGAAAAAATGACCAAGAAATTCACCTGACATCCATCTTGGAGAGAATTTTAAAGTCATAAAAAACAAACTGTATTGAAAATGTTGGCTCGGACTTAACGGAAAACGACAGGATTTGATGCTGGTGTGTGGCAATGTTTTGAGGTAATTAAAAACAAGAATAACACAAACATTCAGCGTCGGAGATGAACTTGGATTTCAGTGAACGCCTCTGAGGGGAAATCCCAAATATAAATACGACATTGATTTGGTTTGTTTACAAATGCATCAATTTTATTAATAGACAGACTTCATGTTGGCATTTGTAAAGGCTTCTGATGGGAGAAGGGAGTAAAAAAGTCTTGTTAGTAAATTGATTTAATATTGCTTGTAAAAACACCATGTTGTTAACGAGGAAAACTTAAGGCTGGATTTTGTAAAAGCTTCTGGTTGGAAATCAAGGTTGTCTCTTAAAATATCTGATACAATGTATTTTACAGTGATGTTCACCCTTTACAAGGCCTGGGAGTAACTCAAGGTAGAGGATTACAGAGTAAGAGGCACAGTTTATGTGGAGAAGCTAATGGTTAACCCTAGATTTGAACAGGTCAAATTTGTAGTGATAGGGTGTCATGGTGAAACACACCTATTCTATAGTTATTAGACTCTCCCACCTAATATAAATAGGAGTAGTAAGAGGAACGAAGGTCAGTCGATGTCAGTCGACAGTTAGTCGAATATGAAAGTAGTCAGTGCCCACAACAAGATTACTCTGCGTAATACCTATTATATCAAGTTTCTAACGTTTTGTACGTCAAACTTATTTAGGACCGATTTTAGTACAAATACAAGCCCCTCCCCTGCGAAATAACTCCACAACAAAGGGAAAGCATCTTTCTAGGAGTCAGTTGCACAAAATAGAAGGTCATGGGAAGAAATTGCTTAACTGAAACGTACATCTCACCAATGGAATACAAGGAGAATGAGGGTGGTTCACTACAATGTACGTAGCATGGCAGGTCTTAGCTGTGAAGGGTAGAAATGGTGGAACAAAATAATATAGTTTATTTGCGCATTTTCCATCAAAATAACGATAGAGCTGTGAGAGATGTATGATGTTTCATCTGTGAGAATAGGGGTTAGAGATGATAATTTTTTACCCACAAGGATGCAGAGACAACATTTGGATTCTATCAAGACTGGAAGATGAGAACTTGGCAGCTCCTGCCCATATATAACAAAAATACTCCATTATCTGGCTCTTTTAAAGGTAGAGGATATCACACGGAGTCAGGTATTTCTATTAAAATAAGACTATATTTTCTCTATTAAAATGTCTAAAACAATGTGATTTTTCTAGACAATGTCTCTCTATTAACAGATCTAAGACTATATTTTCTCTATTAAAATGTCTAAAACAATGATTTTTCTAGACAATGTGTCTCTATTAACAGATCTAAGACTATATTTTCTCTATTAAAATGTCTAAAACAATGTGATTTTTCTAGACAATGTCTCTCTATTAACAGATCTAAGATAATATTTTCTCTATTAAAATGTCTAAAACAATGTGATTTTTCGAGACAATGTCTCTCTATTAACAGATCTAAGACTATATTTTCTCTATTAAAATGTCTAAAACAATGTGATTTTCCGAGACAATGTCTCTCTATTAACAGATCTAAGACTATATTTTCCCTCTATCAAAATACCTGATTTTTCACTTATCACACTTTAAGCGTTCTGAAAGCAAAGGAAATATTTGTCGCAGATTACTTCCACAACACAAAGAACAAATCACTGTAAGTTCAGACTCGAATATCAGGGGCAGAAAGAAATGTCGAAAACTCGATTCGCAGGTACTATCTCACAAATCACAATGCATGTAACCAGTCAGAAATATAACTCCCTCTCCGACAAACGTGGTAGCCAAAATACGCCAACTTTGCCAATTCGAGAACACCAACTGATTTTATCAGCCGAGCATTTTTTCCATTTGTCGACGGCTGGGAAAGGATGCCCAATTTTTGCAGATCAAAATACTTGTATAGCGACTCCTGCGATCGACTTGTTTTTTAATTTAAATATTTCATCTTCAGTATGTCATGTGGAATACATGCCCTTTTCTTTTGGTAAGTAATTTTCTTTTTCGCCACATTTTCTGTCGTAAGATACATGCGATGCACTGTTGCTTGGTTTGACGAGGTAAGTTACTGTTTTCTTTGCTATACACACTTGACAGGTGTTCTCTCAAAGAGGTCACACACCTTGAGTGGCTATTGGGATTTAAACTCAGCCTAGACTTCAAGTGGAACCTGTAAACATGATTCATCACTTAAGATGCAGCTAAAATAGTTGGCTCCCTGTACTGCTCCAGGAATCCTGTACCTTTATAAGAGGCTGAAAATAGAGTAGTCATGCTATATAAGGGCAGGAGTGGCCTAGTATTCAGTTTCCAGTTTCAACAGAGTTCAAAAATTTCTCTGCACTCTTCTTGATGACAAATTATTTTCCACACTACACCTTTCCAACAGATGAAACATTGCTAACCTATAACTGCTCTATCACTATTTCTATGGAAAATGTTCAGAAGATTAAAAAAAAAACTATAGAAAAATAAAAAAATAGAGGAAAGTGTTTAAAAAAAAAAGTTTAAAAATATAAAAAATGCAAAAAGATGTTTAAAAAAGGATGAAAAAGAAAAATCAAAATGGAGGAAAGTGTCTAAAAAAGATTAAAAAAACATAAAAAAATAAAAAAAATTAGGGAAAGTGTTGAAAAAATGATGAAAAAGATATAGAAAAATAAAATATAGTGGAAGTGTTTAAAAAAAGATGATAAAAATATAGAAAATAAAAAATGGAGGAAGTGTTTAAAAATATTAAAAAGATATAGAAAAATAAAAAAAAGGAAAGTGTTTAAAAAAAATTTAAATGATGTAGAAAAATAAAAAAGGAAAGTGTTTAAAAAAAATTAAAACGATGTAGAAAAATAAAAAAAGAAAGTGTTTAAATAAAATTAAAACGATGTAGAAAAATAAAAAATGAGGGAAAGTGTTTAAGAAAGGATGAAAAAGATAGAAAAATCAAAATGGAGGAAAGTGTTGAAAAAATGATGAAAAAGATATAAAAAAATAAAATATGTGGGAAGTGTTTAAAAAAAGATGATAAAAATATAGAATATAAAAAATGGGGGAAGTGTTTAAAAATATTAAAAAGATGTAGAAAAATAAACAAATTAAAAAGATGTAGAAAAATAAAAAGCGAGGGAAAGTATTTAAGAAAGGATGAAAAAGATAGAAAAATCAAAATGGAGGAAAGTGTTTTAAAAATAATGAAAAGGATATAAAAAAATAAAATATGGGGGAAGTGTTTAAAAAAATTAAAAAGATACAGAAAAATAAAAAAGTGTTTAAAAAAAATTAAAAAGATGTAGAAAAATAAAAAATGAGGGAAAGTGTTTAAGAAAGGATGAAAAAGATATTAAAAAATCAAAATGGAGGAAAGTGTTTAAAAAAACGATTAAAAAAGATTGAGAAAAATAAAAAATGAAGGAAAATGTTTAAAAAAGATGAAAAAGATATAAAAAAAATCAAAATGGAGGAAAGTGTTGAAAAAAGATTAAAAAGATATAGAAAAATAAAAAATGAAGGAAAATGTTTAAAAAAGATGAAAAATCAAAATGGAGGAAAGTGTTTAAAAAAAGATTAAAAAAGATTGAGAAAAATAAAATGTGAACATAAAAGAAAAATGAAAGTGATTATAAAAATACTAAGAATGCCTTAAATCTTTAAGAAGTTGTTAATAAACAAGAGAATTGGATAAAGTAACTAAGAATTAAAAGAAAAGAAAATTTAATGCTGATAAATACAGTTTATTTTTCAAATAAATCACAAAGAAAATAAAAACAAAAAATAAATCTAAAGATTTTTTTGAGCATATCCTGAAGGTCAATAAAGAAATTAATCTCTTGGTAAAAAAATAAAAACTAGCTAATTTGTCTAAGGCAAATAAAAAAATTTCTGACTTATATGGAAGGTCGATAAACAAACTAATCTCTCAGAAAACCAAAGTTCCAAGGGCAGTGGCCATTTCTTTGTTGGCTTAATTGAAATTTATTTTCTCTCAAATGAAGTGAATAAAGTTCTTCATCCTGTAAGCTGACAAGAAACCCAGCAGACAAAATCTGCTTAAAGCTGCTTCCAATTGTACTGACGGGTAAATAAACCTTGTTTCAGAAAGGAAAGTAAACAAGAAAGACGAAAAAAAAATGGATAAAAAAAATGAAATGAAGCAAATTCTTTTGTGTAATCACTTGATTGCGCTGAATGGGAGGAAGGTTAACCTTGTAAGAGGTCATTTCCCAAACAGGAAGGAATCGTTTCTCAGAGAACGTTCAAAGAGATATTCTTTTAATGATAGGAAGTATGAGTACTTTTCATATAAAAGCCCACACGCTGCTTTAGAGTCAATAACATCTGCTCAGGAAATTGTTCAATCATCTTTATAAGATTAAAGGTAAGAAAAAAGAACAGGAATCATTTATAAAAGAAAACATTCATATAGATAGAAATTATTTCTTATCACTATAAACATTATTTTTACTGGATATATATGCGTGTTTCGGTTTCAAACCTTGCATTTTACTTTCTTAAACAGTGAATTTAATAACAACCAGCCTAGATTTAAGGGAAAATTGTGCCTCCTGTATCCATTTTTTTATTTTTACATCAGGGAAACTGCTTCTTTCACCAAAACAGGCAGCAATCATCTTTCTATATCTCTGAGGTGAGGTATTATGATTACTTACATTATTCGGACTGTTGCTCATTATCTCATTCATGTTTCAGCTTTCTTCAGATAACTGGAATTTTGAACCGAACCCTTTGTATTCATTCACTGTGGTAGATTCTTCTAGTTCCACGCGCCATGCCTCTTTTGGATGTCTCTGTTATTATTGTCTTTAACTCAACTCTCCTGGTACTTTGGGTCGAGTCACTGGTGCATGTATCATTTAGGACATCTGTGCAAGAATTTTGGGATTTATAAACCTAATGTCTCAGCAATCATTTTATTTTACCAGTGCTCATTTTTCAATTTTTCTGTTGCTATTGTTGCTTTTTTTACCAGTGCTTATATTGCAATTTTTGTTGTTATTCATTGCTTTTCTCTAGCACTCCTTATAACTGCTTCCCATACTGTATTCATTTCTATGCTTGGTTGGCTCAGGAAATTTTTGTGGCGTAGCATATGTGCTGATTCCTTAAGTTTTCATATTTTCCAATGATGTTCTCTATTATTTCAACCTCATCCCACAGGGGGCAGTGATCTCCCTTTTCCCCCCCACATGTGGTCAGCTACACCTGATTTTTCTATTTCCCCTCGTATTACAGCATTATGATGTTCTTGCACTCATACATTAAGTGGGGGTCCATTTCCCATTTATATTTCTTATCACAGCTGCAGGGGGTGACATACACACTCCTTAGTCATGTTCTCCCCAATGGGGGGGGGTGTCTTATTTAGAAGAGGTGTCTGCGAAGTGTTGAACCACTTTTGAAGGTTTTCCCGATGTTATATGGGCCACAGATCTTTTGTATTTTCTCCGATAATCCCTTCACATAAGGTAGGCAGACTGAAGCTGTTTTCTGAGTGTTGTTATCCTCTTGTACCCTTCTATTCCAATTTGTCAGAGATTCTGCCATGTACCCAGGGTAGTTGTTACGTTGTAGGGTACTGCTTATACTGACCATTTCTTGTTCATATGTCTCTGGGTCACCACTTATGAATAATGTAAATAATGTAAGTAATGCTGCAACCAGTTTAAATGGTTAAACCAGCCTGAGAGCACAAGATTTAAATTATATATATTAATGCATATTTGGGCAGCAACCCTTCTTTTAAACATATTTCATTAAATACATCAGACAAGGAAGAGTTAAGTTTTTATTTATGTTTTTCTGTTTTGTAACAGTAAGAGAATACAGAAATTTTACATAATGTTCACTAGCCTATTTCAACAAAGATGGAGATTACGGTTGTCTCTCTCTCTCTTATCAACCCTGGCATGGACTGAGTTTGTGTCAGAAATAGAAATTTAACTGTGAAAGCAAAAAAAAAAAACACCAGTTGAAAAACTAATACAAAATTTATCCATTTCAATGTTTCAGTCAGATGAAAGGCACAAGACGGGGGTCAGGGGATGATGGAAGGTGTGTGTGTGTGTGTGTGTGTGTGTGTGTGTAAAAAATGTCAGCTATAAATAAAATATATCTGTAAAAAGACTATAAATATTCAATCTTAACAATATCAACTTAATTACACCCACCATCCAAAACTATTACTGATATGATCAGAATCAAAGATTCCCAAAGCAAAAATAATTCGGAAGCTGGTATATCTAAAATAAACTGTCACAACTCTTCCTTACAATACACTGGGTAAATTTATTTATGAACACAAAAAAGGATCTTATACATAACAATTTATCAAATGCATTAGTCATATATAAAAATATGTTCAACAACTGCTATCAAAAGAATGCCACACTTATTAAAAGAGAAAATTATATATATGTAAAAACTATTATCCCTCACTGGTAGCATGACTTGGACTTTCATGTATGACTCAATACTGAGGTGCTGAGTATGGAATGACGGTTATTCAATCTGAATTATAATATATCTGATTATCACAATATTGGCATAGTTATGCTAGAATTACAGTTTTTCAATTTTAAGATCTTAAAATAATATTTTGTAGTTAAAATAAGTGGGAATTATATATATGTAAAAAAGAAAAGAAAATTAAAAAAATATAGGGTGACCCCAAAAAACGGGAACATTTTAACAATTCAATAAAACCAAGAGTGTTGAAAGAAAAATATTTAATTCATAGTAATTGAAACCTTAAAACATGCCATTTAAGAAACCATGATGAAATTTTCATTTTTTTAAAATTACGTCCTGTAGATGGCGTACTCCTGTACAAATGCATTCTTGAAATCTGCTGTTGAGATTCCTCATTGACTGCTGCAACATCTCAGTTGGGATACTGTGAATTTCCTTCTTGTTACTAAAATGGCGAAATGTTTACTTGCTCAAGGTTACTGTCTTGCAGTGTTGCCACTTGCTCATGTCTGGCAATATGCACTTCAAAAATTCCCGTTTTTTGGGGTCAGCATGTATAAAGCATTATTCATTTTTTTTTTAAATTTTAATTAAGGGAAGATTACTTGTTTGTATTTAAAAACAAAAAAAAATTAGAATTTATATTAAAAATAAACCATAATTTACACAAAAAAATGAGAAATTAAAAAATAAATGTGGATCAACTTATTTAAGTAGATATTTATTTTTATGACTAAATGTAACCATCAATTCATTTCCCTTGTTTAATAAGTTAGATTTATTTAAGTGTTTTAAGATAACCAATTTTTCAACAAGATGTAAGGTACATTAATTTCCTTTACTGATATAAGCTTTAGCTCTAGATACAATTTCCCAGTGGATTGATAGTGAGATGCCATCATTCTTTAATTGCCGGAAATATTCGGAGACAGCAGTGCTGTTTTGTATTTTAAATTACTTAAGATCATTTGAAGATGGTAAAAACAGAATCTCTAAGGATTTTCTGTGGAAGCAAAATAAGATTTAACATCATTATCGAAATGTATGCTTGTATGCATATTTGTTAGGTAGTTGCAATTAATTTGAGAAGAATTTATATTGTCTTTATTGGAGAAATATAAATATATATATATATATATATATATATATATATACACGTTGTGGCCTTGTTAGGACGGGAAATAAAGACACAAAGAGAGGAATTGACTTAGACAAATATATCAACAGAAACAATAATACAAACATATACAAATGAAAGTGTTACAGCAAAAATGTTCAGTCTTACTGTCAAAGCTGACTGCTGGAAAATTTCCTCTCAAAAAGGCAGTACCTGCTCCTATTTATAGCTGGAAGAGTCCAAGAATGCATGGATAAATTACCATTATATATATATATATACACACACACACGATAAAAATATAGTTTTATGGTATGCTATGAGTTTGAGTCTACAATATCAGGGATGCAGCATATGTAAATATAGAAGTAGACATTGAGGTTAACACTCAGAGGCGACAGTCTGTTTCATGCTTAAATGCTATCTTTAGGCTATCCTAAAGATTGTCTTCAAGCATGAAACAGACTGCTGGCATTTAGTGTCCGCTTATATTATTTGCATATTTTATTATTTTATATATATAAGTTCAGTCTTTAGTACACATACTTTCATTACTAAGAGTTTGTACACTTTATTATCTCTCTCTCTCTTTATATATATATATATATATATATATATATATCACACATTCATATATATACATATATATATATATATATATCACACATTCATATATATACATATATATATATATATATCACACATTCATATATATATACATATATATATACATATATATCACACATTCATATATATATACATATATATATATCACACATTCATATATATATACATATATATATACATATATATCACACATTCATATATATATACATATATATATATCACACATTCATATATATATACATATATATATATCACACATTCATATATATATACATATATATATATCACACATTCATATATATATACATATATATATATCACACATTCATATATATATACATATATATATATATCACACATTCATATATATATACATATATATATATATATCACATTCATATATATATACATATATATATATCACACATTCATATATATATACATATATATATATATATCACATTCATATATATATACATATATATATATCACACATTCATATATATATACATATATATATATATATCACACATTCATATATATATATATATCACACATTCATATATATATATACATATATATATATCACACATTCATATATATATACATATATATATATATCACACATTCATATATATATACATATATATATATATCACACATTCATATATATATACATATATATATATATCACACATTCATATATATATACATATATATATCACACATTCATATATATATATACATATATATATCACACATTCATATATATATATACATATATATATCACACATTCATATATATATACATATATATATCACACATTCATATATATATACATATATATATCACACATTCATATATATATATATATCACACATTCATATATATATATATATATCACACATTCATATATATATATATATCACACATTCATATATATATACATATATATATCACACATTCATATATATATACATATATATATCACACATTCATATATATATACATATATATATCACACATTCATATATATATACATATATATATCACACATATATATATACATATATATATCACATATACATATATATATCACACATTCATATATATATATATATATCTCACACATTCATATATATATATATATATATATATCACACATTCATATATATATATATATATATATATATATATACAAATACAAATATACATACATGTATAATGGTAAAAAGAAAGCAATGTTGAAAAACAATTAGAGCTCAGAGAAAAAAAATCAATGGGAAAAGATCAATTTTAAGTTTATTTCAAATACTAATCAAAAACTTTTCAGCAATTTGTTCCTTTATTACCATAATGAAAAGATCAATAAGAAAAGCAGCCACAAAAAGAGGAACAGATTTTTTAAATGATTGTTATCTAAGAAAAAGAATAAAGATGAAAGATACTCCAAAAGTGATTGCTTTTATATTAAGCTTAGCTATTTCCCTTTCTCTTGATATATATATATATATATATATATATATATATATATATATATATATTATATTATACTAATAATAAATATACATTTTCTTTCTCAGTGATAGAACAATTCTGATTTTCATGCACAATGCAATCATTGGGTGCTGACTGAAAACTGATTTATACATATAATTTTTTTTATTCATATAAAACTTGGATACAAATGGTCAGCTTTTATATATATATATATATATATATAAATTGTTGTCTGCTTGTATCCAAGTATGTCTGTCTACTAGGGCAGAGAGCCAATTCATGTTGCAGATGCCTGCTCTGGCACGTTTTGTTTGTTTAGCATCAAGTGAGCCCACCTGTGGTTTACACTGGAATTAAGCTAAGTGCACCTCAGTTACAGCTTCTGGAAGATGGTGCATTCTGGCATGCTAGCACAAACATTGACAACTCTCAAATATATAAATCTGTCCAATTTCACACACAAACTTGTATCAATATGTGGAATGGTTTTCAAGAACTTTCCAAAAGGTGCTGGAATTTTCTACCCAGGTAGATAACATCAAGATTTTTCGGTCCTGACAAATTTGTCAGGGTGAGATTCAGGTCTCATGGTCAGAAAGTGGAAATACTAATGGGCACCATGTCACTGTGGCGGTGAAAGGTGTAGACTTGTTGTATATATTCACTTGATATTAAGAGCCTTAGTGAAGGTCTGACGTCACTCCCATTCATTAGCTATAGCTATGTAGCCGAGCAACTGAAGCTTTTTAGTTCTGTTCAGTAATCCACTGAAAAGAAAGTTACTCTTATGGGGAAAAAACATAAATAAATGAAACCACAGCTGATCAATAACCATAGCTTAATTGAGAAATAAAGAGGACCGAAAATACTGAGGCTTATAAAAATTCTAAAATTGCCACAGAAACAAGGAATAAATACAGAACGAGTCAATCCCAGATAGTTCAAAATGGTGCCAAAACACTGGCCAATATGCTTGTTATATGCAGAATGAATTAATTGATTGATCACTTTGATTTTTACAGCTTATCAACCCACTGTTGGTTATTTTATTTTTATTGACTGATTGATTGTATTTTAGAATATAGTCAGTTATTTAGAACTGAAACCTATTTTGGGATTATAAAAATAATTCTTTTTTTTCAAGTGAGTATTGTATTAAGAGTTTTTTGAAAATAATTTTTTTTTTCTGATACAAGTCCCACTCTTTAACCCATAGCTAGGGAGAGGAGATGGAATCATATCTTTCCTAAGAGTATTTATGCATAAGTGAATTAACAAACCCAACTGGAATTCGAACTTAGTTCTCTGATGTCTCATTTTGAGCCATTATCCATTACACCACCCACACATCCTTACATAGGATGACACCATCATTATTATTATTAAAAGGTAAGAAATATAAAATCAGTTCAGAAAGATATAAATAATTTATACTGTGTTCAATCCTCACTGAATTCTCCAAATTCACAGAATTATGCTTGACTGAGCTAAATTTATAAAATACAAAAGCATTATTAAAAACAACTAACAAGGTACTGTGGTTAAGTATCTTAGTTAATTTTTTATGTGTTCTCATAATTTTCTTCTTTTCTGGATGTAAATTACGGAAAAATTGTCTGAATGTTCTGTATGTCCAAGTGCTTTTGGCTATACTTTTCAGCCATTATCAAGGATGAATTTTATTTTTACTTTTAACTCAATGTATGGATTGTTTTATGCATGTACCTAGAGTTACAGGAATGTTTTACTTTCCGAACATGGTCACCACATTGTGGCCATGTTCAAAGTTGATATTAAAAGAATAGCTGAAAGTTTTTAATGAAATGAGAGGAATTACTGCCCAAATACACAATTTTATATATATATATATATATATATATATATAAAAGTGATCATTGAAGTCAACACTTAGAGGTGACAGGCTGTTTCATGCTAAATGCAATTGTCAAGCCTGACGATAGCATTTAGCATGAAACAGCCTGTCACCTCTACCTCTAAGTGTTGACTTCAATGTTCACTTTTATATTTACACATGCTTTATCTCTGATATTGAGCACTTTAGCTATAAATATAGCACACCTTGAGAGCATATTTCTTTATATATATATATATATATATATATATATATATATATATAAGTGGACATGGAAGTCAGCACTTAGAGGCGACAGTCTGTTTCATGCTAGAGCAATTGTCAGGCCTGACGATTACTCTAGCATGAAACAGACTGTAGCCTCTAAGTGCTGACTTCCATGTCCACTTTTATATTTACACACGCTCTATCTCTGATATTGAGCACTTTATCCCATAAATATAGCACACTTTAAGACTATATTTCTTCATATATATATATATATATAGATAAATATAAAAGTGAAGTATACCTGTCTGTTAGAATGGCCAGCTAACCCCTGGTGTAGATTCCTGCTCACTCACATGCGTGTTTGCTCAACACCCATAGAGCCACGCTGTTGTTTACAATACAATTATGTTAAGCAGAACAGTTCCATCTACATAATTTCACTCACAAGGCCTGGATCAAAGCTGTGGTATGGTTTTCAGGTAATTTCCAATGGTGGCATACACTGGGAACGTCTTCCCAGAGAAAAAACCTCAGTAAGTTACTTCTTTGATAAATCAACCATAACAAAACTCAAACTCAGATCTCATGGCTGGAACCACTTGGCCATGCATCCATTATATATATATATATGTATATATATATATGAGGTGGCTCGAATTGAGGGATCAGAGATCCGAGTTTGAATTCTAGTTGAATCCATTACATTCACATACATGCTAATACAATACAATCCTCCTCCTCTTCCTCCAGATATGGGTAAATAGCAGGACAGACTGGGTTCTATAGCCTTGGCTGGCAACTGGTCTAGGAGAAGGACAATTCAAAACCTGTTGAAAAAAATGCGGTGCACCACATCTCTGTATTCGGCTCTTCAAAAAGTATGGTTGGTTTCGGTACAAAGCCTTCACCACTATAATCAAATCATATGTGCAGGTGTGTGGCTGTTGGTTCCTAGGAACTAAATTGCTTGTCCCTCATACGTCAAAAAAACAATTGGAGATTCCAGTATGCATATATATATGTGTGTGTGTGTAATGGACCATTCTAATCTTCTCTGTATCATCCCAATTTTAGTATATGTATTTTCGATGTGAAGGAAGACAGGAATTCCTGAAGAATTTCATATTTTTCAAAGAAACGACCATAAATCATACAGAGTGGAGGCACCTTATTAGGGAGGGATGCAATGCCTTTGAATGTCTGAGGCATACTCAGATCAAGCATGGTTTTCCCCAAGAAACACTATCTCTGATTTGTGAACTTATAATGCAGTCTTCGAAAAGTGTCATGTGTGGGCATATCCTGTTGTCAAGGACAGGTTACGTAAACCATATGAAAGGTCACCATTAGAACTAGAAGCAAGGTAAATATGCCAACCTGCTTCATCATCCTGACAACAATATCTCTGTTTTTTGCAACAAGGTTCACAGATCATCACCTGAACTGAGACGGCACATGATTTTACACAGCAGAGTTGTCAGGCATTCAACAACCCAATCAAGGTTACAGTGTCGATCTGTCAGATATGCATGATATCTATGAAATTGAATGCTGGTCTCAAAGGTCATCTTAAGGACAATGGATGCCAAACAAGACAGAAGACTTTACAAGTGATGTGAATGATGAGGAGGCAGTTCTCATCTGAGTAAGATGTAGCAATCACCATTATAATGGATTCTCCCATTAATTTCAAGTTATGAAGGCTTAACAGTACAATTTAGAATTGAACTGCTACACTAGCCACAAAGAAAAAAATTGATTATAGTTGTAAAAAATTGTCTAGAATAAACCACACTTCCTTTTTAATCATTTCACCCCAAGTCGGGCAAGAAAAGTAAATAAGACCGAAGGGGTTACCGAGTGTTATAGAATATGATTTTTAGGAAAAAACTTTTGAGGATAGAGAACAATGAAAGAATGGGAATTATTACAATAGATAACAATTGACAATGCATTTATATTTTTGATGATCAAAAGTTGACAGGGAAGCAAGAAGCTGGAAGTGATTTCCACAAGCAAGAAGTGCGATAGAAGAAACTGTTAGCATAGAACTTATGGTTACATCTAGCCATTGCAATTGTAAAATGAGGAGACCTTGCCACCAATTTAGTACTGTGCTTAAATTCATAAAGTCTAGGTACCAAAGAGGAAAGTAATATTTTGAATAATACAAAAATATGGCACAAGGCCAAAAAGTGGGGTAGAGAAAGACTGGTTTTCAATTTTTCTTATCCTAGCTAGCCCTGATTACTGACCTAAAAATACTACAGCATTCATTACACTAAAAAAACACATTCTCACTTACCATTCTTACTGCAGTCACCATAATACCTCAGAGTCTCTATGTAGTCCTAACTAGTTCCCATATGTACAATTTCTCTGTGTGGCATGGGGAATAAAAATAACATTTAAAAATGAAACCCCAATGAATACAATTTATATACAAGAAACTAAACAAAACAGTGTTAGTAATAAAAACTCTACAAACATTAATTGTGGCAAAAAATCAGTTAACTGGACAAAATTAATGTGGGACTAGGTAATTAGCAGCAATCATTTGACCAAACACTCACTCAAACACATTCATCCAGAGACAAAAAAAAAAATGAAATACACACTCAAGAAATGAAAAGTGCTTACATCTACCAGAGAACTGACATCTCTGTCACCTTAAGAGGGA
>OZ038515.1:64832245-64844745 GCA_964036315.1 Acanthosepion esculentum | reverse complement strand
TATATTTTTCAGTTTGTCATTCTTGCTAAGTAGGTCTATATTTTCTGTAATTTCTGTAAATAGTTCTGGGTTGTTCTTGTCATATGTTGAAACATATGCTAGAGTTTGTTCAACGTTACATTTCTTTGGATTTTGTAGTTGGTCTAAAGGAAATTTTTTGCAAGTTCAAAACCTTTGTTTATTAGTGTTGCGGGGGTAGCTCTGTGTTTTTAGAGTTTTATGTAGTTCTTCTATGCGTGTATTTCAGAGGTGTTTGTCAGTCACTATAATACAAACCTTATGTGCTAGAGAATATGGGATGGATTTCAGGCAGCTTTTTGGGTGATGGCTCTTGAAATGAAGATATTGTTGGGTGTCTGTAGGTTTTTGGTAGATATTTGTGATTATGTGATTGTTTTTATTTCTAATGAGTATATCTAAAAATGGTAATTTGTTGAAATTATATTCTTGGGTGAATTTGATTTTTGGGTGTAAGTTCTGAAGTAGAGTGTGAAATTGGTTAATATCACGCCATGAGGATTTCCAGAAAATGAAGCAATCATCTAAGTATTGTTTCCAAGATTTAGTGAAGTGGGTTTTTATATTTTCCTTATATATTTCTTCTTCTATCTTTTCAAAGAGGTTTTCCTCTAAGTAAGCTAATGTTCGGGTGGCATATGTTGGTGCCATTTTCATTCCCATTGTGGTACCTAGGGTTTAGATATAGTTTTTGTTGTCAAATTCAAAGGTGTTATTGTTTAGAATTAGGTCTATGCTATTGATAATGAATTCCTTAGTGAATCTGGGATGTAGTGTTTCTGGATATTTTTTTTCTATCTAAAATGAGATTGCCTTTTTCATGCGTCCATATGTTGCTATATAGTCTACTAATGTCAAAAGTTGCCATAAGTGTTCCCGGATCTACTTTTTCTGGTACAGAGCTAAGGAAGTGAATATCTTCTCTGATGTGGCTTTTAATCTGCTTAGTAAATGGTTGTAATATTGTGTCTATTAGGTTAGTGAGTTTGCTAGTTGCACAGGCTTGTCCTGCTACTATGGGTCTGAAGGTAAGGTCATTGGGGTTTGGGATGCTAATGTATTCAGATTTTTGTGTCTGGATAGCTACTTTTATTTCACTCAATTTGTTGGAGTCTGCAGAAATTGCATGTTTATTAGGAAATCCTTTCCTTTTTTTTGTTAATACTTTATTATGTGTTGTGAAGAGTTTTGTGTTTTTTGCTATAATGTTTTTGTCTATGTTGGTGTTGATTAATTTATAATTGTTCGTATCCCCTAGTGTTTCTAGAATTTTTGTTTTATGGTATATTTTGTCCATGGTCACTATAGTGTTGTCTTTATCTGCTTCTTTTATATTATTATTTCCTCGGATGCTCTCTAAGGCTAGTCTTTGTCTGTATGTAAGGTTGTTGAATGGTTTGGATTTTTCTTGTAGGTCGAGTTTCCAGAGTTTTTCAAAGATATATTTAGCTCATTAGTATTATTATTTTTGTTTGGGAATAAATTGGATTTATTTTTTTTTTACTAATGACTCATTTGTAATATTTTTGTTATTATTAAATATTTGTTTTAGTCTGAATTTGGGTTCAAATTTTTCAGACCAATCTTAATTGTTTTATTACCCTGTACACGGAAGAACTTTCTCACTACCAGTTCAAGGAAGACAAAAAGAGCTCAATGTATTTATTATTACAGAGGAAATAATTAATAAATGATGAAATCTAAAATCCCTTCATATGGGAATAGCTCATATGGAAAAAAAAAAAATATATATATATATATATATATATATATATATATGTGCAAGTTTCATTAAAAACGACAGACAAGGTACTACGGTTAAGTTTTTTATTTAATTTTTCTTGTGTACGAACAAGAGCTTTCTTTGCTGGACAAAGGGTGTGTAAGAACTGTCCAAATGTTTTATTTTTCGGCTATACCTTTAGCCATTATCAAAGAAATATACTAGTAGAAAACACAAATATATTAATTGCTTCCACCTGTAAAAAAAGGTTAAAAATAATGGAGGCTTTAATAATAAAAAAGAAAAAGCCTACCCTTAACAATATTAACTATGAACAAAGCCACAACGTGCTAACCGTATTCGGAAATTAAAAACATCCCTACTACACACTAAGACATACACATAATGCACACACTCAATTAAGCAGAAAAATCAAATCATCCTTGACAAAAAAACGGCCAAACTATGTTAATAACCAAGAAAAGAAAGAGAAAGAAAAATGGGGGAAGATACTTATTGTAATCACTTTTTTGATAATGATGACCATCTGATGCTATTCCCTGGTATAACCCCTCACCCTGGGCTGCCGAAAACACAACAGATCCAAATCCAGGTCCTTTTCACTCCTGTCAGTGAAACACTTCTCTGATTATAAGCATCTTGACATAATAAATGAATAATAGTGCAATGGAAGCCACTTATTGTGATTATTTTAGCACAGAGCAGTTTAGATAACAACAAATGAGAGGTACAATGGCTGATTACTCATATCCACAACTGTCTGTTTACTAGAGCAGTTAACCAATCCCTGCTGCAGACACCTGCTCAGCACATTTGCACTTTGTTCAACACCCACAAATCTTACCAGTGGTTTATACTAGAACTCTGCTGAGTGGACCATAGTGTAGCTGGAAACAGTTTCTTGCTACTTCTCCCAGACCGTGTTCTGTAATTCACTTGCTTAAGCCCACTAGGTATGCCATACTTTCCCTTGTCTCTCTTTCCCTCTATTCACCCTTTGAGTATCAGATTCTCCACTAAAACATTGATACTAAGAAAGAAATGGAAAAAAGACAAAAGTTGCTTATTGTGACCATTTTTTTTGGTAACAATGAAAAACTGATAAAATTAAGCAAAGGAGAAAAAATTCAAACAATTTACATTCAAGGTTATAAATTAATTGCTATCAACACCGTAACATTATTAAACAATTAATACTAAATTTAATGATTTAAAATTATTTTTTTTAATAATTTCAAATAAATTGCTTGAGGTGGATTGATGTTTGTAGAAGTCTAATGACTTACCTGCTAACATGGCTGCCTTCTTGTATCTCTGTGTAAAAGCAAGCCAGCTAATCTACCTCATTTATAGGAGAGTACCTAATGCAGCAGGTGGGTTAGTCCACTTTGCTAGAATGGACATGCCCAATACATTTGCATGAGTGGACTCCATTCACCCATATATCTCGCCATTAAATGACTCAGGGCTGTTTTTCCAACTTGAAGTGACTACACCAGTCTACCTGAGTGTCAGACCACTTGCAAGTTAACCAATATTTTACAATGTTGATACAAATAACTCTTTGATAATATTACCTGTTATTATAATAAACTGTTTTGTCTGTATTCCCTATAATATTTTTTGAATCGTTAACCACTACAGTCTTAACCTCTTCAAGTTTAGAAGGAGACATGATAGAGTAATGGATAGTGGCTCGGGTTGAGGAATTGGAGACCTGAGTTCGAATTCCAGTCGTATCCATGACATTCACTTATGTGATAATAACCTTGTGAAAAGCATGAATCCTCTTCTTCTCCCTGCAGCTATGGGTAAATAACAGGACAAACCGGGTTCTATAGCCTTGGATGGCAACTGGTCTACTGCAGAAAGAAATGGCAAGCTGACGTGGGAAAAAAATCTGCCTCATCATTCATGTATCGAGAGATACATGATTGCCTAAGCTTGTATCATGTATGGCACATGACTGAACTGTTATCTTTCCCACATACCTTTTTGAACTACACTTCTTATCTCTTACTGCTCATAAAAAAAACAAAAAAAAATCATTCAGCAACCTTCTACCTTGAGTGGCTACTGAGTCTTGTAACATAAGTTAAAAAGAGAAATCAATGTTTTGGAAATTTTAAGTCTAGTATTAACAATTTTACATGTCCTTTCTTTCTGCTATTTGGCTTCTGTCACATTGAGTCTTTGATGCATCACTTGACAGAAAGACTGACTATTGATGGAAGCCAAGATAAAATAAGACAATACCACTGAGAAAGAGAGAGAAAATATAAGTAAATGTCATTCATGCTAATTAAAAAAGGACATGGTTTGTTCTTTTTTAAAAAAAAAGTTTCCCAACATTGATAATGTGAAAGACACGGTAAAAGTAAAAAAGCTGATTATTTTGTATCTGTCTATATTTCCAAGATGAGGTATTATGTACACTATTTACATTATTTGGACTATTGTCCTCATCTTTGTCGCCATGTTTATTACAACGTTTCGACCATTGTACGCTCCGGCCTTCTTCAGTATCTGTCTATATTTCTGAGATGAGGTATTATGTACACTATTTACATTATTCAGACTATTGTCCTCATCTTTGTTGCCATGTTTATTACAACGTTTCGACCGTTGTATGCTCCAGTCTTCTTCAAGTGATTGGAATGTTGAACTGAACCCTTTATTTTGCTCACTGAGCTAGACTGTTCTAGTTCCACGTACCATCTCTAATGGATGTCAGTTATCAATCTCCTGTTAATTCCCCTCTCCAAGTTCTCCACTGCCTTAACCAGGTATTGAACTCACACTCTTTGGGTCCTGTCACTGGATCTAACTAACGCCTTTATCCACTGTGCCATGTGTCCTGATTATTTTGACCATTTTTGATGCCAATAACCAACTGATAACATTGAGCAAAGAAGATAAAAACTGGAACTGTTTACATTCAATTCTTTGCTAAAAATAACTTCACATTGCAAATTCATTTTTTCTTCATCCTGTCCAAGGCCACTTGAAGTATAGCTATACAGTACAAGAGAATCCTGCGTATGAAAAATTACATTCAGCAGCAAGACCTCTGATCAGGAGATTGGAAGTTTTGAGTAGCATGGAACCACATCTTAATTGCTTTTCTTCCCAGGTCCAGCCTGGGTGGTAGCACCTGTTAGGGTCCCAGCTATGGGCAAATAGTAAAAACCCCAAACAAAACACTATGGAAGTATAAAAATACATTTTTATAGTAAAAATACCAGCTTATAGATTAAAATATCAGTCAATGTGTTTATGGAGCTACTGTATACACAACCACAGATTTTTTTTAACCCTCTTAAGATGATCTCAGATGAGATTGAAAGTACTTGCGGAAAATAAAATTATTTCAGAGAAAATTTTGCTGTTATTCTTGATCAATTTTCTACAAACATCAAGAAATTAATCTGCGGAGTTGGAAGGATTAAAACTAAAATAGACATAATATATATATATATATATATATATATATATATATATATATATTCAGACATAGATTGTTAAATATAACAATGAATGTCTATTATGTTTTATGAGCCATTCCAAATTTCATATAATGGCTTTAGTTTTAATAGAAAATAAAGACAAAAACTGTCCAACATTTGGATATTTCTTTATTATACTGGTCATTGATCTAAGCTTTCACATGAGCCATCATCAGAGTGGTTATATGGACATTACAACAGATGTTCACTATTAAAGATAACATCCTGTTTTGGTTTGTTTTGTTTTACGGCATATCAACCTCATTGGGTTATTTAATGCCGACAACATTTTTAGGATACATTCGTATGAATAGAATATGTATTCTTTGGTCTAGATTGGTTTGGTTTATTTTGTTTTACAGCATATCAACCTCATTGGGTTATTTAATGCCAACAACATTTTTAGGATATATTCGTATGAATAGAATATGTATTCTTTGGTTTTGATTGGTTTGGTTTGTTTTACGGCATATCAACCTCATTGGGTTATTTAATGCCGACATTTTTAGGATAGATTCGTATGAATAGAATATGTATTCTTTGGTTTAGATTGGTTTGGTATATTTTGTTTTACGGCATATCAACCTCAATGGGTTATTTAATGCCGACATTTTTAGGATAGATTCGTATGAATAGAATATGTATTCTTTGGTTTAGATTCGTTTGGTTTATTTTGTTTTACGGTATATCAACCTCAAAGTGTTATTTAATGCCAACAAATTTTTTTTTTTTCTGCTAATATTTTGTTTTGTCAAAAATCTATTTCTGGTAATATTTTATTCCTCAAAAATGTATAGCTGGTAATATTATTTTAAAACATGTATTGCTGGTAATATTTTTTTCCAAAAATATACTGCTGGTAATGTTTTTTTTTTCAGAAATATATTGCTAGTAATAGTTTTTTTCTCAGAAATATATTGCTGGTAATAGTTTTTTTTCTTCAAAAAGTTCAGAGGCTTTGCTGTTCGATGTAGTTTATTGTCTTACCCAGGATGCAGATGTAGTTTATCATCATACCCAGGACACGACATCCTGTTTTGTTTACTCTGATGATGGCCCATGTGAGCTGAAAGGTTAGATTGATAACCAATATCATAAAGAAATATCCAAATGTTGGACAGTTTTTGCCTTTATTTTCTCTTGAAACTAAAGTCATTATACAATCCTTGGAAAGGCTCATGATAAAACATAATACACATTCGTTGTATTTTATATTTAACAATATATTTCTGAATAATGATCTGCTGCCACTATACACTATATATATATATATATATATATATATATATATATATCCAAGTGTGGGATTGGTATATACGGAGTAAATTCCAATAACCAACAATTATTATTCTTTAAAGAGTGCTCAATACAGAGTAGAGCAGATATAATCATTTATTTATTTATTTATGTAACAGTGTTTACTCCTAGCAAATGATCGTTAAATAATTTGAAACTTTTAAAACCATTTATTCTACATTCAACATCATCACTTGACAAGACACCAGAAGTGTTGAAACAAAATGGCTATTTTTTGTAGAGATTTTATAACATATTTATGTTATAATATTGAAATAAATAAATGATTATATATATATATATATATATATATATATATTTAAAGACATTTATATTATGTTTAACGTTCTTTTTATAGATACATGTATTTAAGCAAATGCTCTGTTTTATAATAAACAGTATTAAATAACATTTACCGGCCTGAATGTCCGAGAAATTTTCATAGAAATGTTATTTAATACTGTTTATTATAAAACAGAGCATTTGCTTAAATACATGTATCTATAAAAAGAACGTTAAACATAATATAAATGTCTTTAAATAAATTGTCGGGCTATGTCCAATTCTAAAAATATATATATATATATATATATATACACACACACACTGAATCTATAAATTTCCATAATAGCTAAACAGGTTGAAATGAGCAAAGTAGAAGAAACAGAGAAGCCAAACCAAAACTGTAAAAGGATGGCATAGGGCCTTTGAGGAGCAAATGATTTCTTGCCATCCCATAATTTGGAAATTTTGGCAGTGCATTAAGAATGAACAAAGGCTAACAGTCGACAAAATTGAATGGTACACAGCTGGGGAAGCACCTAAGAAAAGACATAAAGCCCATATTAGTTCTGCTGTGTGAATTCAAAAACACATTTTAAAATTAAAACAAATATAATTGTCACCCTGAATACATATGAGGGAATAACACATAATATCTGTTAGTAGAAATCCAAGTTTTAATTATTGAATTAATTAAATTAAAACGAACCCATTAAAATCAAAGAACCCATTAAAAAGTTGCTTAATTTTTATCCTTTTCTGGTGAATTTTAACGGGATGAACTTTTCTTGGGGTGATGAATGCTGAGAATTCTGTCATGCTAGATGATATTTTCTCACCAGAATCTATCTTAAAAATTTACAAGTTTACCATTTGTCCATGCATTGAATATTGCTGCCACATTTGATCTGGTGCTATGTATTTAGAAATTCTTGACAAAAGAAGAATCTTCAATGGTTGTTGGTTCTGGCAGTGAACTTACTGAATATGATCCTGAAGGTACGTGGTACATAGATATCGTCAATGAAAGTATATTTCGTCCGACATTTCTTTTCTTTTATTCAGATCTGCCTTTTCAGGATGCTCATTCTTTCTATCTCTGTACGCATTTTGTTGAGTCACTTCAATGAAATTAACTTCCTTGCACTTATAAAGTCTTTGGGACAGACAGATTTTGATATAAATAACCATTTAATAACATTAAATGTGATTGAATCGGGATCAAATATGTAATCAATATATATTAAAATATTAAATATTGATCTGGAATATTAGTCTGAGAAAGTACAAGTTGCTCGGTCATTGAATGCAAGATCCTTCCTTATAAGGAAAAGGCTAATATTACCATTACCAAGACCAGCTATAGCCCAAATGAACAGGAACAAAGCCACAGGTTTAGTTTTGGTTTGGTTAATGGCATATCAACACTTTACAGGTCAATTAATGCTGAAATTTAATTTCCTTGTGAGCCTTGGTCATTTTTTTTTTTATTAAAATCTATGACTGGAAATTTTTTTTTTTTTTTTAAGCTTATCACCCCAAGCAAGGCTGGAAGCCACTAGCACGCAAGGGGTTACAGAAGGTTTGGAAGAAGAGCAGATAGGAGTGGTAAAGGAGAGGATGTGGATAAAGATAGTGGATCGATCAAGGCAAGGGGGTTACAGAAGATTTGGAGCGAGAGCAGATAGGAATGAAAGGGGAAAGGATGTGGAGAAGGGAAGTGGATAGATCAAGGCAGCTGGAGATGTCGATTGATGTTACACTTAAATAGTTGGAGCTTGTATTTGTCAGGGAAACAGGAATAGGGAAGGGAGTTCCACAGGCGAGATGTGCGAGACATGAAGCTATTGGAGTAGAAGAGACGTCTACATCTAACAGTTTCAACGGTGAAGGGCTGGGAACGGGATGCCAGTCTCGTGGGACGTTTAAATTTATGAGGCCTAGGAACCAGCAAAAGCAGCTCCTTGGAGCAATTACCATGAAAGTATTTATAAAAAAGACAGAGCGAGGCAACGGCGCATCTGTGAGAGAGCGACTGCAGATGAGATGACAGATCAGGGACAATTACATTGCATATCCGTCTCTGGATCTTATCAAGAACCCTGAGGCAAACAGCAGGGGCTCCAGACCATATATGGCAGCAATACTCCATGCAAGGGTGAATGGTCGATTTATAGATTTGGAGGATAGATTCCGGGGAGAAAAATTTCCTGGCTCGGCACAGGGAGCCAACTTTTAAGAACGTATTTTTATACTTTCATAGTGTTTTGAACTCTGTTTGAGGGTTAACTATTTGCCCTAAGCTGGGACCCTAACAGGTGCTACTACCTCAGGTCAGGGTGAACCTAGGAACAACAACAATTAAGAGGTGTGTTATATTCTGTGTTAAGGGAATAAATACTTAACACCAGGTGGATAATAGAAAAGAGGTTTATTGTACACAACCAGTACAATATGAAATACAGTACAGTTATATACACAGGTCCATCTAGTAGTGAGTGTGACTAATTGGAATGTCGGACATGCTTGCGTCTTCTCTCTCTCACTCTTCCTCCAGTCTCTCGTAGACAGTTGACTTTATAGGTACTTACTACCTATAGTGTATCATTCATGGGGGTGATTGGTTATTCCATTACATCAAGGTGGTTCCATGCTCCTCAAAACCTCCTGATCAGAGGTATTGCTACCAGATGTAGTTCATCATCTTACCCAGGACATCAAAGCAGTATGACCAGACGGAAGTGTAATAGAGATAATATCAGCTTTAGATGATTTTGGCATCAACAAGACTGTAGAAATTATAAATTGCAATCATATATCAAATCAATAAGTGCGATTATAAGAATTGACTTCCTCTGTGTTTCCAAAGTTAGTTATTCACTTAATTCTTTTGCACCTTACATGAAAATCTTGATTTCCATCAAGTTCCCACTGATAATAACTTTGTAGCAGTTCTGTTTTATGTCTGATACTCTGTATTAAAATTTCCCCTTTGTTAAGATAAACATTTGATTTTTTTTTTTGTATTTTTTGTTTTTGCCACTGAGAGATGGGCAGTCTGGACTGGTACTTCTGTGAGATTCTTGATAAAATCTAAAGAATCTGTGATTTTATTGCTCCTGACCTGGCATCTCAGCTTCAGTCACTTTCCCACCATCATAACATAGCCTCTCTGTGCCTTTCCTATAATTATTTTCATGCTAATTGTTCTGATTAGCTTTCCTCTTTGGTGCCTAGACTTTGTGAATTTAAGTATACTGTGGGATTGTCAAGAAGGTTTCATCATTTTACAGTTGAAATAGCTAGGTGTAAGTTCAATGCTAACAGTTTGTTCTCTCACACCTCTCATTTGTGGAACTGATCCTGACGTGGCATCTTGACTTCAGTCACTTTCTCACAGATGTAACGTGGCTTCCGTCTGTCTTTTCATGGTAATTGTTCTAATGAGCTTTCCTCTTTGGTACATAGATTTTATGAATTTAAGCAAACTACTAGATTGGTGGCATGTTGTCATCATTTTACATATAACTTTGAACTTAAAAAATTTAAATGCAATGTCAAATGTTATCTTCTGTCTTCTTAATTCTTGTATTGTTTTCTTTCCCAAATGAGGTTTTTTTTTCTCATATTCTCTCCCACTTAGTAACTGCTTGCATCTTAGTGACTTTATTGCCTAGATTGGAGTGAAATAATAATAAAAAGAAACGGTTAAAACTTTTATCTCATAATTTGGTTAACAGTGATGGATAGCAAGTGGAAGTAGAAATTGCTCTTATACGTATTTTTCTTAGTTTTGCCCACAAAGTAGATATTTATGGCTTTAAATTTACTTGATATCCGACAAGAGCTTCGTTTTCTTATTTCAGATAGAATGATATATGAGGGTTAACTCTCTCAGTTGCTAATTTAAGAGAACGTAGAAAATACCTCTGACTTTTCTCCAAGTTGGAAATGCTTAAAAAAAAATATGCCAATTATTAATGATTTAATTTACTAACGTGAACTCAACCTAAGAAACACTTGATTCTTCTTGTTTTAATGACTTTTCAGGGTGTGGGCAATCGTGGTCCTTCCAAACTTCCTGTCTTTTGCTGATCTAAGTGACATTTTACCATAAACCACCCCTCTTTTGTCACTGTTCTACCATCCATTCACTTACTTTTATGTGCCATTTACTTTTAGAATGTGGTAAATCATGGCTCTCCACAACTTCCTTTCATGTTCTGAGAAAATAAATTATCATTGACAGATACTGGTAAAAGGCTGGAAGACACAATGTCTAAAACAACAACAAAGAGAACATTAGTCTGAATGCAAATAATATAAAATCCTATTTTTTTTAAATCATCCTAAGAAATACTTGTTTTGTCTTCTTTTTATAGGCTGTCTTTTCAGTATGTGGGCAATCGTGGCTCTTCACAACTTCCTGTATTTTGCTGATCTCAGTAACATTTGACTATAAAGCATCCTTTTTATCACTGTTCTACCATCCATTTCCAAGTGTTCTTCCTGCCACCCAACTATGAGTAAATAGTAGAACAGACTGGGTTCTATAGCCTTGGATGGCAATCTGTCAAGAAGGAAAAATTCTAAGTATATCATAGACTGAGAGTGTGAGCAACAATGAGGTCTTAGAGAGGTTGCAAACAAGGAGGAGTCTTATACTTAATATCAGGAAGAGGCAGCTGAAGTTTCTAGGACTCATAATGTGGAAGGAGGGCCTAGAGAATCTGATACTCACAGGTCGAATAGAGGGAAAGAGAGACAAGAGAAAACAACTCGTGACATACCTGGTGGGCTTAAGTAAGTGGATGACAGAATGTGGCTTGGGGGAGGAAGCAGAGGGAAGGAACTTGTTGAGAGCTGCAAGGGATAGAGGGAGGTGGTGGAGAGCCATGATCGTCTATGTCCTGAAAGGATATGACACATAAAAAGAAAGAAAACTACAGTCAACTCTTTTTTCTAGCTTCCATTCCCTTATTTTTATGTGCCATTTCCTTTTATGATGTGGGAAATTGTGGCTCTCCACAACTTCCTGTCATATTCTGAGATGAGAAGTTATTATTGACATTATTCTAATTTAGACTCATATTCTCATCTCATTAGTGGAATAAGACCATTATAAATTGAATAAAGGGTTCAGCTCAAAATTCATCAAAGGTTACCTGGGTTGACAGACACTGGAAAAAGTGCAGAGGGCGCAATGACTAAAACAACAAGGATGAGGATATTAATCTGAATACAAATAATATAAAATCCTGTCTTTTGCCATTCAAAGTAACCTTTGACCCTTTACGATCCCTTTTTGTTACTTCTATCTTTTCTCTACTTTTATGCGCCATATCCTTTCAGTACTTAGGCAATCATGGCTCTCCACAACTTCCTGTCATTTGTTGCTCAAAATAACTTTTAACCTTTACTATCCATTTTTGTCTTTGTTATGCCAAACCCATGCTGTTGCTGCTTTTATGTGCTGTATTATTTTAGGATGTGAATGTGCATGGCTCTCCACAACTTCTTGTATTTTGTTACTCAAAGTAACTTTTATCATCCACCTTTTAAATTGTTCTGCAAATCAACAACTTCTTTTATGTGCTATGTTCTTCCAGAATGTGTACGATCATGGCTTTCCACTACTTCCTCTCTTTGTCTTT
>OZ038515.1:64809745-64827245 GCA_964036315.1 Acanthosepion esculentum | reverse complement strand
AATACAGAGTAGAGCAAATATAATTATTTATTCAAAAATTATAACAAATATGTTATGTTATAAAATCACATATTTATGTTATAATTTTCGAATAAATAATATGTACTGTCTGGCAGGACTTTCGAATAAATATTTATATATATATATGCCGTATAAAATCTGTATCTCATCTATTGAGAATTCTAATGATGTTAGATTCTATGTAGGATGTACAAAGAATAAATTTAAATTAAGATGGAACCAACACCAAAGTTCCTTCAATAATACTGAATACCGCAGCTAGACATTCTTATCTAAATATTTCTGGTTTCTAAAAGAAACTGATAAAACACCAACAGTAAAATGAAAATTAATAAAAAAAACAAGAACTTGTAGATCTTTAAATGACCCATGTCCTTTGTACATACATGAAAAGTTAAATATTATTAAGTTTCTGAAAAATAAAAATTTATTAAATCAAAGAAATGAAACAGTGAGTTTTTGTAAACATTTTCAAATTTTTTCCTTAAGTAATAGGTAATTTAAAAAAAATGAAGTAACATATTTATATTAGATCATAAATAAAATAGTTTATGAATATATAATTAGATTCTAATATATTAATTTTAACATTACCATATATGTATTCAATTAGTAAATAAATATAATATCTTAAGTCAGTACAAATAAAAATATAAATATTAAAAATGTGACTAAATAATATTTGAATGCTACTTTTGAAAAAATTGGAATTGGAATTTATAAAAATAAAAATTAAATAAAAAATAAGAATGCCAAATATATTGCTATCGAAACCCAGATGATATGCTGGAATATAGACACTATCACAAATTTCAGCTTGGAAAAAGGAAGTTTGTATCAACAGACAGATACCCCAGCCACCACTTTGACTTGACCAACTTGATAGCTACAATACATTAGATACATGAGTTTTCTAAATAAGTTAAATCTTAACACTCCTAAAATAAAAAAATGAAATTTTCCTTAGCCCCAACATCTCAAAATATCAAATTTGTCTGGACTTATAAATTAAGTGAATCAACTTCTAAAAAGTTATTCTTAGCATCGCTTGATAATGAAACAGAACTTTGTATTTAAAGTTTAATTTGTATAATTGAATTTAAATTGAAGTTTCAGTTTTGAAACATGGGAATTTCGGTGCTGTGATGATTATATATGTTTTTTAAAACAATTATAAGAAATATATATATATATATATATATATATATATATATATATAAATGTGTATTGATAGATTCTGATTTCGGTTCCACATAGACACGCAGAAAAAAAGAAAAATACTGGATTTTAAAATTAGATGCATATAAACTAGGGTTAAATAAAGACTTGGGTATTTTAAATCTTTATAAATATTTAAATAGTTAAACAAATAATTTTTGTTAGGTATAGTTAAAAAAATTTTTTAAACAACTTTACTACAGTTAGATTTACGTTAGAAATATTCAAACACAGTTGCATTCCATATCACATGACGTCCGCATCTCGCGACAGACGCTACTTAATGTATTGTAAACAAACTTCTGAAAACAGCTATTTCTGATGAAAGATCGGGGCCGATCTGAAATATCAAATATATATATATATATATATATATATATATATATAAATAAATAAATAAATACTTTCACCAAAAAAATCAATTTTTTTTAATTTGCAACATTTTAGTTGTTTTTTCTATATTATATATATATATATATATATATATATATATATATATATGCATGCACACACCTGCAAATGTTTGATTGCATGATAGTGGAAATGAGATATCTCACCAATGTAAGTAATTTTACAGTTAGCATATTCAAAGTTATATACATGTGTTTTTTGAATTGTTATTTCGTCTTTATTTGAAAACTAAGAATCAATTTTCTGACTTATGAAAACAGCCGTCAACAAGACACAAATCCTACAAAAAATTTTGAAACCAAACCATTCATTTTGAATTGGACACTTTTTGAATAGCCCTCCGAGCCTAGAAGTTTACAAAAATGTTGGCACCTGCTTGCCACATATTTTTGTTTTGATTCATGTTAACATTCAGGGAATAACATTTTTGACGCTTAACAAGATCATTGATAAACGTTAATGGAAAACATTTCTTTATGTAATACGTTTTTTTTTACTTAATTATATTGAACTCAAGAAATTAAAAAAACAAAATACCTGAAGATGGGCTTATTCTTGTCCAATGCCACAAAATAGATACAACTTTCTGTAAAAAGCATGGTTTTGCACAGTCTTGGCTGATTCACGAAAACTATTTGTTAAATAAGGCAAGCAAAACAGAATCTCCTTCCATTTTTCTTTCTTGTATGATCACCAAAGTTAAGCAATGTCCAGCCTGGGCAGTACTTAGTTGGGTAACCACTTGGGAATTCCAGATGCTGTAATGTATAACAGCTTGGAATTGGAAATTAATTAAAAAAAACAAGAATTTGTAGATACTTAAATAACCCATGTCCTTTGTGCATACTTGAAAAGTTAAATATTATTAAGTTTCTGAAAAGTAAAAATTTACTAAATCAAAGAAATGAAATAGGGAGTTTTTGTAGACATTGTCACATTTTTTCCTTAAGTAATAGGGAATTTAAAAATAAATGAAACATTTATATTTGATCATAAATAAAATAGTTTATGAATACATAATTAGTTTCTAATATATTAATTTTAACATTACCAAGTACCAATTCCAGTCTGGTTTGTTATATATACTTAAACACGAATACCTTGGGAAAAGTAGGAATCCACCTCTTCTCTCCCCAGCTATGGGTTAATTAGTTGAACTTGTATCAGTAAATCAGTATTATCTCCAAAAAATTCTGACACTCTAAAATATTTTCTGGCTTTAAATAACCTGCAATGGGTTGAGAAAGCATAAAACAGATAATCAATTAATAAACCCATTTTACTTATCAACTCTTTGAATATCTATTGGGTCTCATGTACCCACCAAACCTTGGGTGGAACTCATATATGCAATCCAATGTTGAGCCTGGTCAGTACTGTGGATCTTAACAAGGTTGTGGATTCTGTTTGTACGTTTTTTAGGAAAAGGTGTGTGTTCAATATATCGACAAAGACAATCGAAGAAGCACACAAAAAAAAATTGTGTTTCCGTTACAGATGTTATTCCTTTTTTTGTTGACTGTATGGAAACAAAGTTAAATAGTCTCTTGAGCATCAGTTTCTGTTTGGTTCTAAAATAATTTACGGGAAGTAAGGATACAAATGTGTAAAAATGTTTGAACTCAGGTTAGCTTTGCACTGAGTTGGGATGACCAAACCTCTGCTTTATGGGTAGAGCTGTTAAAACACATCCTATGATGTTGTCAGTAAGTGAAGAGAGTTCAGTTGTCAGTGGACCAAGGAAACTACCATTTCCCATTGGAATGCTATTACGACATGTTCACATCTTGAAGCCAAGAGGAGAAAAATCTAGATTCTTTCTGGGTTCATAAAATTGCACATGACCAGAAACCCTTTCCTGTTTCTTTATAATTTACTTAATTGGAAAGTGAATTTATTTTTTAGTATTTGTTATTATTATTATTTATTGGTTTTATTAGTTTTCTCCGCAGTGCCTAGATGGGAATACCAAGTGCTGTAATGGATAATGACTTGGATTTGGAAATCAGAGAGGTGAGTACCAATTCTAGTCAGGTTTTTTATATACTTAAACATAAATACTCTTGGGAAAGGTATGAATTCACCTCTTTTCCTGCCAGCTGTGGATTAATTAGTAGGATTTGTATCAGTAAATGAGCATTATCTACCCAAAATTCTGACAATCTAAAAATATTTTCTGGCTTTAAATAACATGCAAACAGTTCATAAGCCATAAAAAAAGACAACGATCGATAAATCCATTGCTAATAATTCTGTAGAAATAGTCATGTCATTCTAACGCCCCAGGAAGTATCTGACACTTTCTGCCATGCTTTATCTTTGTAAGAATCAGATTATACCAAAAATGGAAAATTACTGTTATATCCGGGCTGGAGCTGCAATTTTCCACTTTGCAACCTCTTTCCAACAAATACCATATTACAAGCCTGTCCCCTACTCTATCACCGTTTCCATGGCAAATGTTTAGTTCCAACAGTTCAAAACTTATTAGCAAGGACATACCATGCCACTTCCAAGGAATCAAATCACTCTCATTTCCTCTGTATTTCAAAAGAAAGTTCCACTGTTGTAGCATACCTATGGATGATAATAGGTATGTCCCCATTCACATAAATACAATAGTAAATACTGTATGTTGGTCTGCAGTTGGAGATTCATTGTGGAATTCACTTGACTCACTTCTAGCAGTTGGCTGCTACTTCTACACACTGCTGGCGAATCTTATATATGTTGTGTTAAGTTATTTTGGATACTTATGTACTAGTGAGCCAACTCAAATGACTTGACTCACTTTATAGTTCTCCAAAAGAAGGTTAACCAATCAGGAGACATGAAATATTCAATTTGTCGTGTATAAAGGCGGCCATTTTTGTTTACTCTCTCCGAATGTCCAATGCCAACCTGTCAAGCGAATGAACAGAAGGATGAACTACTGAACTACACTCTGCTACTTTATCGGGATATCCACTGCTAACCTGAACTACGCTTCCCTACTGTCTTCGAAATATTCACAGCCAACCTCTGGATTCTATACTCAAAGACTACCGTCATCATCAACAACATGTGTTTGTGTCCTAAGTATCATCGTTCATTACTAACCTTCGTTTGATTATTCTATTCAGTAACCTTCCTTAGGTTACAACACTTTATTTTCCATACTTTTTGCTACAGGTGTTTCTGGTCATGTGAACTTCATCAGGCGAAAAATGGTTATTTACTCATATTATTTGAAGGAATTAATTTTTTAGGCTTTCTTATGTTTAACAATTGTCTTTTGTGTGTGGTAGTAATCCAAATTCTTCCTTTGCTTAAGAGGTAATAAATCAATTAGGATTGGTCAGGGAAAGAGGAAGGAATGATGTATTTGATCTTATGTCTTCTGTAACATTTTAAATTTTTCTCCATTTTTGTGTATTGTGTGTGTGTCATTGCTATTATATATGTTGTTGTGTCCCAAGTATTATCATTCATTACCAACCTTTGTTTGATTATTCTATTCAGTAACCTTTCTAAAGTTACAACACCCACTCAACTATTTTCCAGGAACTGCTACTTTGGGAAAAAGTCTCATGCCTGAGTGCTTCCCCTCTTAACTGCTTTAAACCAAAAGTCCATAATCATCTGTCTTAAACTTACATTTACTTCTTGCCACTTTTCCTTTCAATTATATCACATACTTCATTCATGATCACCATTTTAACATAACCCTCTATCTTGAGTGTCTCTCGAGACTTGTATTGGGCGAACATGACATTTTTTTATACTAAAAGTTAACCCAATACTAGGCTCAAGGACCACTCATGGTAGATTGTTACTGAATGTAATTCATTTTAACATAACCCTCTATCTTGAGTGTCTCTCGAGACTTGTATTGGGTGAACATTAATTTTTTCATACTAAAAGTTAACCCAATACTAGGCTCAAGGACCACTCATGGTAGATTGTTACTGCATGTAAGAGGAAATGTATAGAGGGAGAAGAAAGTGAGGACATGAAAATGTTAAGACCGTAGTGTTCAGGGAAGCATGCATATATGGGAAATTGTTCCAGAGAATAGTGGTTCTCAGGAAATAGTTGAGTGGAACTTGCTTCTTACTAATGGAAGATAGGGGAAATGTGGGTGATTAGACTCTGTAGAGATAGATTGGCAAATCTGAGTCGGTGTAACTAAAGACTGGCCCTCATCTTAGCATTTGCTGAAGAAATAGGGACAGAGGAGTGATAATGTTGTGTCTGTGGGGAAAAAAAAGCTGTGGAGTAAAAATTAAGTCATCCAGACCAAGTGGAAAGGAAACCATACTGTTTATCGTTCAGGAAGTTGTTTCTCGAAAGTTGACCAATTACTTCCTTGTTGATCATAACCCAAAAGGTATGGCTGATGACACTAACAAGGCTGTTGATGCAGTACTGTGACTGGGATGAACACTCATCTGCATTCTTGAATATAGAGCATTCAAGTGAGATCTTGTAAATGATTTTGAACTATCAAGGCTGGAAAGTAAGAATTGGCAGCAATCCTCCATTTTTGGTCTTATCTGACTCTTGCAGAGAGAAAGCATGGCAGAAGGAGTCGAAAACTTCATGGAGCCGTTCAAAGATCTAATCTCTTTTACAGCATCATTAACATGGAATTGCATATATGAGTACTTGAGGTCTGGTGCGAATATGAGGTCTGAAGTGCACTTGGTCCAACAGATGTTCAAAGCAAGAAACCTCATTAAGAGTGCAAACATGCATTGAGACAGATGAAAGTTTGGGGTCTCATCAGTTACGACAAAATGATACTAGCTTGGTTTCAGAGGTATTAAAAGTTACAAGCCAGGTTTTACCACTTGAGTGAAATCAGCTAAAAGCCTCTGAATATCTCAATTTTTGTAAGTGTTCCTGTAAACTGTGTTATCATCAGCATAAATGTTTATTAATGAGCTGAGAATGCTTATAGGCAGACCATTATTAAAAAGCAGAAAGAAAGTTGGCCTTGGGAAAAGATTTAATAATTGTGAAGCCTCTTCCAGAGATGCTACAACTGGAGAGTTTGTGTAGCAACCACCAATGATCCAACATAGCAAAAGTCTTTGATTTGGTTTATTTTGTTTTACAGCATATCAACACCTCAATGGGTTATATAATGACAACATGGTTTTAAGAATAGATTTGTATGAACAGAATATGTATTCTTTGTAAGAAATCAGTTTCTAGATCAGGTTTCATTGATGTATTTTTGTAAAGAGGGTTTTTGTTGAGAGTCAAATATATTGCTGGTAAGAATTTTTTTTTTCAAAAATGTATTGCTTGAAATTTTAATATAAAAATAGATTTTTATACTTACATTATATTTTTTTTAAGTTTGGGGGTTAACTATTTGCCCATAGCTGGCACCCTAACAGGTGCTACTACCCCAGGTCAGGGTGAACCTGGGAACAGCAGCAATAAGGAGGTGGTTCCACACACCTTAAAACCTCCCAATATGAGGCCTTGCTGGTAGGTGTAGTTTATTGTTATAACCAGGACAGGCAAAGGTCTTTGCCTTGTGATATCTAAAGCAATGGCTTCTGTGATGAAACTACTATCAAGTGCTCACTGATTCAGTGTGTAATGACAATTAAAACATCAGCAGTAGACCCAGTGGAAAGGAAACCATACTGTTTATCATTCAGGAAGTTGTTTCTCGAAAGTTGACCAATTATTTCCTTGTTGATCATAACCCATAACCTTGATGACACTAACAAGGCTGATGATGCAGTACTGTGACTGGGATGAACACGCATCTGCATTCTTGAATATAGAGCATTCAAGTGAGATCTTTCATAGACTTGGGAAGCATCCCCCCACAACATGCAGTGGGTAAACAACATTGTTAAGATTAGAGGTAACGATTAGCGAAGGTTCTTCAAAACAAATATTTTATCTGGTTTGGTAGTCTTCATAGTAAAGTTTCTTGATGAGTATGGAAACCTCCTGGGCCAAGATAAAATCTCAAAGCCTGTGCTCTGTGAGATGGGGGACGTCAGGTAGGGGATAACCTTGATGATCACATGTGGAGTTTGAATGCATTCCAAAGTGCATTCCAAAAAGCTTAGCCATGTCTGATGAAGATGAGATAATATCAAGGACATTGATAATTTGCTTTTATTAAGAACTAGCAGCATGGCCCGGCGTTGCCCGTGCTTGATTAAAAAATCGTACGACTCATACAGCAATCGCTGTCACTTGACTTAAAATTTTCTTGCCCTTCCTTGCCGTGCTGATGTTGCTACATGCCTTACTTCTTGCCTATCTCACACTGCAAATTTTTTCTAAGCTCTATACTAAACATTAAATCTGTTACGAAAAAAGAACTAAACAAAATGAACACAAAACGATCAGCTTTAAAAAAGGACTCGTAACTGGAAAAACCGAATGAAAAAAGAATGTTAACAACAAATACTTTTTCACACCCAACCCTGTTCTGTGGAATCAGAATCAACGTTGAGTTTGAGCAAGCGAATGAGCCAATTGGAGTAAAGTGTCATGCAGATTTAAATTTTTCCCAGTTGGGACGAATGCAGCTATCGAATTTTTTCGCATGCTAGTTAACAATTGTGTCAGTCAGCTGTTGGCTCTCATGCTGGCCAGTAGAATCTTCCTGCCTATTCGTGGCAGCCAGCTATAGACTCTCACTCTGGCCAGTAGAAAATGGCCGCAAACTACATGAAAACTGCTGTAGAAGCATGAAAAAAACAATTATTTCCACTATTGATGGGAGTTGGGAAATGCAAAGTCAGTCTTGGCCTTCCCGCTAACTTGGAGCATGTGCATGTAAATTTCGGTGCAAATTTGTTGAAAATTGCGGCCGTGAATTCATTACACACACACACACACATCCTGCCTTTTATAGATAGATGACGCATTAAAATGTAAAGTAAAGAGAACCTTACCACAAGCAATTGTTAAGAGCTGCGATCGCTGGATAATATTATAGCTAGAGCATTACATCAGCAAGACAATCAAATGAATAAAAAGCTGATTAATAATTTTTTTTCATTTTACAGCGAGGTTCACCCTGTACAAGGCCCAGGATCCCTTCAAGGTAGAGGTTTACAAAATAAGAGGCTGTTTATGCTGATAGGAGAGGAAGATAACAATTAACCCTAGACTTGAACAGGTGAAGATTATGGTTGACTAGGGAAACATCCTCTTGGGGTCTGGTTCCACAGAGCAGTGGTCAGTGGGAAGAAGCTGTTCAAGTGGAACTTACTTCTCACCAATGAACGACAAAGGGAACAACAATGTTTATAATAAAAAAAATACTTATAACCTAAAAGAAATAAGTGGTATTAAAATTACTAAGTAATAAAAATTACTGTGCAAGGATTTTTTAAACAGTAATCCTCTAACTTGAGTGGCTCTCAAAACTTTGTATTGGGTGAATAATACTTGGCTCTTTTACTATATAGAAAACCCTCTAAATATTCTTACAGATCAAGATTGAGCGGCAGAATATAGTTTCTGTCCATCTAGGTTCATGAGTTAATTTAATCTTCTTGAAAGAAATAAAAAATCTAATCTCAGTGTGAAAATAACAATAGACAAAACAAAACATTTTTTTCCTTTGGAAATCATAATTTTTTTCTTCCAACTTGAAATGAATTTGTGAAGTTGGATAATCTGATAAAAGACCAGGTGGCTGATAAAAAGCTGTTTTTTTTTCATTTTTTTTATAGCTGATTCCACTTACATACAGCCACATCCTTTCCTCCTATTTTTATCCCACTTCCTCCGTTTCTAATTTCTTCCTTCATTCCATCCACCCTTTCAACTCAATTGGACAAACAGTTTAAGCCCATTTCATTGATTATCCATTTCATAGATTAATACAATCCCTTCATTAACTGATTATCATCCTCAAGAGCTTTTCATTATATTCAGAAATGAAAGTGAGCTGAAGATGGCTGGAGACTAAAAGGATCAAAAGTTTAGAACTATAATAAACACTGTTTGGTGAATTTTGGTTGTTAGGTTATTTAATGTTTAAATCTGTTTTTTGTTATGCTTCAGTATACAGATAAATGGTTGTTAGGTTTATACTTTAGTCTACAGGATCACTAAATTTATACATGAGTAGGTAAATATTGGTCTGTTTTGTACTAGAGACAATAGTTAAATTTTGGTCAGGTTTGTACTAGAGACAATAGTTAAATTTTGGTCAGGTTTGTACTAGAGACTATAGTTAAATTTTGGTCGGGTTTGTACTAGAGACAATAGTTAAATTTTGGTCAGATTTGTATTAGAGACTATAGTTAAATTTCGGTCAGGTTTGTAATAGTGTCTGTAGGTTAAGCTTCGTCAAGTTTGTACTAGAGTCTGTAGGTAAACCTTTATCAGGTTTGTGGTAGAGTCTGTAGGTAAACCTTTATCAGGTTTGTGGTAGAGTCTGTAGGTAAACCTTTATCAGGTTTGTGGTAGAGTCTGTAGGTAAACCTATATCAGGTTTGTGGTAGAGTCTGTAGGTAAACCTTTATCAGGTTTGTACTAGAGTCTGTAGGTAAACCTTTATCAGGTTTGTACTAGAGTCTGTAGGTAAACCTTTATCAGGTTTGTGGTAGAGTCTGTAGGTAAACCTTTATCAGGTTTGTGGTAGAGTCTGTAGGTAAACCTTTATCAGGTTTGTACTAGAGTCTGTAGGTAAACCTTTATCAGGTTTGTGGTAGAGTCTGTAGGTAAACCTTTATCAGGTTTGTACTAGAGTCTGTAGGTAAACCTTTATCAGGTTTGTACTAGAGTCTGTAGGTAAACCTTTATCAGGTTTGTACTAGAGTCTGTAGGTAAACCTTTATCAGGTTTGTGGTAGAGTCTGTAGGTAAACCTTTATCAGGTTTGTGGTAGAGTCTGCAGGTAAACCTATATCAGGTTTGTGGTAGAGTCTGTAGGTAAACCTTTATCAGGTTTGTACTAGAGTCTGTAGGTAAACCTCTATCAGGTTTGTACTAGAGTCTGTAGGCAAACCTCAATCAGGTTTGTAGTAGAGTCTGTAGGTAAACCTTTATCAGGTTTGTACTAGAGTCTGTAGGTAAACCTCTATCAGGTTTGTACTAGAGTCTGTAAGTAAAGCTTGTTTAGATTTTATACTTGAGTCTGTAGGTAAAGATTGGCCAGCTTTATACTCGAGTCTATAGGTAAACATCAGGTTTATGCTAGAATTTATAATCATCTATCATGAAAGTATTGGGTTGTTATCCTCCTTTACAGGGGACATAACTGGCTTATTCCAGGTTCTTCCAACAGAGACCTACATAAGAAACAGGATGAGAACAACAGTCCAGATAAATTTTCATAAAACACTGATATGAGGATGTTAGTCAAGCTGAGAAATTTTCAGCACACATACTTTATATGTATGAATAAAAGAAAAACTTATTTTATACTATTAAGTTGGTGCAAAAATAATGTCGTTATTTACATAAGTAACATATGTGAGAAAACAACATTATTTTTGCACCAACCTAATAATAATAATTATTAAAATTCAGATACATAAAAAGTAAAAACCCTAATGATACTTAATGTTTAAGATAGAAAATAAATGAAAATTTAGGAGAAAAACTTTTTATTTAATAAAAGCAATATCATTTTGTTTCTGAAAGATCATTATAAATAAATGGATGTTTGAATGTCTTCAGTCGAAAACTTCCTGTGTAGTTTCAAGACTATTGTATTAGATTATTTTCAGTCGAGCTAATTAAAGTCAGCATAAAGTTTATTAACTTGTAACTTTCTGCTGTACATGTTACATACTTTGTGTTGACGATGTTTACCATAGAGAAAAACTAGAGATGTAATGTCATTGCCAGTCTGATTGTTTTCTGTCTAAAATAAGTAACAGAGATACAATCTGACATGATGCACCATTTTTACTCTTTTCCTTGAAATATTTACAGGACTCTGGTAAAGTTAGAGTGACAGATGTTTTACCGAGAATTAAAAGCATATAAACAGAAGTAGAAAACCTTAAGATTTGGTTTGGTTTGGTTTATTTTATGGCATATCAACCTCAATGGGTTATTTAATGCCGGCAAAATGTTTAGGATAGATTCGTATGAATAGAATATGTATTCTTTGGTTCAGATTGGTTTGGTTTATTTTGTTTTACGGCATATCAACCTCAATGGGTTATTTAATGCCGACAATACTTTTAGGATAGATTCGTATGAATAGAATATGTATTCTTTGGTTTAGATTCGTTTGGTTTATTTTGTTTTACGGCATATCAACCTCAATGGGTTATTTAATGCAGACAACATTTTTAGGATAGATTCGTATGAATAGAATATGTATTCTTTGGTTTAGATTGGTTTCGTTTATTTAGTTTTACGGCATATCAACCTCAATAGGTTATTTAATGCTGACAACATTTCTACGATAGATTCGTATGAATAGAATATGTATTCTTTGGTTTATATTGGTTTGGTTTATTTTGTTTTACGGCATATCAACCTCAATGGGTTATTTAATGCTGACAACATTTTTAGGATAGATTTGTATGAATAGAATATGTATTCTTTGGTTTAGATTGGTTTCGTTTATTTAGTTTTACGGCATATCAACCTCAATGGATTATTTAATGCCAACAACATTTTTAGGATAGATTCGTATGAATAGAATATGTATTCTTTGGTTTAGATGGGTTTGGTTTATTTTGATAAGCGGTAGATCAACCTCAATGGGTTATTTAATGCTGACAACAGTTTTACGATAGATTCGTATGAATAGAATATGTATTCTTTGGTTTAGATGGGTTTGGTTTATTTTGATAAGCGGTAGATCAACCTCAATGGGTTATTTAATGCCGACAACATTTTTAGGATAGATTTGTATGAATAGAATATGTATTCTTTGGTTTAGATTCGTTTGGTTTATTTTGTTTTACGGCATATCAACCTCAATGGGTTATTTAATCCTCTTGGAAGTCTGTTCTAAGAAGTAGTTTTTTGAGGAAGGAGCTGTTTGAATGGGATTTCCTCCTTAGAAATGGTGTATGAAGGGAATGGGGGTGTCGGTTGCCAGGACATTTTTTATACAAATATTGAGAAAATAGTGAGAAGCTTGTGACGCTGCATCTGTTAGAGAGGGGTGTAGGGTGGAAAACAGTTCATCGCCTTCTAGGGGATGAACTGTTTTCCATATGTTGGCTGCATATACCTAGCTATAAGAGATTGTCTTGTGCTTTCATTTGTAATAATGATAATGTTGCAATACAACACTTTATTCATTTGTCAAGATGACAGTTTAGACAAAGAATGTTTAGTGCTTGATCTTGTTCTTTGAATCACTGGGGACTGGGATATTTTTGTATGATGTATAGGTGAAAGAATGAATGAGTTGATCATTGATTTTACTGACATCATCAACATTGACAAAATATCTAGAATCATTATCCATCACTGGAAGATTACAAAGACAAAGAAAATCTTCAAGTTCTTTCATCAAAAACAGGAAACACCATTGCTTTTATTGCTGTCATCAACAATTATACATTGTTTTAAATTTCTATTTTATTGACTTTCATAATAAAAAGATGCAGAACAAATAAATTCCTCACCAGATATCATATCATCCACCTCATGGTTAACACAAATTTCACTGCCATTATTAATCACCCTGAATTGAAATTCTTGAAACAAGAAAACTTAGTGTCCAAGACACACTCAAGGTACACATCCAAGGCACATCCAAGGCACATCCAAAACACACTCAAGGCACATCCAAGGCACACTCAAGGCACATCCAAGGCACACACAAGACACATCCAGGACACACTAAAGGCACATCCAAAACACACACAAGGCACACACAAGACACATCCAAGACACACAAAAGACACATCCAAGACACACAAAAGACACATCCAAGACACACTCAAGACACATCCAAGACACACTCAAGACACACTCAAGGCACACACAAGACACATCCAAGACACACTCAAGGGACACACAAGACACACTCAAGGGACACACAAGACACACACAAGACACATCCAAGACACACTCAAGGGACACACAAGACACACTCAAGGGACACACAAGACTCACACAAGACACATCCAAGACACACTCAAGGGACACACAAGACACACTCAAGGGACACACAAGACACACTCAAGGGACACACAAGACACACTCAAGGGACACACACAAGACACACTCAAGGGACACACACAAGACACACTCAAGGGACACACACAAGACACACTCAAGGGACACACACAAGACACACTCAAGGGACACACAAGACACACTCAAGGGACACACAAGACACACTCAAGGGACACACAAGACACACTCAAGACAAACTCATGGCACATCCAAGACAAACTCATGGCACATCCAAGACACACTCATGGCACATCCAAGACACACTCATGGCACATCCAAGACACACTCATGGCACACTCAAGACACACTCAAGACACATCCAATGCACATCCAAGGCACACTCAAGACACATCCAGGACACACTAAAGGCACATCCAAGACACACTAAAGGCACATCCAAGACACACTAAAGGCACATCCAGGACACACTCAAGACACATCCAAGACACACTCAAGACACATCCAAGACACACTCAAGACACACTCAAGACACATCCAAGACACATCCAAGACACATCCAAGACACACTCAAGACACATCCAAGACACATCCAAGACACACACAAGACACATCCAAGACACACACAAGACACATCCAAGACACACACAAGACACATCCAAGACAAACTAAAGGCACACACAAGACACACTCAAGGTACACACAAGGTACACACAAGACACATCCAAGACACTTTCAAGGCACACACAAGACACACTCAAGACACACACAAGGCACATCCAAGACACACTCAAGGCACATCCAAGACACACTCAAGGCACATCCAAGACACACTCAAGGCACATCCAAGACACAACATAGACAAGAGACAAATAGGAGAAGAAATAACATACTTGAAAATTTGATCAAATCAAGTAAAACAGAAAGGAAGAGGGGTTCATAACACAGAATGTATTGATGAGAGCAAGAAAAGACAGGAAGCAGTGGATAACCATAACCTTGCTTGTTCTACATACAAGCAGGAGAACCCAGTCATGGCTGTCAGACAATTTCTGCAAACACATCACACCTTTCATCTGGCCACCTAACTCCCCAGACTGCAACCACCCCCTTGATTATTATGTGTGAGACACAGCTGGATAAGAGAGCACCCCTTGTAACACCAAAGATGAACTGAAGGCAACGATTATGGCAGCATTCACCAACTTAAACAAGGAGACCGTCTAGAAGAGTTGCAGGAGATTCTGAAATCGTCTGGAGGCCATGGTTGAAACCAATGATGATTTTATTGAATAAATTTACTCTTTTGTATTTAGAGATATTTTTGTATAATTTTGGTAAATTTATGAGATGTCGGTGTTATTTTCATTTTTGTGTAATTTAGACGACAATTTATCCATCGCACCATCGTATGTAGTAGTAGTAATAGTAGCATTAGTAGTAGTAGTAGTAATAATAATAATAATAATATAACAATATACATACTTAGAAATATTTTATTTTATTTAGTTTTATATTACTTTTTTACTATATGCATATATATGAACACATTCATGGATGCGTATACAAGGAGACTGTCCAGAAGAGTCACATGAGATTCCGAATGTTTTCTGGAGACCGTGGATGAAGCCAATGGCAATATTAGTGAATAAATTTGCTCTTTAGTATTTCAAGATATTTTTGTGTAATTTTGGTAAATATATCTGTTAAAATGAAATGTCAGTGTTATTTTCATTTTTGCATAATTTAGATGCGAATTTATGAATCACACTTTGTAGAAGAAGACTTTACTTTTCCCTGTCCAGAGGGTATTCAGCTAAAGTTACGAATAAATATGTTTAAACAACTTTGAATTTTCATGATAACAAAAAACATCACAGAAAAAATATAATAGCACAAAGGACCTCACTACAATTTCTGGTTACGAAAATTTCGCCTCTTCATCAACTTTATATCGTTAAGAATAGAAAAAATGAGATGAAAATTTAGCTAAGCTAATGAATCTGAGAGATACAAAGTCAAGTTAAACGTAACTTATATTGTAAATACAATATATACAACTATATATATATGTATATATATACATACACACACACACAACTATATATAGACATATACACACATACAACTATATAGACACACACAACTATATATATATATATATATATATATACAACTATGCAGACACACACAACTATATATATATATATATATATATATATACAACTATGCATACACACACACATAACTTTATATATATACACACACAACAATATATATATATATATATACACACACGCAACAATATATATATATATATATACACACGCAACAATATATATATACATATACACACGCAACAATATATATATATATATATACACACGCAACAATATATATATATATATACACACGCAACAATATATATATATATACACACACGCACACAACTATATATACACACACAACTATATACATATATGTATACACACGCACAACTATATACATGTAAACACACGCACAACTATATGCATGTATACACACGCACAACTATATGCATGTATACACACGCACAACTATATGCATGTATACACACGCACAACTATATGCATGTATACACACGCACAACTATATGCATGTATACACACACACAACTATATACATGTATACACACACACAACTATATACATGTATACATATACACACACATACAACTATATATGTATACACACATACAACTATATATGTATACACACACACAACTATATACATGTATACATATACACACACATACAACTATATATGTATACATATACACACACATACAACTATATATGTATACATATACACACACATACAACTATATATGTATACATATACACACACATACAACTATATATGTATACATATACACACACATACAACTATATATGTATACATATACACACACATACAACTATATATGTATACATATACACACACATACAACTATATATGTATACATATACACACACATACAACTATATATGTATACATATACACACACATACAACTATATATGTATACATATACACACACATACAACTATATATGTATACATATACACACACACACAACTATATATGTATACATATACACACACACACAACTATATATGTATACATATACACACACACACAACTATATATGTATACATATACACACACACACACAACTATATATGTATACATATACACACACACACACACAACTATATATGTATACATATACACACACACACACACAACTATATATGTATACATATACACACACACACACACAACTATATATGTATACATATACACACACACATACAACTATATATGTATACATATACACACACACATACAACTATATATGTATACATATACACACACACATACAACTATATATGTATACATATACACACACACATACAACTATATATGTATACATATACACACACACATACAACTATATATGTATACATATACACACACATACAACTATATATGTATACATATACACACACATACAACTATATATGTATACATATACACACACATACAACTATATATGTATACATATACACACACATACAACTATACATATATATACATATATACACGCATGTACAACTATATATATACATATACACGCATGTACAACTATATATATACATATACACGCATATACAACTATATGTATACATATACACACATACAACTATATATATACAT
>OZ038515.1:64759660-64792160 GCA_964036315.1 Acanthosepion esculentum | reverse complement strand
TTTGTTCACCTCTGCTGTGGCCAGGTATTGAACTCACTCCTTTGTGACATTATCATTTTGGAGTGAAATGATTAAAAGTACTTGAAATTTATTTACTTTTTAAATAATACTAGCAGCCATAGCCAGCTGGTCGATCAGAAAAAGCATCCAATAAGAAAAAAGTTTTCTTATTCTCTTCTATTCCCAGTAAACCCTTGTGTCCTTTGTGACATTATCATTTCACTTGGGGGTGAAATGATTAAAAGAATTTTTTAAACCGATTTTCAATCAATTCATTTTCTGAAAGTGAATTTTCGTAGTGCCATTTTGCGTCTTCTTTTCCTGTGACAGACAAAGTTCTGCATCGTAACTATGTTTCGAATTCTATGCTAAATAAAGCAGACATGGAAGCCATATTTGTTTTCATCTTCTGTTCAAATTATGGCAATTTTGAACTACAATTACAAAATGTTCAAATTCTAAAAGAACACAAAAAGAAAAATCTCTGCATGTAGACAAAGTTTATCGAATGCTAAACAATCACGTAAATAAAAGACTCTATAATGACTATTCTATGCATTAAAACATCAGAGAGAAAAAAAAAAAACTAAAATAAATACAGGCATTAGCTGAGAACTTATTTTACTGCTAGAATGTTTCAGAGATCAATTGTTGATGGCAGACAAAGAAATATCCCGAAGGAAAATAATTTCAAGAAGAAGCTGAATTCAAAAAGATTCTTTAAATGACAAAGATTGCTTTTCAAAAATGTGGGTGAAGCCTTGGGGGACTCGTACAACAAATTTGAGTTATTTTATCCAAGAACAAGAAAGGATAACATTTTACATACACAGTATATTCTGATGTTATGAATATTATATCAATAAAATATATCATTACTTTTATTCATTATATCTAAACATGCCTCATTTTTCTATATGTAATCTTCATTTACAGTTTGGCAAGGAATATTTTAAAAAAAATATAAAATATAAATATATAACAGATATTCCAGGCATAATTATATAATTATTTTTTTATATTTTATCATTATTTTTATTAGTAATCATAATTTAATCCTGAAGTAGTTCACCAACCTTGTCCTGCTCTGAAGCAATTCTTTGGTGTGAAACAAAAAAAAAACCCCACCAGTCTACAAATTTCTAGAGAGACCATTGAAAGTAGAAGACAAAGCCCTAAACTCTGTATAGTCTTTCACCTGTCTTAGTAGCAAAGTCAACTACAGTGGATCTTTAGATAATGAAATCTTGTATCAGATTGCTAAGGCTACCAGTGCTTTCGGCAAACTTCGCCATCGCTTGTGGGATAAGTGGGATATCTGACTGGATATAAAAATTCGGGTTTACAGAACTGTTGTTCTTACCATCCTTTTGTACAGCTCTGAGTTGTGGACTCCATACAGGTACCATATATGCCGGATGGATGTTTAACATAAAAGCTGTCTGCATGCCATTTGTGGAATTAGCCTTCAAGACAGAACATCCAATGTAGACTGTTTAACAGGCGTAATATTGGAGGAATTGAGACTTTCCTCATACATTCTCAGTTGTGGTGGACTGGTCATGTCTTGAGAATGTCTGATGACAAGATACCCAAGATCCTAATGTACAGCCAGTTAGATCAGGGCTACAGGAATGTAGGACGCCTATGGCTTAGATATAAAAGACAAGTTGAAAAGCAACTTGTCAACTATCAGTATACCTCATAACACCCTTGAGCGCTTAACCTTGGAGCGGGTAGAGTGGAGATCAACATGTTTTAGTGGACTCAGCGGTCTGCAATCTGCTAGTCTGAATCATCTTCAAGAAGCAAGAGCAAGACCTAAAAGGTCAGCCAATCTAACAGTGACCTCATCCCACAATCCTCACTTTTGCTCCTTATGTGGCTTCCTTTGCAAATCAATTGTGGGTCTTGAGTGCCATTTAAGATTATTGCACAAGGTTCATAACTGAATCAATTGGTTAAATTATCAGATCTTAGTATGTCAAAACTGACAGGAGAGTCTATTATATATATATATATATATATGTATGTATGTATGTGTATATATGTATATGTATGTATGTATGTGTGTGTGTATATATATATATATATATATATATATATATATATATATATATATATATATATATTAATTCCTCTGAAAGGAAGTCTGAAGATCATGTTTGAGAAACTTGGGTTACAACTAGGGCCATATTTTCATAGGAATTAATGTTGTTAAGCATTTTCACTTTGTCTAGCACTTTACTAAGTAGGTAGGTTTGCCTGTAGGTCTTTTTTTTTCAGTATTGTCATTTTTGTTTGAGACTCATTCTGAATAGGGGTTTTAGGTTTTGGCAAGTTGTCTGTAGGTTCCATCAATGGTTTTGTTTTTTATTATATATATATATATATATATATATATATACATATATATATGAATAAAGTCAAAAGGAAAACTTAGCTGAAATGTTTCATCCTTTATAAAGAGGATGAAATGCATGGACTAAGATATGTTTTACTTTGGTTTTTATACATATTGACCTTTTACTGATATACTCTATCTGAAATGTTTATACACAGACACACACACACATTATATATATATATATATATATATATATATATATATATATTTCTTCTTTTTTGAAATGGATGTTTTAATATTACATTATTTTTTAATATGAACATTATTTTTAGTGGCTACACATATTTGATTTGCTTTCCCAGTTTTTATTTTCTTAAACAGTGAAATTAATAAAAACTTGCCAAGTAGGACATCTGGATCTAGTATGGTTGTTTTTTTGACCCAAGTACATTCAATCTTTTCTAGGATCATCTTTAGGGGTAAATAACAAAGATAAACTTATTGTAACTGTGATAAAATGTGCATTCCTTTGTGATAGTGATTTTGAAAGCATGCGCAAACAATGCTCCATTACAGATGTTTTAGAATTTTGTCCAGATGTCAAGACATTCTAGACAATGAGTTGGGATAAATAACAAAGGGAAACTTATTGTAACTGCGATAAAATCTGCATTCCTTTGTGAGAGTGATTTTGAAAGCCATGCGCAAACAATGCTCTGTTACAGATGTTTTAGAATTTTAAATTTATCCATTGTAGTTATGTAATTTCTTTTCAAAACAATCGTTGGAGATCAGAAGATAATGAAGGAAGCAGAGAGAGCAAAGTCAGGGATTTATTCCACATTCCAGCTTCATCTGTCACACCTGCTGAAGAGAGTGCTATGCAAACATTGTTCTGTTAAGCCACTCCAAATGCTGCTCACAAAAAGACAGTTTCACCAAAGAAGGCGGTACCGTTATCTCACAAGATGCCGACTATAACATCCACGATAGTTGTCCAAATAGAGCAGTGTATCACAAATCTAATTCCTCATCTCAGTAATGCATGTAATCGTTTTTGGCAATTTTGGTTCCGGAAGCATACTAGCTCATCCATTATGCATGACTGACAGAAGTTTCAAAGATAACAATTCCATTTCTGATATTTCAAAATCATCATGGTCTGTTAAAAACTTGTATTAAACTATTATTAAATGTAATGCCACCTATAGCATTAGTCTGACAATTAAATGAAATTCAGAGGCATGATTGTAATTTTGTCCAGATGACAAGATGTTCTAGACAATCGGTTTGCTAGAAAATTGATAGTGCACATGTACTAATATTAGATTTCTGCTGATGCCTTCTTCACATCAGTCAAAATAGAATATTTCAGTCTTGATGGGAGACAACTCTCACTGTTGCTTTGAGACTGCCATTTCTGTTTGACTGAGGGCAAGATTATATAAGTGGCTGACAGTTGAGTGATGTCCTCACAAAATCATTGTGCGTGAAACATAATGGAAGATAATGTTAAGGTTCAAGTAATCAAGTAGTTTTCCTTCTTGTATCAGGTGGAAACAAAAGACATTCACAGGAAACATACAGTGCCCAGTTAATGCCAGGAACCATTTTCATTACAACCATTTCCATGGATACAGTATTGCCATTAATCATTAAAATCCTACAATTTTCTTGGAGAAATTTAATTTTCTTCCGAACTAAACCCTGTCAGGTTTTATTATTTCAGGTGGAATATTACCCAACTGCAATGGATATTATTTCAGAATGGTAGACAAAAATAGTAAAATGATAATTGTTGTCAATGTAATTCCAGACCCCTTTTAAACTGGTTAGAATTTGGTCCAAAATGGCTTAAACTGTCTTGTTTTGAATCACCGTGGGTGTGGAATCTTGACAATGAGGGACTGACTTTATCTCAGAATGTAAGACTAGAAAACATGTGAAAACAAGCATTTCAATTATGGCAGTAAAGAATCCAAGAGCTCTAATACACACAGCTGGGCTTTCTCCTTTCCAGATTCCTTTGCAGGGAATCATACAATGCATGCTGGGAGGAACGTAGCTGACTGACCTGTTGACATGCATTCTTTCTTTCCGTCTCTTCCTCCAGGCAATGATGCCTGCTACATGCCTGCTACATGTCTGCTACATGTCTGCTACATGCCTGCTACATGTCTGCTACATGTCTGCTACATGTCTGCTACATGTCTGCTAATATAAAATGAATTGTTAGTACATATAGTGAAGTGATTTCGCATTCCCCATAGCTTTAGCCACAGTTTGGAATTCAAAGTTTTTCTCCTCTTAGACTCAGGTGACAGCCAAGGCTAGGGTAGTAGAATTTTGAAGCGATAAAATTCAATACAGCTGCTGCATGTATCAAGAAATCCTCCTTTATGCAATGTTACAACTTGTAGAGACCATTCCCTGGTCACATGTGGCACCTGTTTAGATCTAGGTCAAGAATATATTAACTAGGCTCCCATCATTTTCTAAAAGACAACTATTCAGGATCCAGTTTGGTTTTAGTTCTGAAAAGGGATGTAACGATCGAATATATGTCATCAAACAACTCCAAGAAATTGCTTACCTCTCGAGTAGGAAACTATATACTGTCTTTGTTAATATCATAGCACCATATGAGCACATCAATAGAGACTTCTTATTCCCATCTATTAGAAACTGCCTTCTGAGCTCTGAATTCACTGAAGGTATCAATCTAATAGAGGAACTGTATCAATTTACCAAATCTTATATGTACGACGAGGACCCCAATATTGGATTAAGTGATAACAGCTACTGGATTTGAAAAATCTATTTTCCTGAAAAATTGTTTTAAGAGAAAGATATAAATTTCAACCAAAAATCAGTACTGGCTGCTCGGTCAATGAATGCCAAATGTTTCCTTATAAGGAAACGGCTAATGTTACCATTATCCCTAACACAATGTTCATATTTTCTTATCTCCTATCAACTAAATTTTTTATAACTGAGTGAGATACATTGATGTATTTAAAGTGTTTATAAAACCAACAAGTGTTCAAATATTAGTTGAAATAACTGAATAAATTATGGGAATGACACACTGGAGAATTAAAAAAATTGATTATTATGTATGGGGTGCAGGTGAGTGAGAGACCAACAAAACTCCTTGTAACACCAAAGACCAACTGAAGACAAGGATTATGGCAGCATTCACCAACTTAAACAAGGAGACCATCCAGAAGAGTTGCAGGAGATTCCAAAGTCTACTGGAGGCCGTAGTTAAAGCCAATGGCAATTTTATCAAATAAATTAACTCTTTACTATTTCAAGATATTTTTGTGGAATTTTGGTAAATATATCTGTTAAAATGAGATGTCAGTATTATTTTCATTTTTGTGTAATTTGGACGACAATTCATTCATCGTACCCTGTATACAGACAGATTAATATAGAATGAGGTACAACAAAATGACGTCTTTAGTTCAGGTATGGTTTGACATTACAAATGAAACACTTGTAGTCATCTTACTGTACATGGCTCTGCATAATGGCTCTTGAGGCACAAATTCCAACCTCAGCTCACTCCTTTAGAAGCTTTTGCAAGTTCATAAATCAGTTTGACAATCATCTCAATCCTTGTACACCTTTTCCAATCAAACTTTTTTTCCTTTCCAGTCAACTTTACCTAAATATGTTTTGATAGAAAACTTTGTAAACAGCCAGCCGTTTCAGCAATGACCTTCTGCAAGAAAGGTGTTCATGAATGTCAATTCAGCAGTCTTTTCTTGAATTAAACTCAGATGTTTATGGCTTTTTGGACTCTGTAAATAATAGTCGTTCTATTTTTGTAGTTCTAGACTCCAATTATTGGAACTAAAATGAGAACAATTCTTGAAATATTTTATTTTACATGTAATATGCTTACGTATATATAATTTTCCCTTTCTGAATACTGAACTCTTCCACAATAATTGAGATGTATCGATAAATAAATTGTGTCTATATTTCTGAGATGAGGTATTATGTACATTATTTACGTTATTTGGACTATTGTTCTCATCTTTGTCGCTGTAGTTATTACAATGTTTCGGTTTTCAGAGGGAAATCAACAGGAGATAACTGATAACTGACATCCATTAAAACATGGCGTGTGGAACTAGAACAGTCTACCCCAGTCAGCTAAATAAAGGGTTCAGTTCGACATTCCAACCACCTGAAGAAGGCTGGAGCATACAACAGCGGAAACGTTGTAATAAATATGGCGACAAAGATGAGGACAATAGTCCGAATAATGTAAATAATAAAAATAAATTGGTTGGTCGATTTTGTTTAGCAGAATATCAACCATAATTTTATACTTTCAGAGTAAAGCTATACTTTTAGATAGATATTTTGTAGATCATAAAATGTATTGTTGGTATTTTTACTATAAAAATGTGTTTTTATTTTTTTTTAGTGTTTCATTGATTGTCATTTTGCTATAAAAATGTATTGTTGCTCATTTTATTACAAAAATATACTGTTGATTTGTGTTTGGGGGTTTGCTATTTGCCCATAGCTGGAACCCTAACAGGTGTTACCACCCAGGATCAGAGTGGCCTGGAGAACAACAGCAGTCAAGAAGTTGTCCCATGCTCCTCAAAACCTCCAATCTCCCAATCAGAACACTTGCTGCAAGATGTAGTTTATCATCATATCCAAGACAACCTACGAGTAAATCAATCTGTTGTTAACAAATTCCACTACAGCTAAATTGTCCTCCAGAACAATGGCCAAGTAGATAAAAGTGTTGGTTTGTGAATTTGATAAGTTCAAACCCATGGTTGGAAGTGTGTACTTGCACTCAGTGGATATCGGTGAGCAATAAAAGTACTAAATAAAAAAAAATAAGAACGAGATATCCCTAGACATGAGCAGTGAAACAAGAACAGCCTAACAGTGTAGATTAAATAAACAGTTCAGTTCAGAATTCCCTGTTGGTTATTCTCATTGTTATACATCTGAAGAAGGATGGCAAGCACAACGTCCGAAACATTGTAATAACATAAACAAAGATAAGGACAATAATCTGAATATAGTGTAATTGGCCCTGATCTGTCATCTCGTCTGCAGTCACTCTCTCACAGACGCGACGTTGCCTCGCTCTGTCTTTTTTACAAATACTTTCACGGTAATTGCTCCGAGGAGCTGCTTTCGCTGGTTCCCAGGCCTCCTGTATTTAAACATCCTACGAGGCTGGCATCCCGTTCCCACCCCTTCACCATTGAAACTGTTAGATGTAGACATATCTTCTACTCCAATAGCTTTATGTCTCGCACATCTCGCCTGTGGAACTCCCTTCCTTATTCCTGTTTCCCTGACAAATATAATCTCCAACTATTTAAGTGTAACGTCAATCGACATCTCCAGCTGCCTTGATCTATCCACTTCCCTTCTCCACATCCTTTCACCTTTCATTCCTATCTGCTCTTGCTCCAAATCTTCTGTAACCCCCTCGCCTTGATCGATCCACTATCTTTCTCCACATCCCCTCCTTTACCACTCCTATCTGCTCTTCCTCCAAACCTTCTGTAACCCCTTGCGTGCTAGTGGCCTCCAGCCTTGCTTGGGGTGATAAGCTTAAAAAATAAAAAAATAATATTAAAAAGTAGGTACTAAACTGCAAGGAAGAAAAGCAGACTTGGGGAAGTTTTAAGGTTTAAACTGAAATTTTCTTTTATGTTTCATGTCAATTCAGGACATGAACAATGTTGGCTTTCCCAAATTTTCAATCCTTCGTAGCTTTGGTTTGTTTTGTTTTACAGCAAATTTGATTCAGCTAAGAAACAGCCCGATGGTGGTGGAACCATTAACCCATAGAGGTGTGAGTTCTCACCTTCTCACAAGGATATTCTCAAGTCGTCAAGAGGCCCACATATGTCACTCCAAGCTTCTTTTTCTTTGTTACAAAGGTTTGGTTTGGTCTGTTTTGGGTTATTTAATGCTGACAAAATCTTTATTGCTGGTAATATTTTTTTTTCCAAAAATGTATTGCTAGTAATATTTTTTCCTTCAAAAATTTATGGCTGGTAATATTTTTTTTTAAATATATAGCTGGTAATTTTTTTTTCAAAAATGTATTTCTGGAAATATTTTTTTTTTTTTTTTAAATATTGCTGGTAATAATTTTTCGATGAAAAAATTATTGATGATAATTTTTTACAAAGTATTTCTGGACAGTATTTACATTAGTCGGACTATTGTCCTCATCTTTGTCGCCATTTTTGTCACAACGTTTCGGCTGTTGTACGCTCCGGCCTTCTTCAGGTGGTTGGAATTTCGAACCAAACCCTTTATTTCGATCACTGGGGTAGACTGTTCTTGTTCCACGAGCCATGTTTGATGGATGTCAGTTATCAGTTATCTCCTGCTAATTTTCCCTCTGAAAGTTCTCCACTGCCTGAACCGGGTATTGAACTCACACTCTTTGGATCTGTCACTGGATCTAACCAATGCCTTTATCCACTGTGCCACAGTGGATAAAGAAACGTTGTGACAAAAATGGCGACAAAGATGAGGACAATAGTCCGACTAATGTAAATACTGTACATAATACCTCATCTCAGAAATATAGACAGACTCTAAAGTATTTCTGGTATTAAAATATTTTTACACTTTCATAGTATTTTGACCCCAGTTTGGGGGTTCACTATTTGCCCACAGCTGCGACTCTAACATGTGCTACCACCCCAGGACAGGGTGGACCTGGGAACACAAGCAATTAAGATGTGGTTCTATGTTTCTCCAAACCACCAGATCAGAGACCTGGCAGCTGGATGTAGTTTATCGTCTTACCTAGGACACAGATGTAGTTTATTGTTTTACCCAATATTGTCCTTTGTAGCTCTAATAAAGTTTTATCTTTTTATTATCCCTTCCACACACTTACAATTGATGTTTGGTTCTGTCTAATCATGTTCCTTTGCTATTTTCTTAAAATGTTCCTGCAGTTTTCTTTCAATGTCTGCTACCAATACTGTGTCATATGCATGTCTTATGTTGGGAAGATTGTGCCAAACAGTGAAAAGTCCTGATAGGTGAGCTAGTTCTCTCAGGATCTCCTCACTGGAATGAATGAATAAATCTGGTGTGAAGACACAATATCACTATTCAATTTTTGTCTGTTTACTGAATTCATTTTCTATCTTTATACATGAAAAAATATATATGATGTTTAAAGAAATTTAGTTCACCAAAAGAATCTTTTGTGGAGTACATGTAAAAGAAAAAATCCATGTAACTGAGTACAGAGTTATATGAGTGAATTATTTTATTACATAAATATGCAAACACACACATACACACAGACACATACAAATATAGACAGTGAGTTTTTATTCCTGGTATTGCTTTATATTGTCATATACAGTAGTTGTTACATAAATGCCACATAATATGTAATGATTTCTGAGGGTGGTATATATATATATATATATATATATATATATATATATAAAAATTATGTAATGACAAACAAACACTTAAAAACCATAAGTGATATTTTATTTCATTGAAGCTGATAAAACACATACACACACATATATATATATATATATATATATATATATATATATATATATATATACGTATACATTATGTGTATGTGTGTGTATGTATGTATGTATAAATATATATATATATATATATATACATACATGTGTTTATGCGTAAATTGTGTTTTTATATATATATATATATATACGTACATGTGTATATGCATAAATTGTGTTTTTATATATATATATATATATATATATATATACACACACACATGTATACATTATGAGCATGTGTGTGTGTGTGTGTGTGTGTGTGTGTATATATATATATATATGTATACATTATATGTGTGTATATACATAAATTATGTTTGTATGTATATATATATATAGATATATATGTGTGTGTATATATATATATATATATATATATATACACACACACACATACATACATACATACATACATACACACACACACAAGCACATGCACATCCAGAATACAATGATTTAATAGGCACAATGTTCCGAGGAATAAAGACAATGTTAAGTTATTTTCATAAGTCCAAAAACTAAATGTAAATTTTAACCTTGATCGAAACATTTTAACATGTAGAGCTTAATTTCTTTGGAGATTATTTCCATTTCTGTCAGAAAAAGCCGACAGAATACAACAGCATTTGAAAAGCTGCTTTTGGAACTTTCTAATCAGAATAATCTCTAAACAACACAAATCCTCAAAGACCAATCTTTTATGATTCCTCAAAGAAATCGTATGATTTCAGAGGCCATTGTTGGCACAAAGATGAAAAAGAATGCATCAATAAAGATCCCTATAACTAAGATATTATATATATATATATATATATATATATATATATACTTTGTAAGGAAATAGTTGTACATATCCCTCCAGCGACAATGGCTGGTGTTCAAGGTCAGGTAAAAGAGAAAACTTTACTGGTTTTAAAGTCAGCCAAAGAGATCTGCCAACATCAGTGCAATCCTTCCTCTCTTTCTATTTTTTTGTCTTCTTTAACATTTCTGGAATTCCTTCTTTTTTTTATTTTTGAGATGAGGATTTATCAAAATTCTTCATTTCTCATCATCAAGCTGTGATCAAAATGTAGTGTCTAGCAATAGTAACAGTAATGTTTCCTTACAAGGAAACATTTGGCATTCATTAGCTGAGCAGCCACTGCTATTGAAATTAATCTTTTCTTCACTCTCTGGCCATCAGTCTAGGATCAAAGTGTAGTATCTCTTCTCCTCATCTCTAACAGTAATATTAGCCATTTACTCATATTGAATAATGTGGCATTCATTGAGCGAGCAGGCAGTGTTACTCAAGTTATACTTGTCTTTACTCAATGGCCATCAGGCTAGGATCAGTGTGTAGTATCCGTTATCTTAATCTGTCATGTTAATAGTAGTATCATTTCCTTATGAGGAAACATTCAGCATTTATTAACTGAGCAGACAGTGATACTTTCAACATGAAACCTGTTCTTTTACTGTCCTTTCTCCTTACTAAACTCTTCTCCTCCTCTTCCTCTCCCAGTAACTATTTATGTGGTATTACTGCCTTGCTTGGGGTGAATTGATAAAAAAAACAAAAAAAATAAATAATACAAAGTGTACCCAAGACATTTTGAGAATTTTTCAGGAGCAACACAATTTAAAAACAATAAAAGAAAACTAATCGACTTCAGAGCATGATCTTCTGGCTGTAATGTTCTTTTTGTCATGCTCCAGCCACTTGTTGATGACACCCTCCAAAATGATGCTGTCCTTCTCACAGCCTCTTTCATCTCCTCACAATGGGAATCCATAAGCAATCCTTATCATTCTATTTCTGATGGAGTTTTGTGTTAATCTCAGCAAAAACACAGCAGAAAATTATGAAATAACCTAGACTGCTTTCCATAATATTTCATTTTTTAATCATGTTCACCCCAAGCAAAACTGTAAAGTCACTAAAACACGAAGGGTTACTGGGGTGGAAGAATAAGAAAAAAACAGAAACATTACTAAGGAGCGAGAACAAAAGAAGATTAATCCGCAGGACGGTAGATAGCAACTGACAATGCATTTAAATTTTTGAAGATTAAAGTTGACTCGAAAGCATGAAACTGGAAGGGAGTTCCACAAGTGAGAAAAGATACTGTTAGCATAGATTTTATGGTTAGATTTAACCAATTTTTAATAATTTCCATCATCTGCTTCTTAATTCCTGTTCTTTTATTGTTCTCTCTTGTTAATAATATATTCTTTTTCTCTCACACTCAGTGACCCCCCTTGTGTCTTAGTACTTAGTACATGTAAAAAAACTCTACTTTGAATGGCTTTTAGGTTTTGTATTGCGTCAAAAATTAGTAAAAACAAAATGTTTGAACTTATGAAGCTTTGTCAAGTGGAAGGTTTACCAACAAAGATGGCCTCTAGGATGCTATTCTATATGCAGTCTGTTTCAGATGAAGAAATACAACAAATCATAGCATCAGTGGATGAAAACCCTCCAAAACTAGTTTTAGTACATAGAACATTATCTTCTTTTATGTAAAGAACACAGGTGATCATGGCTCTCCCCAATCTACATAGAAGATAATGGTTAATGTTGTTATTGCTATCAATTTGTGCTTTAAAACATTAATAAAGTAGACCAACATTCGAAACCCTGTCAACCCTTCAGGATATCTAAAGCAACAGGCTGAACTTCACCATTCTTATCTAAAGCTTCACAGGCTCTTTCAGCAATAAAACCAGCAAAAGAAAAACTTTGGAATGCTATTCTGGATGCTATGCATGTAAAGAAATATAACAGCTCGCAAAACAAATTGGGAATTACTTGTGAAAACCAGCTTTAAAACATGAGGCATATGTTTCACAGGAATCATGTATTTACAAGTATTCTCGTTTTTTTGTTTCAAACATTTGTTTACTCTCTGTAATTATTCTTCCTCTATGTGCTGCGTCTCTTCAGGTCATGGCTCTCCACAATTTTCTATCCTTTATAGCTCAGAGTAAATTTTGTCTTTTTGTTATCTCTTAAAACTTGTTCCACCATCCACTGATTTAACCCTAGAACACTAACCATCGGTATATAGTACCCAGCGCAATTTTTCCTATTTTTAATTACAATTTTCAGTACCTGATTTTCTTACCTAAATAATATGTTTTTCAGTTCCTATTAATGTTAACTCAAAGTACAAAGTTTGAAGTGCCTGCATGTAAAATATTTCAAATAAAGATTTATATTTAATATTTTTTTGATATTTTCAAAATCAGTTATGATATACCCATGGTTAGTAGTGGTGTAACTTTAATTGATGGGTAGTGTTCTAGGGTTAAGCTCACAAGGTAGGTTGTGTGTTATTTTCCTCTGACCCTTTTGTCTTCAATCCGTCCTGTGAGTATGAAATTTTCCACACCCTCTTTCCTCATTACGTATCCTAGAAATTTCAACTGCTTCTTTCCGATGTTAAGTATGAGTGTCATTTTTGTTTCTATTTTCTTTAAAACACTGTCATTTCTCACATGTTCAGTCCATGATATTCCCTGTATCTTTCTATAGAACCAAATATCTGTTGCTTCAGGTCTCTTCTTCGTCTGTGAGATTATTCAGCATTTGCTGCCATATAGGGGGACTGATATTACATAACGATTCAGTCCTCTTTTCTTTGTTTCTAATAAAATTTTCCTGTTTCTTAATACTTGTTTTAGCTTTCTGAAGGAATCTCTCGCTATCCCAGTGTACCTTTAGATTTCATTATAATCTTCAATTCCTACAAATGTTTTTTTGAGTGTGAAACCTGGTTAATGCAAAACTTGGAAAATCCAGTGAAATTCACAAATAATTCAGTTCTTAGTTTCGCAGAAATTAAAAGTGACTAGTAATGGGATATGTAGTGTGCAAAGAAGGCATGGTGGAGTAATGGATAGCGGCTTGGATTGAGAAATCGGAGAGCAGAGTTCAAATTCCAGTCGAATTCATTAAATTCACTTATGTACTAATACCTTTGGGAAAGGTATGAAACCTTTTCTTCTTCCCTCGTCTATGTTTAAATATCAGAACAGACCAGGTTCTATAGACTTTGATGGCAAATGGTCTACCGCAGAAAGAAATGGCAACCTACTGAGGAAAAAAACTGCTTCGTCAGTCATGTATCAAAAGATACATAATTGCCTAAGTGTGTATCACACATGGCACATAACTGATCTATCTCGGTCTGTTTACATCTATTTATCTATCTCAGTCTATTCACGTCTATCTATCTATCTATCTCATTCTGATTCTTTCTATCTATCTAAGCGTACATATCTATCTATCTATCATATTCTGATTCTATCTATCTATCTATCTCATTCTGATTCTTTCTTTCTATCTATCTCATTCTGATTCTTTCTTTCTATCTATCTCATTCTGATTCTTTCTTTCTTTCTATCTATCTATCTCATTCTTTCTTTCTTTCTTTCTATCTATCTCATTCTGATTCTTTCTTTCTTTCTATCTATCTCTCTATCTCATTTTTTCTTTCTTTCTATCTATCTATTTATCTATCTATCTAATCCCTTACATTCACTTACGTGCTAATACCTTTGGGAAAGGTATGAATCCTCCTCTTCTTCCCCCATCTATGTTTAAATATCAGAACAGACCAGGTTCTATAGACTTGGATGGCAACTGGTCTATTGCAGAAAGAAATGGCAACCTACTGAGGGAAAAAAATCTGCTTTGTCAGTCATATATCAAAAGATACATAATTGCCTACACATGTATTACACATGGCACATAACTGAGTGTGCAAAAAACACATTTAAAAAAAAAAAATAAAAGTTCAGCATATGACGCCGGAAAAACTTGTACAATAAATTAAGTAATCAATGCTTCCATCAGAGACTTCCAAATCTATAATTTTAGTTCCTGACTGTAAAGGAAATAGATTTTTGTCAATTGGCCAATTTTTCAGGACTTGAAGCTGGATACAGTGTATGAAGATAAAACGATAAATGAAATCAATACGTTTTTACGTCATCATCACAAAATGGTATTTGTTGACATTGTCATAAATGAATTCACAAAATTTCAAATGAGACGAATTGAAACTAAAGGTCAGTTACATTTCTTACATCAGAAGGTCAAACAATTCAGTCTTTTACTATGATAGTCAATTGTTATTTATAAAATTAAGAAAATATTTGATTTAAAATTTATTTTACCAGGAGTGTGATCCACAGAAATCCCGTTGTTAACTGCTAAGAAGATCAACCATCTGAAGCCATTGCTTTTTCTCTCATCTTTATCAAATGCTTTTGCTCTTCTTTCAACCTTTACCAGTATCTTCACATTTCTCACCCTTATCCCTTCCAATATATCTAAAGTTATCTGTTATCGCACCCTTTTTCTCTTTTGGAAACCTTGACCAGTATCTTCTCATTTCTAACCCTTATCCCTTCTGATATAACAAAGATTATCAATTATCAGATGCTACTGCTCTTCTTGAAACCTTGACCAGTATCTTCTCATTTCTAACCCTTATCCCTTCTGATATAACAAAGATTATCAATTATCAGATGCTACTGCTCTTCTTGAAACCTTGACCAGTATCTTCTCATTTCTAACCCTTATCCCTTCTGATATAACAAAGATTATCAATTATCAGATGCTACTGCTCTTCTTGAAACCTTGACCAGTATCTTCTCATTTCTAACCCTTATCCCTTCTGATATAACAAAGATTATCAATTATCTTTGCTTCTGTTTTTATCTCACCATTTTTCCAATAGCCTAAAGATTATCCATTATCTCCAAACTCTGCTCTTCTGACAATCCTTACCTGTATATTCTCATTTCTTGCACTAATCTCTTCACAGAGATTATGCATTATTTTATGTCTCTGTTCGTTACTCAGGATTTGTTTGTATCTTATTTTCTCCATTACACTCTTGACAGTATATCAAATTAAAAACAGCCAAACTTTGTTTCGTTTGTGAAAAAGTAATATGGAATGAATCAATATTTTTTTACTGCATCCTTTCTTTTATCTTCCTCTTGCTCTATCTTTCCATAAAGAACTTTAATGCAGAATCCTTTTTATTCTTTTTATATCGACCCACCTTTTAATCGTTTGTTCATCAGTTCTTCATACCTAACCAGTGAGCCTATTTGACCTTGGCTTGTTAATATCGCTATCCCTTTACTATTTCTTTCTCTCTCTCTCTGATAAGTGCATATAAAAAAAGAGAAACTGAGACATATAAGAAGTGAATTGCTGATATCCCCTGACGAGTGGATGGAGAGGTGCATCTACAAAACTCTGGAGTCAGGATGCTGAAGGTAACATTAATCAGCTAACAAACCTTTTACTTGTATTAATTTTATATATATATAAATATATTGTCAGCTGTCAATATACCACATAACACCCTTGAGTGCTTAGCCTTGGAGCAGGTAGAATGGAGATCAACATGTTTTAGTGGACTCAGTGGTATGCAATCTGCTAGTTTGAATCATCTTCAAGAAGTGAGAGCAAAATCTAAAAGGTCAGCCAATCTAACAGTGATCTCATCCCACAATCCTTACTCTATATGTGGCCTCCTTTGTAAATCACTAGCGGGTCTTAAGTGCCACTTAAGATTATTGCACAAAATTTCATAACTGAATCAATTAAGCAGTCAGATCCTCATACCTTGAAACTGACGGGAGAGTCCATTATATATATATATGTTAAATAAAATAGAAATCCAAAGTTACCTCATCAGAATAGCTATTTCAGCCAACAAGTCCTATGTTGGTATTTTCAACTGAGAAGTGAAATATATTATTTATTTATGGATATAAAAAAAAAACACGTTAAAAATCGCTACACAATAGCAATTATACTTCAACATTACAAATGTGCCTCATCAGGCAATGGTAAACTACTGGTGAGTTTATCTCTACTCTGTATTGAGCCCTCTTTTAAATTAAATGTTACAGATATATATATATATATTTATGTGAGAACTCATCCCAGAATGGAGACACGAAGACTATTTTAACATCCAAATCCAAAAACTTAAAATGAACAAGAATAAAAAATAATTGAATAAACAAAAATTAAATATATATTTATATTGTATAAAAATAAGTAAACACAATATGACAATATTATTGAATGAAATGCATACAAACATCTCTCTCTCTCTATATATATATATATATATTTGTAAAGGAAAAAGACAATAGGAAAACTACATAGAGTTTTAGCCAACATGTTTCGTCCAATGTGTACTTTTTAAAGGCAAAAAATGAAATGAATTTATTGAAACAAAGTATCTATAAACAAAAAATAAAATATCTTTAGTAACTAGAATTTAGAAACTCTATTGTATATTCATATGGTCAACTGAAAAATTATGTCATTTACTTTTTCTGCTTGAAGAGATTTTTTTCACATGTAGAAATATTGTTTATATTGTTGCAAAGACGGATTCAACCGTTTTTTGCGGGGGGGGGGGGGGTTCTTGATATATTTGTTGTGTCAGTTGGCTTGCGAGAATAGTGATTCTGTTAGGAAAGGTGAGATTGGGGAAAACAGAATCACTAAAAAACAAATAGATCAAGAAATCAAAAGAAAATTGCCACAAATTGAGAGTAGGTATTAAGCAACTCAAAATGAAGGTTGTTCATAATAGCTACGCAAAACTTTCGGGACAAGTTGGCTCGGATAGAGTGCAACTTGTATTGAACTTCAGTCACATTAATAAAAAAAATGTTTATTTGAAAAAAAAAAAAAAAAAAAATTTCAGGTCGGATCATAAAATTCAACTCTTCATTGAGATAGAGCGGATAACATATACTGAGGGAAAAGTCATAATGTCTCCTCCTCCATTAACTCTTTATGAAATACATCTTCATGTTATACAATAGGAGCTAATTAAAATTAATTAGAAACAAGATTAATTGTTCTGGGAGTGGGAATCAATAATCAATTATTGATCTTGTGAGGGGAATAGAATAACATGTGCTAAAATATTGGGTGAGAGGAATGTAATATGAGGCAAGAGAAGATTTACTGCTCAAGCCAACAAGATTCAGCTAACAAAGAGACATTAAGAATGAAATGTGAAAATTCTAAGGGAGGAATCTTGTGTGCATGTCATAAGAATTTCTATGAATTTCTTTCTGATTTACTAAATTTCTCATTTTATTCTGTGTCATGTAAAACAAAAGACTACTAACTCTAGTCAGTCACTATCCACACAAGATCAAGAAATGCTGCATTAGGCATATAAATATATTTAGCCTGTAAGAAAAGGTTGAAACAATGCTTACAAATGAAGACTGCACAAAAAGAATACAAGGGAGAAAGTAAGCATCCCTGAAAAATCAAACTCAATAAACAAAGATATATACAGAGTCTGTTATAGCAGATCATATCTAGTTTGATTGATTCATTTTCTATGGCTTATCATCTGATAAGCTTTCCTCTTTGATACCTAGACTTTATGAATTTATGTGCAGTACTAGATTGGCAACTAGGTCTCATCATTTTACAGATAAAATGGCTTGATTTAACAAGTCCTATGCTAACAGTTTCTTCTCTCACACTTCTTGCTTGTGGAACTCTCTCCTGTTTTCTTGATTTCCAGTCAATTTTGATTTTCAAAAATTTAAATGCAATGTCAATCATTATCTTTTGTCTTCTTAATTCCTCTTCTTTTATTGTTCTCTCTCCTTAATTATGCACTTCTTTTTTTGTCTTATTCTCTCACACTCAGTTAACCTTGAAACTTAGTGGCTTTATTGTCTTGCTTGGGGTGAAATGATTAAAAAAAAAGGTTGATAATGATTTGAAACCAGAAACTCTATCATGAATGACATGGACGGATAAAAAAAAAGGAAATCTTGGCCTTTGATTTCGCTATTTATTGTCTGTTCAAAGTCCCAGATAAGGTACATACCTCAGTCATGAAAAGCGAACTGTGTTTTTCTGACACACATTAGATGACACTCTCTTTCAATAAGATTTTAATATTATTACAATATCAAACAAATGATAAAAAAATTTGCTGATTCAATGAAAGTTCTTGAGGGTGACCAAAAAATTAAACAAATGTCATTATTTAAACAGAATAATTGATCAGTGATTTTGTGTTCTATTGCTCTGCTTGGGGTGAAATGAATTTTCGCTTTGAGAAAGTCAAATGGACCAAAGTTGGTTCTGTTAACATTATTCGGACTATTGTCCTCATCTTTGTCGCCATATTTATTACAACGTTTCGGCCGTTGTACACGCTGGCTTTCTTCAGGTGGTTGGAATGTCGAACTGAACCCTTTATTTCACTGACTGGGGTAGACTGTTCTAGTTCCACATGCCATGTTCAATGGATGTCAGTTATCAATTATCTCCTGTTAATTCCCCTCTCCAAGTTCTCCATAACCGGGTATTGAACTCACACTCTTAGTTAGATCCAGTGAGAGGACCCAAAGAGTGTGAGTTCAATACCCGGCTAAGGCAGTGGAGATCTTTCAGAGAGAAATTAACAAGAGATAATTGATAACTGACATCCATTAAACATGGCACATGGAACTAGAACAGTCTACCCCAGTCAGTGAAATAAAAAGGGTTCAGTTCGACATTGAAAGTTGAAAATTGAAGAATCTGAGATCAGAGTCACAACCATAATAATGAATTTCATTTAATAAACAAGTCGTTAGCAGCGTTCCCATGAAAACAGCTGAAAAACCACTTATGGAAGACAATATTAGACAATTAGAAGACCGAATAACAAAAAAAACAAATCTGACATGACAAAACAATTGGTTCTGTCAATAAGCCTAAGATAAATCCTTTGTAACTATTGCAGACTTAGTTGAAAGAGAAAATGGAAAGAAAGGTGAAATGAAGCATAATTATAGGAAAGAAACTGAAAGAAAAAAGAAAGAAATCAACTTGTTATCTTAATGGTTAAATATGGAGAAAAACTTACAAAATAGAAATGAATCGATTTGATTAATTTTTTCAGTTTGTTTTTATTGATTTTATAGGGATTAACTTAATCTTATGTATTTCTGGTTTTACATTTTGAATAAAGAAAAATTCTTGTTTTCAAGTCTGACAACATTTTCTTTCCTTAAAGCAAACATAAAACTGTGACAAAAAGTTTTTACGTTAGAATGACAACTGAAAATAGGAAGAGAAATCAATCAAGACAGCATTAAATGAATACAAAAAAAATTATTTGTTCTTTTTCCTTATATACATCTCTCTCTTTATATATATATATATATGTAATTAATACAAGTAAAAGGTTTGTCAAATATCTGGGAAGTGTTCTAACAGAGGATGGAAAGTGTGACACTGAGATCCGAAGACGTATTACGATGGCTAAAGATGCATTCCAAAAGCGAAGCAAAGTATTAAGAGACAGAAAAATTGTGTTAGCAACAAAGAGTACTGAACTGTTATGTGATATCAGTGCTCCTATATGGCAGTGAATGCTCGACAATCTCCTCCAAGATGAAAAAGAGACTTGAAGCAACAGAAATGCAGTTCTATAGAAAGATGCTTATATAAATCCATGGACTGAATATGTAAGCAATAACCAGGTTTTGGAAAAAATGTAAACAAAAAGGAAATTCATACTTAACATCAGGAAGAGGCAGTTGAAATTTCTGGGGCATGTAATGAGGAAAGATGGCTTGGAAAATCCAATACCCACAGGACAGATTGAAGGAAAGAGGGACAGAGGAAAGTAACATACTTGATTAGCTTGATTAAATGAATGGTGGAAGTTTTGGGAGAAATAACAAAGAGCTACACGGAACAGAAAGATGTGGAGGGCCATGTTCGCTTATGTCCTAAAGGGACACGGTAAATAACAAAAGTTTTGTCACTTAGCTGATTGATGTTACCTTCAGCATCCCAACTCCAGAATTTCATAGATGGATCCATCTGTCCACTCGTCAGGGGATATCAGCTGACTGCTTATACTTCTTGATTCTTTTTTTTTTTTTATATGCACTTATCATGGGTGAAAGTTTTTTTTTTGTCATAGTGTGTGTGTGTGTGTGTTTATGTCTATCTGTGCAGATGTGTGTATGTGTAGGGTGTTACAATTATTTGCCCTTTCATTTTTTTTTTTTTTTTTTTTTTCCACTCTTTACTTAACCTTTTCTCTCTCTCTTATTTTATTTTTCCTGTTTTCTTTCAAATTGTTGCCATTTGATTTCCGGTTTTTCTAGACAGGCTGACATCATTCATTTTTGAATGTCCTCTTCATGTCTTGGCTTAGGAAAATCGTATTTAATCTTTTACAAAAAATAATTTAAATTCTTAAATAATAAAGTATATGCAAAGTTCTTTAGTAAAAATGAATGGGACTGCTTGGCATTTGTTTACGTTTGTAAAAACAATACACTAGATTTGGCTGACTCATTCTGTCGAGTAAAGATGGCTCAGTGGTAGAAGCTCTGACTGACAGCAAATTGGTTGGTATCGACCCGGGCTTGAGGCATTTGGTTGTCTAGCCACACTGAGGAGCTGTGATACAGCGAAACAGTACTGTCTGCGAATGACACAGACACACACACACACACATATATATATATATAATTATTTATTTATATATATATATAGATAGATAGATAGATAGATAGATAGATAATTATTTATTTATTTATATATATATATATAGATAATTATTTATTTATTTATATATATATATATATATATATATATAGATAATTATTTATTTATTTATATATATATATATATAGATAATTATTTATTTATTTATATATATATATATATATAGATAATTATTTATTTATATATATATATATATATATAGATAATTATTTATTTATTTATTTATATATATATATATATATATATATAGATAATTATTTATTTATTTATTTATATATATATATATATATATATATATATATATATAGATAATTATTTATTTATTTTTATATATATATATATATATATATATAGATAATTATTTATTTATTTTTATATATATATATATATATATATATTTATATAGATAATTATTTATATATATATATATATATATATATATATATATATATATATAGATAATTATTTATTTATTTATATATATATATTATAATTATTTCTACATTCAACATCATCACTTGATAAGACACCAGAAGTGTTGAAACAAAATGGCTATTTTTGTAGTGATTTTATAACATATTTATGCTATAATATTTAAATAAATAATTATATATATATATATATATATATATATATATAGGTAAAGATGCGTTTGGTAATCTGCATGGATAATTCCGTGGAGGATATAATCCAGAGAGCTCAATATAAAAACAAAGCAAATATTAATTATATTAAGAAACAGACAACTTTAAGGGTTCATGGGATTATAATTTATTTCCTTAGAATCTAAATTCAATTCTAAAGAAATAAATTATAATCACCATGACCCCTTAAAGTTGTCTGTTTTTTATTTAATTAATATATATATATATATATATATATATAAAAATACACAATAAAATGCAAAATCAACTCATTTGGGGGTATATAATCCAAGTGGATCCTAGTAATATAAAATATTAAAACTGATCCACAAAAAAACTTGAAATTTATGGAAAAAATTAAAATAAAAAATTCGATATTGCAATTACTCATTCATTACTTTTATATCGTTTGCAACGTTCCTGAACAAGATTTGCATTGAATAGTATGAAAATTTAGAAGAAAAAAAAGCAAAGGTTGTTACACGAAATGAGTTCAAAATCAATGTACCTGGTCAATGTGTGCACAGATTGCACTGAGTTTCAACAGGTGACACGTCAATCTGCGAGAAAGTGTGGTTCATGTGTGCCTGATGTAAGTATTTAATGCTGTTATTTTTATTATTATTAATGTTGGAGACGGTATCATTGACCAGTACCTCATGAACAACCAAAATACAATGATCAACACAAATATTAGTGGATAATACCAAAATACCAAAAATAATACTAAAATACTCTACAGCATCCAATGCCTAAAGGAAAGACTCAAAGCCCTACAAGTTATTATACAAAATAAACAGCCCCTATTAAATAAAATATCACCAAAGGAGACGGTATCTTGAAGCGCATATCATATAATTAGTGTGCATGCATATTACTTTAAGGCCATGTCACCAAATGGTTAGAACATTCACTTTCTGACCATGAGACTCGGGTTTGAATCTCACCAGGGTCGATTTGCCAGAAGGCTGACTTCTTGATGTTATCGGGCTGGAACCATCAATGGTTGTGCTAGCATGAAGTGACAAGTCCATCGTGACTGAGGGTTTGAGTATACTGGCCTTGTTCAGACTATTGATCATGCTAGTTAACAAGCTCTCTACCAGAAACTAAGGTCTGCTCAGCGTAGTTGCAGTATAAACCACAGGTGGGCTCTGTGGGTGTTGAACAAACACAAATGTGCCTGAGTAGGTGTCTGCAATGGGGATTAGTTAGCTGCCTTAGTAGACTGGAATTCTCAGATACAAGTGGATTTGACATTTTTTAGATATTATGTAAGAAAAATAAATAAAAAAATAAATAAATCGCAATCTTTTATTGTGCAGCCTCGTTCCTAATAGCCATTAACCATAATATCATGCTAGAGTATTTCAAACTTCCAGTTTCCCCAAAGAAAGCCAAGATGTAGACAAAGGAATTCTCATGACCACACTGACGTCACATCAGGTCTTGATAATGACTGCAAAAGTTTCTCACTGCTCTATCGCTACGACCATGGAAAGTGCTCAGATGAACTATATTCCTTAGTTACATCTAATCTTCATGGCTAGGACCCACCATGCCACGCCCATTGTAGCAAACCACCCTAATTCCCTCTGTATTTCATTTGTGAGAAGTAAGTTTCACTCAAGCAGCTTCATCCCAAGAACCACGGTTCTGTGGAACTGACTCCCAAGAGGATGCTTCCCCGATCACTACAATCTTAACCTGTTCAAGTCTAGGGTTAACCATTATCTTCCCACCTATCTGCATAAACTGTGGCCCTTACTTTGTAACCCTCTACCTCAAGTGGCTCCCAAGCCTTGTACAGGATGAACATCACTGTAAAACAAAAAAATTATTTATTTTTTCTCATAAGTTCTAACCACAGAGATGTTGATTTTTCAGTCTAATTCAATTCAATAAATGAACCTATTCTTGGTTCCTTATTTTACAAACATTATTTTCTCAGTCTGTTCAAATCTAGGGTTAACCATTATCTTCCCCACATATATGCATAGACTGTGCCCCTTACTCTGTAACCCTCTATCTCAAGTGGCTCCCGAGCCTTGGATAGGGTGAACTTTATTGTAAAAAAAAAACAAAAAGAAAATTGCAATGTTTTACCATCTAAATTCTTATTTTGTTATTTTTTGTTTTTTTCTTTAGATATACAACTTCAGGTTCATTGTTCTTTAAAGACAATTCCTGACACCTCATTAAAATTTAAACCTTTCTATGTTTCTGGTTGATACACACACTTTGTATTTTCCTAAATCAAGACTTGCTTAGGCTAGTCTAACCCATAGCAAAATTCTAAAATGTCCATCCCAAAGAGAACACTTCTCAAGAATATCTGGTGCTAATCAGAAAATCTCAAGCTAGCATAACAATCAGGCATGGTTAAACACACAGGCACCTTAATTCTTCCTTCTTAAGAAGATAACAAGTTCATGCCCAGGGCAAAAGAAAGAAACCATTTTTCTGGTTCTTCTCTTGTGCTAATAAAGTATCTGGACAATAATCTAATATGCCAAAAAATCTTTTACTGGCACACAACAATTTCTTTTTCTTTCATACAAGATAATCAAGTGAAACCTTCGGCAAGTAACTCACTCAGTTATATTCAATACAATAATAATAAAAAATACCTTGATATATACATCATTTGAACCGTTGTCCTCATCTTTATTGCCAAATTCATGACATTTCAGCCACATTTAATATTTCTTGGAATTTCGAAACAAACCCTTTATTTTGTCCACAGAGGTACAATGTTCTAATTCCATGTTCTATGCATTTGGATATCTCAGTTTCAGTTAATTTCCCTTGATAACTTCCCAAGATTTTGTTCTTTCTGCTGTGGCCAGGGATCATACAACAGCCAAAACGTCATGAATACTGCAATGAAGATGAGGACAACAATCTGAATGATGTAAATAGTGTAAATAGTTACAATACCTCATCTGAGAAATAGAGACAGATGTTGAAGGTGAATATGGCAATAAAGATGAGGACAACACTCCGAATGATGTAAAGAGTGTAAATAGTTACAATACCTCATCTGAGAAATAGAGACAGATGTTGAAGGTGAATATGGCAATAAAGATGAGGACAACACTCCGAATGATGTAAATAGTGTAAATAATTACAATACCTCATCTGAGAAATAGAGACAGATGTTGAAGGTGAATATGGCAATAAAGATGAGGACAACACTCCGAATGATGTAAATAGTGTAAATAGTTACAATACCTCATCTGAGAAATAGAGACAGATGTTGAAGGTGAATATGGCAATAAAGATGAGGACAACACTCCGAATGATGTAAAGAGTGTAAATAGTTACAATACCTCATCTGAGAAATAGAGACAGATGTTGAAGGTGAATATGGAAATAAAGATGAGGACAACACTCCAAATGGTGTAAATAGTTACAATACCTCATCTGAGAAATAGAGACAGATGTTGAAGGTGAATATGGCAATAAAGATGAGGACAACACTTCGAATGATGTAAATAGTGTAAATAATTACAATACCTCATCTGAGAAATAGAGACAGATGTTGAAGGTGAATATGGCAATAAAGATGAGGACAACACTCCGAATGATGTAAATAGTGTAAATAATTACAATACCTCATCTGAGAAATAGAGACATATGTTGAAGGTGAATATGGCAATAAAGATGAGGACAACACTCCGAATGATGTAAATAGTGTAAATAGTTACAATACCTCATCTGAGAAATAGAGACAGATGTTGAAGGTGAATATGGCAATAAAGATGAGGACAACACTCCGAATGATGTAAATAGTGTAAATAATTACAATACCTCATCTGAGAAATAGAGACAGATGTTGAAGGTGAATATGGCAATAAAGATGAGGACAACACTCCGAATGATGTAAATAGTGTAAATAGTTACAATACCTCATCTGAGAAATAGAGACAGATGTTGAAGGTGAATATGGCAATAAAGATGAGGACAACACTCCGAATGATGTAAAGAGTGTAAATAGTTACAATACCTCATCTGAGAAATAGAGACAGATGTTGAAGGTGAATATGGAAATAAAGATGAGGACAACACTCCAAATGGTGTAAATAGTTACAATACCTCATCTGAGAAATAGAGACAGATGTTCAAGGTGAATATGGAAATAAAGATGAGGACAACACTCCGAATGATGTAAATAGTGTAAATAATTACAATACCTCATCTGAGAAATAGAGACAGATGTTGAAGGTGAATATGGCAATAAAGATGAGGACAACACTCCGAATGATGTAAATAGTGTAAATAGTTACAATACCTCATCTGAGAAATAGAGACAGATGTTGAAGGTGAATATGGCAATAAAGATGAGGACAACACTCCGAATGATGTAAATAGTGTAAATAGTTACAATACCTCATCTGAGAAATAGAGACAGATGTTGAAGGTGAATATGGAAATAAAGATGAGGACAACACTCCAAATGGTGTAAATAGTTACAATACCTCATCTGAGAAATAGAGACAGATGTTGAAGGTGAATATGGCAATAGATATATATATATACACACACACACACGTGTATATATATATATATATATATATATATATACATGTATATACACGTGTGTGTATATGTATGTATATGTATGTATGTATATATATATATATATATATATATATATATATATATATATATATATACATGGTGCATCTCTGTCCATGAGTGGGAGGATTAGGAGAGAAGTTTGAAGGATGAAGTTGCCAAGGTGAGTTGGGTGCTATACAGATATATTGGGGACCAACTTCAACAGACTGGGTTGCCTAACCTGAAGGTATTTCCAAGTGGACCTCACCTTTAACATGACATGAAAACCTGTCATTATATTCCGCACATTTGGCTGTGATGCATCTGCTAGTGTTTGTATTCACTTTGGTTCTGACAATTTCATAGGAACATTTTCTCTTCTCAACAATCCATTGAAACTACGAACTTTAAAAATTTGATGCCTTTTCTTGAAACAAGCAACGGACAACGTCAAATGTTTAAATTTGTAAATAAATTCCTTATCTTGTTTTGTTAAATATAACTCATGTGTTTCCTCATCATTACCTGTCAGTAGCTCAGCCTCATGTGACTTCATCTGGAAAGTGATATCAAATAACAATTTAGCACTATGCCTTGTTTCTAAGAAAACTTTCTTGCTTCTTTATATTTTGCTTAAATTTACAGTAATACTTCAATATAAAGAAGCATATATGTGTCAGAGAGGGCTTGTATAAGTATTTATTGTCCCAAGATGGTCATCTTATTATGTGCCATATCCTTTCAAGGTGTAGTGTGATGATGGCACTCAACAACGTTCAGTCCTTTATAACTCTTAAACCTTGTCCCACCATCCATTTATTCAAGCTCACTAAGACTTATGAGTTGTTTTCCTTTGTCACTCTTGTCTACAGTCACTCCTGTGAGTATCAGATTTTCCATGTCCTCTTTCCTCATTTTGTGCCCTAGAAATTTCAACTGTCTCTTCCTTATGTTAAGTATGTTTTTCATTTTCTTTAAAACTTTGTTGTTGCTCACATGATGAGTTTATGGAATCCTCAGGATAATTCTTTAGAATCACAGTTTGTCTCTTCTTCATCTTTGAGGAGATTATCCAGCATTCACTGCTATATAGGAGGTTTGATATTATATAACAATACAGAAATCTTTTCGTTTTTTCTAATTTTGTTTTTCTGTTTGTTTAATACTCATCTTAGCTTTTGGTAGGCATCTTTTGCCATCCCAATACATCTTCAGATTTCAGTGTCATATTTTCTGTACTCTGTTAAAACACTTCCCAGATATTTAGATTTTTGTACTAGTTTGATTTTGGTATCTCCAATTTTTACCATGCTAAATTTCATTACTTGATACAAAACTGTTTTGGGGGGGATGTATTGAAGACTAGCAAATTGGCAATAGATATATCCTCAAAGAATCATTATCCTGTCATTTTTATCCCAGGACATGTTTTGCTTACTTTCCCTGTGTCATTATCCTGAAGTGGGACAATAACATGAAGATAAATATGGAGCCTCATTTGGAAACAAAGCTTAGAATTATTTTCTTATTGAAGGAAACAGAAAAAGGAGTGAGGAATGTGCAGACATGATAGCAAGCACGAAGAATTTTGGCAGAGAATTCTTTGCAATTTACACTGTGATGTAACATGACACTCCTCCAAGATTGGCTATCATTCGTGCCAGGAAACAAAAAAAAAAAAGCAATGTATAATCAATATGAGATATTAATCAGGAACATTCAGCATTCTCCATAGAATTCTTCAATATATGAAGAAAGTGATTTCCATGATTCTACGGAGATTGGCATCAGGAAAAGCAGAACTGAGTTGAAATTGCATCATCTGAAAGAGATCACTCTCAAAGAAGCATATTATATTTCTATTATGTTTCTATCATATTTTGACGAAAAAATCTCATCTGTTTAATCCTATATCTTCTCATTTTTCTATCTTTGCTTAGTTCATCTATTGATTGTGTCTGCTTACATCTATTCCTATCAAATTCAGTTTGTATTGGGCACTCAATTTCAGTTTGTCTTAAGTCAGTATATATATATATATATATATATTTTGAACGATAAAAATTATTAAAAAAATCAATTAAAATCTTCAGACATACTGGGTTGTAGATTAATATTCGTATGTTTTTATTATTATTATTTCATTTATATTCCTCGACTAGTTTCGACCAACATGGCCATCATCGGGAGAGAAAAAATGGCTCTGCTTGCTGTAGCAGTAAACTACAGAAATGAATGTCTTGATGAAGAATATATATATATATATGAACAACATGCAACAATAACACTAACAAAATTATATCTACTAAAATATAAAAGATACTAACCAACAATACTGAAGTTATATGCAAAAATAATTGCAAAAACGCCTACAAATTCGCAGAGCAATTAATATTAAAACTAAAAACTCAACCATAAACAAAATAGCATTCATCACCGGTACAAACATACTAAACATCTTCAATAACTGACACAACCAATTACTAATACCTACAAACTGCACCAATAATAAACCTGTCTGGAACAACAATTTTCACACCCAATTTCATAAAAGCAGGCAATTTAATAAAAAGTAAAAAAAATATCCCCCACCGACAATTGAAAGTGTTTGAAAATTGAATTTTGGGTTCCTCTTCTACCAACTGGACCCTGACACAGGAAAGATCACATGATAAATGGAAACAAGACCAAAGAAGATTATCAAAAGAAAACTTTCTGCGGTATTTAACAACATATGTCTAAACTATATATATATATATATATATATATATATATATATATATATATTTATTTATTTATTTATTGAAGAAAAACAAAAATGGACAACTTGCTAAAATCTAAAACTCTTATCCAGATACAGTCTTGAATAATACTGACAATACTGGAAAAAGAAAGAAAAAAAAAAGGTCTAAAAGCAAACTCATTCACTTAATAAAGTGCTCGAAGCCCAGATTGCCTAGACTGAGAAAAAAACGTTTACCAGTGTTAAATCCTAAATCAAGTTTCATGCTCATGTGATCTTCAGATGACATGAATGGGCTTTTCAAATTTGTTCAAGTTGTCTCAAGATTACTAAAGCCATCCTTTCATAGTGTGTATGTGTGAGTGTGTGTATATATATATATATATAGCAAAAGAGAGAAAAAATAAGATAAAGGCACTTTTTTAAGAACAATAAAAAAAATATGATCTATATAAAAGTAATCTTGAAAAGTTATACATCACCAAAAAATCCACAAATCTCAAAAAAAAAAAAAAAAAAAAGCCTATACGAGCATTACAAAGATATGGTGCATAACAACAATTTAAACACTGACCACAATTCCAGCTTAATAAATGCCAGTTTCATCCTGAAGGAAAAGGGCTTACTAAGAAGGACATATTGAAAGTGTGCTAATCTTACAATTCCTGGCAAAAAACCTAACACCAGGAAAATACATAACATCACAAATCATTGTAAAAGCAATAATAGGACAAAAGGTGATATACAAGCTGAATGCAAAAATTCCACAAAACTAAGACTACTAATTCAGGTACAGAACTATTGTATCACTACTAATAATTAAATATATATATATATATATATATATATAATCATTTATTTGAAAATTATAACATAAAAATGTTATAAAATCACTACAAAAATAGCCATTTTGTTTCAACATTTCTGGTGTCTTATCAAGTGATGGTGTTGAATGTAGAATCTATGTAGGTTCTATATTCAACACCATCACTTGATAAGACACCAGAAGTGTTGAAAAAAAAAAAGGCTATTCTTGTAGTGATTTTATAACATTTTTATGTTATATTTTTCAAATAAATGATTATATTTGCTCTACTCTGTATTGAGCACTCTTTTAAGAAAAGTATTTGTTGGTCATTGGAATTTATTCCATAAACACCTATCCTATACTTGGAGATTATATATATATATATATATATATATATATATATATATATATATATATATAGCAATTGCTGATACCCTGCTGATTAGTGAATGAAGTGATTGCTGAATGGTCTGTTTACAAAACTCTGGAGTTGGTATACTGAAGTTAACACCAATCAGCTGACAAACTTTATTTTTGTAATATATATATATATATATATTATTACAAAAATAAAGTTTGTCAGCTATCTATCTATCTATCTATATATATATATATATATATATATATATATATATTATTAGTAGTAGTAGTAGTAATCTTATAAATGTAAGTAACTACACTCGTTTTGGAAAACCTTCAGTTTCTTGATTTGCAAATGATCAAATCAATACTGAAGGAAAAAAGGTATGAAAAAAAAAGAAAGAGTCAAGAACGCCTGTTGAAAACAATTGTTTACCATGCAAGTCCAAATCCCAAAGAAAAATAACCCCAATACGAAGTCGCAACTAACTAAATAAAGTACTCAATACATTAAGTAGAGCAGACCTAGTTAAACCTAGAGAGCGAGACAAAGCTACCAAGGTTTCACCTAAGTGGATCGTCAGGGAAGGCTGGCTGCTTCCCTGACAATCCGCTTAGGTGAAACCTTGGTAGGTTTGTCTGTCTCACTAGGTTTATATATATATATATATATATATATATATATATATATATATATATATATATATACATGCACACACTGTTGTATGGATATGAGTTTGTGACCCTATTTTTTACACTTTTGTGATCATCAGACAAATTTGTCTGATGATTGCAAAAGCGTGAAACCTAGGATCACAAACTCATATCCATACAACTGAATATGTTAGCTCTATCACTGATATTTAGCACTCTCCACTAAATACTGCATATACAAAATAATATATATAAACAAGGACTTGTACCCACAGAAATAAAACAGATTTAACAAAATAAAAGTCATTTTTTTTAATACCTTTAGGATCCTTTTGACCAAAGCTTTTTCAAAAAGTATTCATTCGTGATATGCAAGCACAATCAAGACACATTAATAATCTCCAAGAAATCACAGTTTTCGAATGTGAAGAAATCTGAAAAGTCTTTGTTTTATTGTCCAATGCTGTGTAGGTTCGGTTGTTTCGACTTTCACAAAATTTAAATTATACAGTATATAACCTTAGCATTTTTCACTTTACATTTAAAAAATTTAAGTTTCTGATGAACACAACAATTTTGTCTTAGAAAAAAAAAACAGCACTCTGCTGATGACATTGTGCTAATGTTGAAAGTACTCAGAATAAAAAAAACATGTATCAACATGGTAATTTTCTCTCTTCATTTAATAAGGATACTAAGAAGATTTTCTGAGAATATGAGAGGATCCTATTAAAACTTGTCTAAATGATTCAATGAAACATATATTAATGAAAACATGCTGCTGAAATATACACAATATATATGTCCTAAGACTATGCTTCATCAGATCTCAGACTGGTGCTATAGAATCACTAAGTAACAAAAAACATTACATGAAGACTTCCAACAGTAGTAACAACTAAAAACTAAGATTCATAAATGACAACTATTAATTTGTATGTTCTTTTTTTATTATTGATATTTATTTTGCATTGTATAGCAAAAGGCTGGACAAAGGGAATAGACATAGAACATTTGTGATTAACCAATTTTCCAAGTAGGGAATGCTGGCTTGAAAAAGGTTCCAAAATTCTTTCTTCATTGTAATCATTTTGTAGTCTATTTTTATGTTAAATTTAATCTGATTTAATTTCAATTTCTCACAATTAATCAACCATTCTCTCTCTCTCTCCCTACATCCAGACACACACACACATAAAAATATATACGAGCAAAAGTAT
>OZ038515.1:64712160-64749660 GCA_964036315.1 Acanthosepion esculentum | reverse complement strand
TTACAAGACAAATTAATTCCAATCTATACCAATGCTGGTTTGTATCATTTGTCTAAAATCTTCAGTTTCATTAATTTTCAAAATAAGTTTCAAAGATAAGTTAATTTTCCATTTGTTTCTTTTCTAAACATTAATTTCCCCAAACTTTTAAGTCATTTGTGGATAAAGTCTAAAGGATGTGGTAACTAAAACCACAAAAGATAAAATAAGAAATAAAATAAAAAGGAAACTACATGGTGGAAGTGGATTATCTCTGTTAGACATATAGTCACGTGACTAGTGCCATGTGGTATTAGTATGAAAACAGTGCACATTCAAAAATCCTCTTTGCTAATTTTTTCTGTTTCTTGAACAGATGCTGCCCAGCATGTAAGTACTTTTGTTACAGCCATCAAGCACTTACACCCTTGTGCAAATTAACTGAAAGCATTGTCATGACAAAGAACCACTCTCACTCTTTCTGTTTTGATTTCCGGTAAGGGGCGATAACTCATGACTAGACGTTCGGATAGTTTTCAATAGAATGAAAGAGAAGATGGACAGACATAATTTAACTTGTATTTTCAGGGTTAGCTATGTGAAAAATAAAGAGATAAGTAGATAAAGCGTACACATAGAAGAAAGTCAAATAAAGGAGAATCTGCTCAGGTGATTTCAAATTTATTGTCATGGCTGCAGAATATGACAGTTACACAAATCTGGGAATGGAATTCAAATCCAGCCAAATATTACTCATGTTCAACATCTCACACATGTCTTCAGAAAAGCATAAACCCACATCTCATTATACTTAGTCTCAACTTTCTCTTGCTAGATTAATTACAACTGAGTAGTGAGTTTGATCCTTACTGTGTGCTCCATACTTTCCTCCTTGTGCCACATCTAAGCTACACTTAGTAAATTGCTATACTCAATTACATCTTCACATTTTAACCATCTAAGCTCCATCGAACAGAATTCCGAAAATGGTTGAGCATTCATAGGGCATCCTCAGGACAATAAGAATAAAGTCTGTAAGTTGAACTCAATTAACCATTACACTGGAATGGTAATATTAGCTGTTTCCTTATAAGGAGACATTTACATTTATTGATTTGAGCAGCCAGTACTGCTTTGGTTGAAATTTATAAAATATTCCTCTTAAAACAATTTTTCAGGAAAATACATTTCCCAAGTTCAATAGCTTTCCAGTAGTGATGGGGGTTTCCTTCCTAACCTTTTGCTCAAAGTAGGGTGGAAAGTCAACATCTTGATTATGTCATTATTTTCTCTTTGAGTTACATGTGATATCCACTTCAGAAGTTGCTGTATTTGAAAGTCTTCAGATAATGCCGTTTTTTGTACAGTTCTTTGTTTATGATTCTATAGCAACAGTACACAAAGTTCAAAGAAGGATGGTCCTCACTAAGACGTACAGGTTTCAATCACTCATTTTTAATCATTGATCTTAGGAAGCAGTTGGATAGAGCTGACAGTTTAGATATTTCTGAATGAGAGTGGTGTCATACATGACATCCACATGAAAGTCTCATTATGAGGAGGCTATTTAAGAACATGGCTCAAGTTTTCAAATTAATATTTTGGTTTTATAGCTATTTGTGGTGTTGGATGAAACTACCCCTAGTGCAGGCTGTTTGATGTTCAGTTTCCTCAACACCTATGCGAAGATTGTTATAACTAATCCATTTTTTTAAAAATCGGTATTGCCCCATACAAGGTAGTAAAGCCACTAAGACACAAGCGGTTACAGGGTGTGGAAGAATTAAGAATAGAATCATTAATAATGAGTGGGAAAAGGAAAGCGTAATCAGGAGGACAGTAAATAGCAATTGACAGTGAAACTAAATTTTTGAAGATTAAAGTTGGCTGGAAAGGGAGTTCCACAAATGAGAAGTGTGAGAAAGGAAACAGTTAGCATAGAACTTATGGCTACATTAAGCCAGTTCAAGAGTAAATAGATGAGATTTTAACGCCAGTCTAGTATTGCACTTAAGTTCAAAAAGTTTAGGTACTATAGTGAAGAGGTCATCTGAACAATTACCAAGAAAGTACTTATTAGAAAAGGCAGAGAGAGGCAACCTTACAGCTGTGGAAAAGTGACCAAAGCCGAGATCAGCAACAATAATATTGATGATTCTTCTTTGGATTTTATCAAGGAGTTCAAGGTAAATAGCAGGGGGCACAGGACCATATGTGGCAGCAATATTCTAAGCATGGATGAATATATATATGTCTTGAACAATAAAAAATGGTAAAAATTAAAATTTCAGACACACTAGGGTTGTATATTAATATTTCTTTGTTTTATTATTTAAATTAGGTTCCTCAAGTAGTTTCGACTAGCATGGTCATCATCAGGTGAAAAAAAAAATCCCTGCTTGAACTGTGAAGTGAATGACTGTCTTTGAAGAAAGTGAACTTTGTTTTTTTTATTGCTAATTTTGGTCAGCCCTTGTATGGATTAAATGAGGTAGGTGTGGGGGCTTTCAAGTTTTTTTTAAATAGAGGCTGAACGGTTCAGGAGTCTCAGGATTCCAACGAAAGATTATTACCTGTAGAACAACATTTACGCCTAGAAAAACAAGATTTCAATAGCCATGCAAAATTCAGTATTATTGAAAAAATAGAAATAGACAGAAAAGATAACCGTAGAAAAATACAAGAGGAATATGAAGAACACTTTGTCAGACGGACTTAACCACAGATTAAACAACACAGATAGAATTAATATTTAATGCCATAGATCAACCACCACCCACATTTCTCAACCACACTAGACAGACATGCTTGCAGAGGTGTTGAAGCCCCTCCCACATACACACTCACTCCCAAAAATCTAAAAGGTAACACACACAACACACACACATCCCTTTCCCAGAAACCAATAAAGCTGTCAAAATGAATAAGGAGGGAATTTTGAGATTCATGAATCTTCCAGAATCTTCCAGCCTCTATTTAAAAAAAATAACTTGAAAGGGGCCGTTTAACCAATACAAAGACTGACCAAAATTAAAAATAAAGAAACAAAGGAAGACTACAAAGTTCACTTTATATATATATATATATATATATATATATATATATATATATATAATGTGTATGCACATTTCATTAAAAACGACTGACAAGGTGCTTTTATTTAGTTTTTTTATATAATTTATTTCTCATGCGATCTAATAATGTTTTTCTTTTCAGATGATAAATTATATAAAAACTGTCCGAATGTTCTTTTTATATAAAAAGCTAAATAAAAGCACCTTGTCAGTCATTTTTAATGAAATGTGCATGAAAGAAGGATTGCTGCCTATATACACAAATATATGTGTGTATATATATATATATATATATACACACACACACCAAGATATTTAAAGTGTTCAGTATTTATTCTAAAATTAACACTAATCAACTGATACAGGGCCATGCAAAAACACATTACAAAAGATGTTTTTCAGGTATTTATAATAGTTACATTAACTAAACTTTTACTGCTCATAGTACATATATTTAGGTATTCAGTCAAACAATCAGATTTTTTTTTAAAAACTTCAAAAAAAGTATCCCACAAAAAAAAAAAAAAATGAGAGTAACTCAAAAGTTTACAACATATTTTTATTATTTACAAAAGCATCTTTTTTTTATAAAAGTGTTCAAATTTTACTAGAATGTTCCAAATTAGGATGGGATTGTTTTTTTAGAATGTTCCAGATTAATAATATGATTACTTTTAGGAATGATTAAAAGTACTGTGTCATTCTTTTTTTGTCAACCATCCTTTAAACATTGACAAAATGGGGAAAAACAAAATAATTGATCAAGACTTCCGTAAACTTCATACAAATGAACTTGGTTATAGGAAGATATCTGGTCAGTTAAATGTGCCATTGAGTTCAGTTGGTATGATGCTTCATCACTGAAAGATGTGTTATTCCATTGGTTGCAAGAAAAGCTCTGGTTGTCCTAAAAAGGTCATGCAATATACAGCAAGATCCTTGGTGAGAACAGTTGGCAATGAGCCCTGAGTTACACTTAAAGAACTTCAGGGAGGACTAGAAGTAAGTGGAGTAAAAGTGAGTATGGATAAAATTAGCCAGTCACTTCATCAATATGACATCTTTTTGAGGACTCCAAGAAAAAAAATACTTGAAAATACGTGAAAACACGTTCTTGCTAGACTGGATTTTTGCAAGCAAGCATTGTATCAAACCTGCAGAATTTTGGGAAAATGTACTTTGTTCAGATTAAATGAAAATTGAACTTTTTGGCAGAAATACTGTGGCAAAGGTCTGGAGAAAGAAAGGTACTGAATATTTACTGAAGAATACTATCCTAACAGTAAAATTTGGAGGCTGATCAATCATGATCTGAGGTTGCTTTAGTGCCCAAGGTGTAAGGAACATTGAAAAATACATGGGAGCATATTATAGGGATATTTTGGAAATAAATTTATGTCAGAGTACACATTCTCTGAGCTTGAAACCAAGTTGGGTCTTTCAACAAGACAATGATCCTAAACATACAACAAAGCTACTAAAATCATGGTTAAGTTCAAATAGAATAGACATTCTAAAATGGCCATGTCAATCTCCAGATCTCAATCCAATTGAAAATTTACGGAGAGAGCTGAAACTGACAATTCAAAGGATGAACCCACAAAAGCTGCATGAACTAAAGGAATTTTGTTGTGAAGAATGGAAAAAATATTAGCGAAGAAATATGCAAGGAATTCATAGTGGACTATTCTAAATGCCTACACGCTGTAATTAACAATAACGGTTATGCTACGAAATATTAATAGATGATTTAATAAATGTATTGTAAACTTTTGCGTTATTAAATATCGGTCTTTCTTCGTAGGATATTTTTATTGGTTATTTTTTTTAAATCTGATTATTTGACTAAAGCTTAAACATATGTATTATTAGCAATAAAAATTCCATTAATCTATATTAGAAATACCTAAAGAAACATTTTTTGTTATATGTTGTAAACTTCTGCATAGCAATGTATATGAAAAATATACAATGGCTGACCCATGCTGCAAGTAAATCGTAGTAGCTGTGGTGGGGTGTGGGTGATAATAGGACGTTGAACACCTACCTGGTTTTTGGGCCCTATTTGCCCTATTTCGTGATATATACCGTAGATAATGGCTCGAAAAGAACCTCAAAAAATTATACTTATTTATTAATAATTCTGATTCCATTAGAAATTCTTCGGTAATTTGCTTTCTAAGCCCCACACTAAATATCTAATAAAAATTTCATGAACAGTTATTTTTTTATTCTAAATTTACATGCCTAATTTGAAAATAACAAAGAAATTTTTATAAAATCTACTGTTTTGGGGTTATCAACAATAAAAGTTTGAACTCATTCATGTCATTGTCAGCTACAGTATAGCAGCCATTGTTGGTTATGTTTGCATCAGTGTGAGCACAATAATCAAGACAAGTATTGCTGCCATATATGGTCTGGAGCCCCTTCTCTTTGCCTGGGGGTTCTTGATAAGATCCAGAAACGGGTATGCAATGTAATTGGCCCTGATCTGGCTTCTCATCTGCAGTCTCTCTCTCTCTCTCTCTCTCTCAGATGCGCCGTTGCCTCGCTTTGTCTCTTTTACAAATACTTCCATGGTAATTGCTCCGATGAGCTGCTATCGCTGGTTCCCAGGCTCCATGAATTCAAGCATCCTACGAGGCTGGCATCCCGTTCCCACCCTTTCACTGTTGAAACTGTTAAATGTAAACGTCTCTTTTACGCCAATAGGTTCATATCTCGCACCTCATGCCTGTCGAACTCCCTTCCCTATTCCTGTTTCCCTGACAACTATAATCTCCAACTATTCAAATGTAACGTCAATCGACATATCCAGTTGCACTGATCTATCTACCATCCTTCTCCACACCCTTTCCTCTTTCACTCCTATCTGCTCTTGCTCCAAATTCTCTGTAACACCTTGCATGCTAGTGGCTTTCAGCCTTGTCTGGGGTGAAAAAAAAAAGAAGAAAAGTGAATGTCTATTCTGCAGAAAATATATGCAAACAACAACAGTAATGGCTGTGGCGATGCAAATGAGTCCGAACTTTTATTGTCGATATCTCCAAAAAGGTAGATTTTATCATGACTTCTTTGTTATTTTCGAATTAAGCATGTAAATTTACACATAAATATAACTATTCGGGAAATTTTTATTAGATACTTAGTGCTCGGCTTAAAAAGCAAATTACCTGGAATTTCAACTTATTTCAGTGCTTTATAGCAGATTTTTATGCAATAAATTTTAACCGTCCTCTATAGTACTTCCTCTTGCAATTCCTGATTGTGACCCCTAAATTACTACACGCTATTTATATTGAAATTCTTGATGTCTACTGTTGGACAGTCAAATTGAACACGATCAACCAGAGGAAAGTACTATTTATACCCCATCCGTGGTATCTGATTGCAGCGATTGAATTCCTGTTAATTAGTCTGTTATTATAGGAATTCTTTGATCACACGTGAAATAGATATAAAGTAATCATGTGTAATTATTACCAATACAATTGGATTAGGTGTGAAAAGGCCGAGCTGTTAAAATTTCACAAAATTTGGGCGGTTTGATCAGAATCAACATGAGAAATGTGAAAAGGGGGCGTAATTATTAAAGCAAATTAGAACCCATCTGAAGATTGCTGTTTGTTCTGTCTATCATGAAGAAGATGGCCCAGAAATAGGGTGGAATTTCTAAAAAAGTGAGCAATATTGAGGGTACGAGAGCAAAATCTTGGGGTCCACCACCCACACCTAGTGCACCAGGTACTGCAGCAAACTTGTTCACCTCATAGCAGTGGACTACTGTATATCTTTTTGTCAATGACCTGACCTTTTTATTTTATTTAGAATTTCAGTCACTGTGAATTTTTTTTTTAGGTTGATCAAGATGCAAACTATTAACTCAAGACATCAGAAGTTTTTAAAATTTAAATATCAGGAAAGTGTCTCGACAGAGGATTTAAGAAATAATCCTGTAACAAATCACTATTGAATTTTGAATGACTGTGTTGGATGGAAAATGTGTGCCAAAGTTCGAAGGCATGTTGGGATAGAGAAAAATGCCTTCCCAAAGCTAAGCAAAGTATTAAGAAACAGGAAATTTTCATTAGAAAAAAGAAAAAGATTAAAGCATAAATATCAATAACTATCCTCCTCATCCTCAGTGTTGGCTTTTTATGGAGTTAAGTTATCCTTCTCCTAGACTGGTTGCCAAACGAGGTTAAAAAGCTCAGTATACTGAGCTGTTTAACCCATAGCTGGGATTGATAACTATACTATATAAATTTATTTACAATACAATGAAAATCACTTGCACTGGATAAAGAAATCTCAAATTACCAAATATATTATTATTTTTTTCTATTACTTTAAACATTATTATAATAATAGACACTTTGAATTTGAAATAGGTGTCCCATTTTTACTTAGCAAACAATGTACTCTACCTTTATAAGAGCCAGACTGGGCTGAAAATAGGGTACTGTTGTCATATTTGAGAAGCATCTGCCCATTCCTAACTTTCTAGTCTTGATAGAGTTCAAAAGTATCTCAGAGTCCTTGTTGGAGAAAAATTAATTTCCACTCTCCAACCTCTCTCACAGGTGAGATGTGGAGAGTTTCTCACTGTTCTATCGATACTTCCATGGAAAATGCTCAGACAAACTACATTCCTTGGTTGCACCAGGTTTAACCTTCATGGCTAGGGCCTACCATGCTACAAAATATGTAAGATACCACCCTCATTCCCTTCGTATTCCATTGGTGGGATGTAAATTCCATTCAAGCAGCTTCTTCCTGGCAACCACTGCAACCAAATATTAGTTATATTTACATTAAAAATGGGCCATGTAATACCCCAGATTATAGTGTCACCTATATACAAGTCGGCTGCAAATTCCCACTTTGGCAACATCAAACTAAGGGTACGACCTATCTGCAAGTATATGTGCTAAGTTGTCCAAACAAGTGTTTGAATGATTACAATCAAAATTAAAAATGGATAGTTGATAGATATGAAGAGATGGCATTACCAAGCTTGACTAATATGCTGATTTTCTAGGAATTACATTCATCAGACTAATGAGACATTTTCTTTGTTAATTTCAGGGATGAGGAGTTATCATTATTTACGTGTAGACTACTGTTCTTATCTTGGGCGTTATTACAATAAGCCAAGTATATTAAAGAATTGGTTTCTGAATTTGGTAACATAGTAATTCTAAGTTCAACTGATGGTTTTTCTTCTTATTGGTTCGGTATCGACAACAAATAGGCATTTCACAGATCAGGAGGGACGGAAAAATTAGCAACGACAGGAACCAAATATGGGATCAAGACAAGCAGGGCACAAACAGGACTTCCATACAGGAACACCACACATAAGAGATGAACATAACTGAAACACTGGAAACACAAGCAAGGATTAACAAATTTCAGGTGATGACACTGGGTAACACTCCTACTTTACCTCACACAGATATCCTTGGTAACGCACAGCAATCATATCATATACTCAGCAGGGCACATGATCCACTGCTGCTTCTCTTTTATTGAGCCCAAAACGTTAGTGGTTGGCTAGCAAAACAAATCATTTGCATAAATAATACTGCTCAGGTTACTGTCCCAACTATTTTATGAGGGGGTTGGTAGATATTTAATTTCTTCATACCCAAATGTCCCGGGGTTTGCACTGGCAGGGCAAATCTTTGCTTTCTTTTTTACAGAGGTGGGTTAGTGTTTGACTGCCACTGCTAGGTACAGTTATCAGTTGGAGTCTACATTTCATTTCCCATACATCAGGGGTCGGCAACCTTTTGCTATGTGCTGAATTAGGGTTTTAAAATCATTCAGTGTTTCAAAAGCATATATATTTTTATACAAATCAAGGCCAATATACCTGTTCTACAATATATTTTATATAGCAATATATAGTATATATACTTTAGTATATATTAAAATTGAAACAGCTAAATATCTTTTTTATGTTGTAGTAGTTATTGGTTCAGACTTTGTGATGTCATTTGCAGCTGTGTGCCATTGGAAATTGTCATTGCTGCTGTTGAAAGTCTTCAAGCAATGTAATTTTTGTTATTTGGTAAAACTCTTTGTGATTATGTAGCGCCAGTCTATAGGAACTGAGGAAGGATTTTCTTCTTTAAGGTCTAGGGCTTGGGTCTGCAACCTTTTGCTATGTGTCGACTTTTGTTTAGGGACATATGAAAGACACCTGAAGAAGGCTGGAGAGCATACCAGCCAAAATGCTGTGATATTAACAACAAAGATGAGGACATTAGTCCGACCCTAAATAATGTAAACAATATGAATAGATGAGGTTACTTTTGTTCAGGGACAGATCAATCCATATGTTGACAGACATAATCAATTTAGGAAACTGTAAAAATAAATGAATGTACAAAACTCCTTCAAATAAATATCTTAACTGTCATAACAATTTTTTTAAGATCATTGATTAAAAAGTGCTTCGAGCAATTGAATCCTTTAGGTTCAGTAAAAGACAATCCTTCATCAGACCCTACAGACTAGCACTAAAAATTAAAAAGATCTTTACAAAATAACAAAAACCACATCACTTGAAAACTTCCAACAGGAGAAACAACAAATGTGTAGCACATCTAAGTAGAAAGGAAAATAATGATATAATCAACATGTTGATTTCACAACAACCAAAACCAAAAGGTTTGGAAAGAATTCTACTCGATACTATAAAGATCGATTCATTTTTTTTATGGCTTATCGATCCTTTGCAAGTTATTTAAAGCCATCAAATATTTGGGGATTGTAAGAATTTTTTTTGTTTTAGATAATGATGGTTTAATGATACAAGCCTTACTAATTAACCCATAGCTAGGGTGATAAGAGGTGTATTTATACCTTTCCCAAGGGTATTTGCATGTAAGAGAATACAATGAACCCAACTGAAATTTGAACTCTGCTCCCCAATTAACAATTCCAAGCCATTATCCATTACACCACCCACACATCCAAGCTTACATCACCTGGTATTTCCAAGCAGTCAGCCATGAAGGTACTGAGAAGGCTTAATGTTGCTTAACTTCAGTGATTGTATGGGAACTGGTGTTTCAACATGATGTGGCTGTAAGTCATATTAGAAAGAGCTACAACAGTTAGTGGACCTGAAAAGTCTAATTTCTTGAAAAATAGTTAAGAAAAATGTTAACTAACAGTAAAGCTAACTGTTCAGCTAATGAATGTCAGATGTTTCCTTATAAGGAAACAGTTAATTTCCTTATTATCATTACTATTACAGCATTAAAGAAGAGAAGGCTGATTTTCTACAAAGGTAATAAGAGCAATAGTCTGAACTTTCGGAATTTAGTACTGAAATCCCTAGTTTTTTTTGTTTTTTTTAAAGTAAGTCTTGAGTCATGAGATACTCATCTGTTATTTTAAATTATTTTGCAATCTTTGTGTTTTACTATCTTGCCAGTCACAAGCTAAATTGAAGAAAATTAGCCATCCATCTTGAACAGTTATTATATTTTGTTATTTTATTATTAAATATAATTTTTAATCAACTGCTAATTAAAAAAGAGAAAAAAAAAAGGCAAAACTACAGGAGAAATTTTGTTGTCTTTTTGTCTAAAAGACTAATCAGGATTATCGTCTCCATGGATTTTCAGCCAGAATGAAATAGAAACAGTCATAAATAACAAAGCAAAAATCTTTTCCTGGCTTAGAATTCCGGGTGATTTCTAATTTATCAGGTTTGCTTGCTCCAGTCTGTTTTTTTGTTTTTTACCATTTCTTTTTTCCTATTCACCCACGTGCAATCAAGAGACATTTATGCTTCCATGATTTATACTTTTAAAAGCACTGACCACAACAAACAAACAAACAAAAAATCCCCAATCAGAAATAAAAGGACAATTTAAAATACAACAGTCATTTATCAAAACGTGAGGAGGTGGAAACAAAATAAACTCATGTCACACTGAAACATAAAACAGTATCTCACCACTATATAAGATTTCTAGTGATATCAATGACTTGGTCTGACAGTGGTAGCTTAATGACAAAGTAACTGGAACTGGTATTACAAGGTTTATGGTTCAATAACCCATGTCAATTTAATGATACTGAATAATGTTAGATAGGTAGGAAAATTTTAAATATATAATATTCTAAACACTTGGTCATACACTCACTCACACACCCACATATACATTTTTGAATTGGACAGAATCCGACAATTTATTTAAAGACATTTTTGATATGTTTAAAATCCTTGGCCGAACGGTTAAGGCATGTCACGCGAAATGACGGTTCCATATAGGATACAGGTTCGATTCCTGTCGAAGAACGAAAATTTTCTATGAAAATTTCTCGGACATTCAGGCCGGTAAATGTTATTTAATACTGTTTATTGTAAACAGAGCATTTACTCAAATACTTGTATCTATAAAAAGAACGTTAAACATATCAAAAATGTCTTTAAATACACCCACATATATATATATATATATATATATATATATATATATATATATATATATATATATATAGTGTAACCCGGATATAAGATAGATTTTCTCTGGTCCCAAATTAGAGCCTGTGTTAATGTATATATAATAGACCAAACCCGGATATAAGAGACTTCTTCTCCAGTCCCGACCACTCTCTTATATCCGGGTTACACTGCATATATATATATATATATATATATATATATATACTTTGAACAATAAAAAATATTAAAAAAATTAAAATTTTCAGACACACTGGGTTGTATATTAATATTTTTTTTGTTTTATTATTTCAATTAGGTTCCTCGCTTAGTTTCGACTAGCAAGGCCATCATCAAGAGGAAAAAAATCCCTGCTTGTTAGTAGCAGTGAACTACAGGAGTGAATGATGTTTCTAAAGAAAGTGAACTTTATCTTCAGTTTTTTTAGTTTCTTTTTTTATTGTTAATTTTGGTCAGTCCTTGTGTTGGTCAAACGGCCTCTTTCAAGTTGTTTTTAAGATCAGTAGTGTGTGTATATATATATATATATATATATATATATATATATATATTTTAAGCATTTCACCTCAAGCAAGGTGGAATTGCTACTAGTATGCAAGGGGTTACAGAGAGTGAAAGTAAGAGAAATGAGGGAGGGGTTACAGAGAGTGAAAGTAAGAGAAATGAGGGAGGGGTTACAGAGAGTGAAAGTAAGAGAAATGAGGGAGGGGTTACAGAGAGTGAAAGTAAGAGAAATGAGGGAGGGGTTACAGAGAGTGAAAGTAAGAGAAATGAGGGAGGGGTTACAGAGAGTGAAAGTAAGAGAAATGAGGGAGGGGTTACAGAGAGTGAAAGTAAGAGAAATGAGGGAGGGGTTACAGAGAGTGAAAGTAAGAGAAATGAGGGAGGGGTTACAGAGAGTGAAAGTAAGAGAAATGAGGGAGGGGTTACAGAGAGTGAAAGTAAGAGAAATGAGGGAGGGGTTACAGAGAGTGAAAGTAAGAGAAAAGAGGGGTGTTTGAGGAAAGGATAAAGAGAAGGATGGGGATCCAGATCAAAACATCAGAAGATGTCGATTGACATTACATTTAAATTTTTGAAGATTATAGTTATCAGGGAAGCAAGTAAGAGGAAGGGAGTTTCACTGTTTGGAAGTGTGAGAGGAGAAGCTGTTAGAATAGAAGAGTAGTTACATTTAACTATTTCAACAACAAAAGGATAGGACCGAGATGCCAACCTAGTAGCACGCTTAAATTCATGCATTTGGGACACCAGTGAAAATAGCTTGTCAGACCAGTAGCTATGTATATAAAATATTATAATAATAATATCAAATCTGTACTCAAAGTTTCCTGCAATGGTAATCATCAGGCAGGATAATGATCAGAGTTCCACCTGATGATTGCTGTTGAATGAAACTCTGAGTAGCAGATTTGGTATTATTATATTATACTAGTTAAGTATATTTTATCCAAAATTCCAAAAGTTTTTCAAGTGGCACAAAGGGAAAATTTCAGAAAGCCCAGCTATGTAGCCTACATTGGTGCTAGATTTTGTTAGCAATCATCACAGCTGCATCTTCGTTCGTGGATTACTGACCTGGTGTTTAGTGCTTGGCAAAGATAGTATTTATATGTTTTTTGTAAGTAGTGATCATGTTCTTTTTGTACACATACAGAAACTAACAAGCATTATTTTTATGTGAAAACTTAAATTCACCACTTAAAAATCCGTGTGAGCTTACATGACTAGTATCATTATCTGTATATACCCAGAATTTATGAAAAATTTTACATAAAACTACCTTCAGGTATACGTATAAGCTGTGTTATGAAATGTAAAGAGATATTGTGTTTATGCTTGGGTTCCATTCCCAAACTGCCCCATTTTATAGATGTTATAAATTAAACGGCCTGTATTCAAAAATCTGAAAGCTGAAGCACTTCTAATTCAAAGAATTTCAGATAAAGGATTCACAATATGTATTATATTTTAGCTTATTTCAAGCTTTGGCTTTTATTATTATTATTTTATTATTATTATTTTATTATTACTATTTTATTATTGACATTTTATTATTGCTATTTTATTATTACTATTTGATTATTGCTATTTTATTATTGATATTTTATTATTATTATTTTATTATTGCTATTTTATTATTATTTTATTATTATTATTTGATTATTGCTATTTTATTATTTTATTATTGCTATTTTATTATTTGATTATTGCTATTTTATTATTTGATTATTGCTATTTTATTATTATTATTTTATTATTATTTTATTATTGCTATTTTATTATTATTTTATTATTACTATTTTATTATTATTATTTTATTATTATTTTATTATTGCTATTTTATTATTACTATTTTATTATTGCTATTTTATTATTTTATTATTGCTATTTTATTATTATTTTATTATTATTTTATTATTGCTATTTTATTATTATTATTTTATTGCTATTTTATTATTTTATTATTAATATTTTATTATTATTTTATTATTGGTATTTTATTATTTTATTATTGCTATTTTATTATTATTATTTTATTATTGCTATTTTATTATTATTTTATTATTAATATTTTATTATTATTTTATTATTGGTATTTTATTATTTTATTATTGCTATTTTATTATTATTATTTTATTATTGCTATTTTATTATTATTTTATTATTGCTATTTTATTATTATTATTGCTATTTTATTATTGCTATTTTATTATTTTATTATTATTAATTTATTATTATTATTTTATTATTTTATTATTGCTATTTTATTATTTTATTATTATTATTTTATTATTAATATTTTATTATTATTTTATTATTGCTATTTTATTATTATTATTTTATTACTGCTATTTTATTATTTTATTATTGCTATTTTATTATTATTATTTTATTATTATTATTTTATTATTGCTATTTTATTATTTTATTATTGCTATTTTATTATTATTATTTTATTATTGCTATTTTATTATTTTATTATTGCTATTTTATTATTATTATTTTATTATTATTATTTTATTATTGCTATTTTATTATTTTATTATTGCTATTTTATTATTACTATTTTATTATTGCTATTTTATTATTTTATTATTGCTATTTTATTATTATATTATTTTATTATTGCTATTTTATTATATTATTGCTATTTTATTATTATTTTATTATTGCTATTTTATTATTATTTTATTATTGCTATTTTATTATTATTTTATTATTGCTATTATTGCTATTTTATTATTATTTTATTATTGATATTTTATTATTATTATTTTATTATTATTTTATTATTCCTATTTTATTATTATTATTTTATTATTCCTATTTTATTATTATTATTTTATTATTCCTATTTTATTATTGATATTTTATTATTACTATTTTATTATTATTTTATTATTGCTATTTTATTATTATTATTTTATTATTGCTATTTTATTATTATTATTTTATTATTATTATTTTATTATTGATATTTTATTATTATTTTATTATTGCTATTTTATTATTATTATTTTATTATTGATATTTTGTTATTACTATTTTAGTATTATTTTATTATTGCTATTTTATTATTATTATTTTATTATTGATATTTTATTATTACTATTTTAGTATTATTATTTTATTATTGCTATTTTATTATTATTATTTTATTATTGCTATTTTATTATTATTATTTTATTATTGATATTTTATTATTATTATTTTATTATTGATATTTTATTATTGCTATTTTATTATTGCTATTTTATTATTATTATTTTATTATTGCTATTTTATTATTTTATTATTATTAATTTATTATTATTATTTTATTATTTTATTATTGGTATTTTATTATTTTATTATTATTATTTTATTATTACTATTTTATTATTATTATTTTATTATTATTATTTTATTATTGCTATTTTATTATTATTATTTTATTACTGCTATTTTATTATTATTATTTTATTATTGCTATTTTATTATTTTATTATTGCTATTTTATTATTATTATTTTATTATTGTTATTTTATTATTGCTATTTTATTATTTTATTATTGCTATTTTATTATTACTATTTTATTATTGCTATTTTATTATTTTATTATTGCTATTTTATTATTATATTATTTTATTATTGCTATTTTATTATATTATTGCTATTTTATTATTATTTTATTATTGCTATTATTGCTATTTTATTATTATTATTTTATTATTGATATTTTATTATTATTATTTTATTATTCCTATTTTATTATTATTATTTTATTATTCCTATTTTATTATTATTTTATTATTGATATTTTATTATTACTATTTTATTATTATTTTATTATTGCTATTTTATTATTATTATTTTATTATTGATATTTTATTATTACTATTTTATTATTGCTATTTTATTATTATTATTTTATTATTGATATTTTGTTATTACTATTTTAGTATTATTTTATTATTGCTATTTTATTATTATTATTTTATTATTGCTATTTTATTATTATTATTTTATTATTGATATTTTATTATTACTATTTTAGTATTATTATTTTATTATTGATATTTTATTATTACTATTTTAGTATTATTATTTTATTATTGCTATTTTATTATTATTATTTTATTATTGCTATTTTATTATTATTATTTTATTATTGATATTTTATTATTGCTATTTTATTATTACTATTTTATTATTGCTATTTTATTATTATTATTTTATTATTGCTATTTTATTATTATTATTTTATTATTGCTATTTTATTATTACTATTTTATTATTGCTATTTGCGCATGTGTGTGTATTTATTTTGTGTTGTCGATGTTAGAAGTGCTACCAGTAGTGTCTAATTTTTTTTTTTTTTTTTACTGTGGTTGGAATAAAAATAGAGTAATTACAACAAGCAATAAAACCAGGACTAGTCATAGGACTTTACCTCAGAGCCATTAGAATGTATAGCCCAGTATACATAGGTGAAGAAGGGAAATACATTGAAAAATATTTAGACTTGTCCCCTACCCATATAATTTCAACCTCACTGCTTGAAAACAATAATACAGAATCCACTAATGCCAAAAAAAATTAAACACCTGTCTCATTTGTAATTTCAGTCTGATCAGACAGGTGTTAAAAACTTAATGTTTAACATCTGATATCCGTCCTGGGTATGACGATAAACTACGTTCAACAGCAATGCCTCTGATCAGGAGGTTTTGAGGAGCGTGGAACCACCTTTTAATTGCTGGTGTTCCCAGATCCACCCTGACCAGGGGTGGTAGAACCTGTTAGGCTCCCAGCTATGGGCAAATAGTTAACTCCGAAACTGAAGTACAAAACCTTATGAAAGTGTAAAAACGGGTTTTAATACCAGAAATACTTTGTAAAAGATTATTACCAGAAATAAATTTTTCAAGAAAAAAACTATTACCAGCAATACATTTTTTAAAATAATATTACTAGCTATACATTTTTGAGGAAAAAAAATATTACTAGAAATAGATTTTTGACAAAACAAAATATTACCAGGAAAAAAAGTTGTCGGCATTAAATAACCCATTGAGGTTGATATGCTGTAAAACAAAACAAACCAAACCAAATTAACCATTGATATAAATTATAATTTATAACTATGTTTTTGATGATGCATTAAGTTTTTCCTTGATGCATATCATATTGCTCTGTATACTATACATTGAGCTCTCTTCATGGATCCGTCTTTTTAATATTTTATATTAAAAAGACCTACTTGGATTATCCTTTCCACTTACGGATTTTATATATATATATATATATATATATATATATATATATATATATATATATATATATATGCACATTTCATTAAAAACGACTGACAAGGTGCTTTTATTTAGTTTTTTATATAATTTCTCATGCGATCTAATAAAGTTTTTCTTTCCAGATGATAAATTATATAAAAACTGTCCAAATGTTCTTTTTATCCGAGCGCTTTCGGCAAAACATTTAGCCATTTTCAAGGATTATATTTCAACTGTTAGAATTAGAAATAGTTTGTTATGTGTATGTTTTATAAAATGTTTCATTTCTTTGTTTCAAAACATCAAAAAAAAAGAAAAATATATATATATATATATATATATATATATATATATATTAGTGAATATACATAAAATATATATATATCAATTATGTAGTGCGTATTCAATTATTATAACGTAAATCATTCATACGAAAAACAAATAATGAAGCTAATTATATGGCAAGAATCACTCTCGCAAACAATATTTAATAATAAAATACAATCAACTTCGAATCCGTTAATGAATGGTATGATCCTTGTTTATAAATTCCGGTTTTATCAGGTCTTATTTTTTCTACTAGCCGGGCTTTCAATCGTGTCTAACTGATGATGGTCGTTCGAAACGATTGAAAGCCCGGCTAGTAGAAAAAATAAGACCTGATAAAACCGGAATTTATAAACAAGGATCATACCATTCATTAACGGATTCGAAGTTGATTGTATTTTATTATTAAATATTGTTTGCGAGAGTGATTCTTGCCATATAATTAGCTTCATTATTTGTTTTTCGTATGAATGATTTACGTTATATATATATATATATATTAGTGAATATACATAGTATCCAATGTCGGTAACATGACTTAGAGTATCCTGCAGTTTATACAATCTTCAGGTGTGGAGATTCTGACAGACTCTCCACATTAGTATTCTTCACCTATGTATTCTGACAGAATCTCCACACCTGAAGATTGCATAAACTGCATGAAACTCTGAGTCATGTTACCGACATTGAATATTATGTATATTCACTAATATATATACTTATAGCTCCATTTCATAACATTAAGGACTGTATTTATAACACCTGAAGAATTAATATACTTACGTACATGCAAGTCTTTGTGTGTGTATGTACATTTTTTTATCCTACCCATACTTATATGTATTTATATATATATACTAACACACACACACACACACACACACACACATATATATATATATGTATGTATGTATGTATGTATGTATGGTGTCCCAGAGTTTTGTAATAGTCTGCATGGCTATTCTGTTTGATCATTGCTCCTGTATAATAAGTCTGGTACTCACTAGGTGTCCTATACAAAATTCAACTTTAAATAACCAAACAAATGTTGACATGTCAAAAATTCAACCAACATGAAGTAAATTATATATATATTATATTATTATCATTATTGTAAAATATTTTACATTACTACACAAAAAATTCTGTAGGCGATGTTGGGTAGTGATGTAAAATATTTTATAATAAAAATTATTATAATATTTTGCTCTACATTGTATTGAGTAACTTTTAAAAAAAAGTAAATATTAATAACAGTGGATTCTTAATCTGTCTGTTCTTTCTCTTTATTTGATATATAGGAGGCACGGTGGAGTAATGGATAACAGCTTGGATTGGGGAATCGGAGAGCCGAGTTCGAATTCCAGTCAAATCCATTACATTCACTTACGTGCTAATACCCTTGGGAAAGGTGTGAATCCTCTTCTTCTCCCTCCAACTATGGGTAAATAGCAGGACAGACTGGGTTCTATAGCCTTGGATGGCAACTGGTCTAGGAGAAGGATAACTCTGAATTCAAAACCTGCGGAGGGTCATTTAGGGACCTTGTGGCATTCGCTGCACCAGGTCCCTGTATTCGTCCCTCCAAAAAGTGTGGATGGTCCTGCACAAAGCCTTCACCACTATAATCAAATCTCATGTGTCGGTGTCGGGCTTTCAGTTTCTAGGAACTGATCTGCCTGACCCTCATATGTCGAATTCGACGGGAGAGTCCATCACAAATATATAAAGAACAGAAATAAATAAATATGAGAGTGTGTTCAATGCATAAAGTTGAAACATTTATTTACAGTTATTTACAACTTGTAAATTATAGAGAAAAGAAAACCATATAGAAAGAAAATATATACTGTATATATATATATATATATATATTTACACACACACACACACACACACACATATATATTTACGCACATATATATATATATGCATATATATATATATATATATTTACACACACACATATATATATATATATATTTATGCACACATACATACATATATATATATATTTACACACACACACACATATATATATATATATATTTACACACACACACATATATATATATTTACACACACACACACATATATATATATATATTTACACACACACACACACACATAAATACATATAAATATATATATATATATTTACACACACACACACACACACACACACACATATATATATATATATATATTTACACACACACACATATATATATATATATATATATATATATATATTTACAAACAGTAAAATTTATTTACAAAAAGTAAAATATTTTATAATATTTTGCTCTACATTGTATCAAGCACTTTTAAAAAAAAGTCAATGCTAAGAACAGTGCATTCTTAATCTGTCTGTTCTTTCTCTTTATTTGATATATATATATATATATATATATAATTAACTACCCTTTATTGTACCTAGACTATGAATTTAAAGGCAGTATGAAATTGGTGGCAAGCTCTCACGATTTTACAATTGAAATTACTGGATGTAACCGTAATTTCAATGCTAAAAGTTTCTTCTATAACACTTCTCACTTGTGGAACGGTTTCAGGCTCTTGTTTCCCAGTCGACTTTGATCTTCAAAAATTTAAGTGCCACGTCAATCGTTATCGTCTGCCTTCTTAATTCTTGTTCTTTTATTGTCCTCTTTCCTTAACAGTGTTTATTTTTTTGATATTCTCAAACACTTAGTAACTCCCTTGTATCTTAGTGGCTTTATTGCCATGCTTGGGGTGAAATGATTAAAAAAAATATATAAAAAGAAATTAAATCATAATACATATCGGTATAATCTTTAAATTTACAATTCTTTGCAGCATACATATGTGGCTAATTTTAGATGATTATGAAAATATAAAACAATATGGTGTCATATATTTTTGGTGATCCATCCAGTTGTGCTTTTCTTAATCAGATATTCCATTGTTATAGCAACAAAAGGCTTTGCTTGACTTGAATTTTAATAATTTTAAAGAGTCTTTTTGTATAAATAGAGTATCAAACAGATCAGAGAGAATAACAATGTTTTATGACATGTCCTATACTAGAAAGTTCCTCATTCTAACAGTGAATAAAAATTCCAATGTAACCATCTCCAATTTTCCTTATAAAGTTGTATATTTTAGCATTCAATACTTACATAAGTAATCATACAAACAGAATATAGACAATTTCCCAGTTCATGTGTAAATGAACAAAAGTCTCTACTTACATATATTAGAGTAAAAATACTTTTTTATACCATTACTTAAAGAAACCAAAGCTCAGTCTATGCATTAAACAATAAAAAATGTTTTTATAGGAAAATGGATGATATGATGAAAAATTATTTGAGCCAAAAACCAAGGCTCAACTTATGCATGAGGCAATCAGAAATCAACAATATCATAGAAAATACAAGGCAAATCATGTGCATGAATCAAGCAAAAATGTTTGATTTCGTAGTCAAAAACTGAGACTCATTTTATGTACAGAAAAGTAAAATCTTCATAATCAAAACATCAAAGAATTCTATGGAATTGACTTAAATGCAAATATTTACGGCAGCCACCCATCATATTTTCTCTCGAGTGGTATACACATTCTGATACTTACAGGGCACAGGGATTCGTCCCTGCGCTGGTAGTATCATGACTATGTATTGTGGGGACCTACCTACAAATGGACTCTTCCAAACCTATATAATATGGCTACCAACTCTGAGTAAGGTCAGTCTCCAAGTGAGGGTCACCGAGTAGTTGCCACAGAGTGAGTGAATGAGTGAGTTGGGACACCAATGAGAGAAAGTACTCTCCTGTCCACATTTACCTTTGTACTACGTTTCCGAGAATATACTATTTAACCTATATCCGAGTCCGTGTTATCTTTTTATGGTTTTACACCATAACACTATGACTAGCTTGGACCAGCTCTGACCAGCTTTGACTGGCTAAGGCCAGCTTTTGACTAGCTAAGACCAGCTGTCCAAATGAAGACACTTGGGTCCTCACCTTAAAAACCGACCTTGTTTCACAACCTGACTCAGTGGAGGGGGGGGTGCAAGTAAATCTCCACCCATCATATTTTCATAAAATTGTTTAAGATTTCTAGCAAGAACAATATTTGTGCTTCCATTTAAGAAAATATTTAACCTTTTAATCCTAATGGTGCATGCATGAAATTATTCCTGACTCAGAGAATCATTTTCGTATTTCAGTCTTCATGAACAGTACCGGCGAAAATTTCATGGTTTAACTTACACAAGATATTGCAATAAAAATCATAAGTTTGAATGCAGGTCATTTATTAAAAAGAAGTAAGAGGGTACAAATGAATTGATGCAAAACAAGGTTTGCCATTTCACTGAAACAAATTGTTAGTACAAGATTGCATTACCACTTTTTCTATATTTTCTTCATCTTCTCATTTTTTTTTCTTACAGTGTATTCTTGCTTTTTTTTTCAGAAAGCCCAGACATTATTTCTGATATACCTTTTTCTACTATCTTTCCTTGCAACCAAAACACAATGGTCCATTACTTATCTTTGGTAATGGCAATGTGTAACTGATGTGCAAAGGTAGGACATACAGAAACAAGATCGCAATCATTTTTCAACAGTACAGGTAAGCTTGCCTTTTATATAACACAAACACATGGTGAATAACAAGCATATTTACGCAACATTATTCTTTAGAAAATACTGGCAAAGAATCAAATATAAGTAAAATGTACATACCTCTCTGTAATTCCGTATACCAGCTTCCCTAAATGTTGGTTTGCACCTCATATTTTTCTGAAAAACAATAAAAAATATTCTGTTAGTATAAAAAATATTGTTGACCGTCAAAAAAGGATAATTAATCTTTCATTTGTCAAACAACTGCATATGTTAATTTTCTACGTGTTGTCTCTCTTCATTGGTGATTGTAGCTCTCCACAATTTCCTGTCCTTTGTAGCTCTTAATAAATTAAACATTATTCCACCATGCATTTACTCAAGCTAACTAGGTAGATTATATTTTCCTCTGGTCCCCTTTCATTCAATCAGTCCTGTGTGTATCAAATTTTACAAGCCCACATTCCTCATTGTGCACTCTAGAAATTTCAAACATCTTTCTGAAATTAAGTGTTAATCTCTTTTCCATTTTCTTTCAAACTTCCTAATTGCTCACATGTTTGGTCCATGGTATTCTCAGCATCCTTCTGTAGAACCACTTTTTTGTTATGTCAAGCCACTTCTTCATATGTGAAGAGATTGTACAGCATTCACTGCTATATTCAACATGAATGTGGTGATTATATAATATGCAACATGTGCAGCAAGGTCCCCTCTGTTTGATACCAAGTTTTTGAGATATTCAAAATTGAAAGATATTGTCTTGGATAAAATCTTCATTCACATATTTCATTTTTTCTTTTTTTTTTAATCATTTCATTTCAAAGAAGAGAATAAAACCACTAAGATGCAAGGAATTATGCAACGTCGGAGAATATGAGGGGGGAAAAGAGCTATCAAGGAGAGAGAATAATAAAAGAACAAGAATTAAGAAAACAATAAATAATATTTGACATTGCTTTTAAACTTTTGAAGATCAAAGTTGACTGGGGAGCAAGAAGCTGAAAGAGTTCCACAAGTGTGACAGAGGGAACTGTAAGCATAGAACTTACGGTTGCAGCTAGCCATTTGAAATGCAAAAGGATGAAACCTTTCTGCCAATCAAGTATTGCACTTAAATACATAAAATGGAGGGACCATAGAGAAAAATTAATCAGAAAAACTATCATGAAAGTATTTATAGAAAAGGCAGAGAGAGGCAACCTTACAGCAGTCGAATAGTGACTAAAGCCATGATACCAAGTCAGATCTGATTTGGATTTTATCAAGAATCTCTAAATATATAGCAGGAGCACCAGACCAAATGTGGCAGTCTCCTTGTTTAAGTTGGTGAATGCTGCCATAATCGTTGCCTTCAGTTCATCTTTGGTGTTACAAGGAGTTTTATTTGTCTCTCACTCATCGCCGACCCACATATAATAATCAAGGGCTAATTCAATAAAATTGCCTTCAACCACGGCCTTCAGACGACTTTGAAATCTCCTGCATCTCTTTTGGATGATCTGCTTGGGAAGTTGGTGAATGCTGCCATAATCGTTGCCTTCAGTTCATCTTTGGTGTTATAAGGAGTTTTGTTGGTCTCTCGCTCAACTGTGTCCCACTCATAATCAAAGTGGTTGCAGTATGGTGAGTTAGGTGGCCAGATGTAAAGAATGATGTGGTTGCAGAAATTGTCTGACAGCCATGACTGGGTTCTCCTGCTTGTGTGGCATGGTGGAGAGTCCTGTTGCCAGACATGGGGTCTCCCAGCAGCCACCTTCATAGCGGCAGATATGGGAATTGACTTAATATAATTTTTTTATTTCATGTCAGGGAATAACGAGTTACACTTAATTACAGATTATTAACTTATTGATGTAATGGAATAACCTGTCACCCACCATGAGTGACTACACTATAGGTAGTAACAACCTATCAGTATCTACAGGAGACTTGCTGTGACGTGTTCCAGCAAGACGGTCAAACTCTTTGCCTCTGAGCAGAGAGGAACCCGGACGAGGCTCCGCCAAAGGGTAGAGTCTCGTTCAGGGAGGTTGACCAACCCGATTCTGTTTTTACAGTTTCTACGGGCACTTTTTAGCTGAGCCTACAGGCTCGGAATACCCACGTAAAACTCAACCTTGTGCCACATCTTTCCCTCGTGCGGGGGGCAAGTAAATATCGACTCGCTGGGATCTGTTGAGTACGACTCAGACTTACACAAGAACTACTGCTATTCCAATAGCATCACTCACTACTGGAATGACTTGTGGCAATTGGATGTATAACTTTACCTTATTTCTTATTGTACCGGTGATTACAATAAAACCATTACTTATTTATCCAATGTGTTTGCCAAGTATATATTGCTATTAGTACAGAATATTGCTATTAGTATGGAATATAACATTTATAATCTCGTAAATAAACAACTGACTTAATAAAGTGTTTAACGTTTTTACAGTCAGTTCTTGAGAAAAAAAAATGTAAAAATTCAGTTTCATATGTTATGGTTTTATTAAAAGAAAAAAAATAACTTTTTGAAACAATAAAATCTAGGTACCATAGAGGAAACCACATCAGAACAATTACCATGAAAGTATTTATAGAAAACTTACACGAAAGAAACATTATGGCAGTGGGAAAGTAACTGAAGCCGAGATGCCAGATTAGGACCAACAACACTGCAGATTCTCCTTTAGATTTGATCAAGGATCTCTAAATATATAGCAAGAACACTGGACTATATGTGGCAGCAATATTCACAGCAAGAATGTAAGGTAAATTCTGGTTAGAAAGACTGTCTCACATGATGAAGGGAACCAACCTTTTTAGCAGCAGACATAGCAATTGATTCAATATAATCTTTCCACTTCATGTCAGTGGAAGACATTAGTCCGAGAAGATGCAATGCACAGTATTTACATTAGTCGGACTATTGTCCTCATATTTGTCACAACGTTTCGGCCGTTTTACGCTCCGGCCTTCTTCAGGTAGTTGGAATTTCGAACTGAACCCTTTATTTCGATCACTGGGGTAGACTGTTCTAGTTCCACGAGCCATGTAAACTTAAGGAATCAGCACATATGCTAGGCCACAAAAATCTCCTGAGTCGGCCAAGCATAGAAATAAATACAATATGGGAACCAGTAATAAGAAGTGCCAGAGAACAGCAATGATAACAAAAAGTTGCAATATGAGATCTGGTAAAAACATGCAATGATAACAGCAAAATTGCAATATGAGTACTGGTAAAAAAGGGTTGCTGAAAAATTAGGTTTATAATACTCAGAAATTCATACCCAGATGTCCTCAAGGACACATGGTACAGTGGATAAAGGCGTTGGTTAGATCCAGTGACAGACCCAAAGGTTGTGAGTTCAATACCCGGTTAAGGCAGTGGAGAACTTTCAGAGGGTAAATTAGCAGGTGATAACTGATAACTGACATCCATCAAACATGTCTCGTGGAACTAGAACAGTCTACCCCAGTGATCGAAATAAAGGGTTCGGTTCGAAATTCCAACCACCTGAAGAAGGCCGGAGCGTACAACGGCCGAAACGTTGTGACAAATATGGTGACAATAGTCCGACTAATGTAAATACTGTACATAATACCTCATCTCAGAAATATAGACAAGATGCAATGCATTAAGTAGAAAATTTGCATAACAAACTGAATAGACTTTTTGACCAACTCACTATTTTCCAGACGGAAATATAGTTTGTATTTCTACCAATATGATCTTCTACGTGAAATGTGAGGTTTTTAAAAATTTTAAAAATGTAACCGAGAGAAGAATTTTAAAGCTGAGAATAGCAAATAGATTTCACTATATTTTTGCAAATCTAATTTGTGCAGCAGGTAATTTTTCCGAGGAGATTAGTGTTAGAAATAATAGCAGTTCACAGTTTAGTCTCTTTTAGAAGTGTGAAAATAAAATTGAAAAAAAATAGAATACAGACAGAATTGATCATTAAAACAAGAAAAAGAAGCTGAACGATAATCAAGTTAAATCAATAATTGATCCTCTTATTCAGAGTAAATGGAGCTATTAAAATATTTTTAAAAAATAGAGACAAAACTGATTTTACTTTTTAACAAATGCATGTATGCCCATTTACTTCATCATCTTGGCATGAGGTAATGGTTAATGAGCTAGTCTGGCTAACCATTAATATTGACTGAATTTGATACTCACTAAATGCCCATGTGTGCAGTCAAATCAAAACTATATTCAGTATATAGATATGAAATTTTATAAAACCTCTTCCCTTTAAAGCTAATACCTTCCACCCTCCCCCTAACCACTGTCTCGGGAATTTCGTCTGACTGAAACATCAAAGTGGATAAATTTCTGTATCAATTTTTCGGAGGCTGTCAAAGTTAAATTTCTAATTCTGATATGAACACAGTTGAAACACTTGGGTTGAATAAGACTGATGTAGTTTTGTCAGTTGAAATAGATCTATCCCCCACCACCCATAAGAAGTAATTTGGGATTTTCTTGTGTAATTTATATGCTCTTTTATAATAAATACATTGAGCTCTTTCTGTGGATCAGTTTTAATATTTTATATTACTAGGATCCACTTGGATTATATACCAACAGGTTTATTACCTGTCAAAGTGAACATTGAAGTCAACACCCAGAGGTGACAGTCTTTGAATTGCAATGTATATAAGACAGACACCTGAAGAAGTCTGTAGGATCCAATAACCAAAACGTTGAGAGGATAGCAACCACGTTGAGCATATTGGTCTGAAAAGTATTTTCATGATCGTCATTTCAGCTGATGTTTTTAAAGGTTTTCCTCAAGTAAATGAATATAGATATTTATTTTTGTAAGGCACACAAAAGAATTTGGCACAGATGTCTAAAATGGTCATGGGCAGAGCTAGTCTTTATTACACTCTCAATGTTTTGGCTGTTGTATCTTACAGACTTCTTTGGGTGTTGGTCTTATATGCATTGCTATTCAAAGACTCACCTCTTAATGTTGACTTCAATGTTCACTTTTATATATATATATATATATAAAATTTTGTTAGCAAAATGATTTCACCATTTTATATCATTAACTTTACTAGTTTACTTTTTGTATGAATGATTCATTGTAATATAAACTGAACTGCACTACATATTTGATTTAAAAGAACTGATCCAACATGAAAACTTTCGGGATAACAACTGAGATATTACTCTACTTATTGAACTATTTAGTTTATGCCAAATTGACTGATAAATTCCTACAACAAAAAATTCTCAAATTGCCATATTAGTAAAAAACACACTCCCTTATATTTAAAAAAAAAATTCAACCCTCGCATTAGGACTGTACATTCCACAAGTTTGTATCGATTATCAATAACACATTTAAAAAAGAAAAAAAATCATTGCATTATATTTTCTTGTCTTGGATGCTACCTGAATTTTATCAAAAACAAAATAATTCCCATGCCTGAAGATGACTGAATGTACAGTCAAAAGTACTTGCGTATTCAAGAAAGACCTAATACAGCTTATAATTTTAAAAAAACAAGGATCATAACATTCATCGAGTGATTAATAGGTTAATGCACCTGCCTATATTTCTGAGATGAGGTATTATATACACTATTTACATTATTTGGACTATTATTAGTGAGCGACATTCCAACCTCCTGAAGAAAGCTGGAGCATACAACGGCCGAAACGTTGTAATAAACATGGCGACAAAAATGAGGACAATAGTCCGAATAATTTAAATAGTGTACATAATACCTCATCTCAGAAATATAGACAGATACTGAAAGGCCGAAACATTGTAATAAATATGGCAACAAAGATGAGGACAATAGTCCGAATAATGTAAATAGTGTACATAATACCTCATCTCAGAAATATAGACAGATACTGAAGGGCCGAAACGTTGTAATAAATATTGTGACAAAAATGAGGACAATAGTCCGAATAATGTGAATAGTGTACATAATACCTCATCTCAGAAATATAGACAGATACTGAAAGGCCGAAACGTTGTAATAAATATGGCAACAAAGATGAGGACAATAGTCCGAATAATGTAAATAGTGTACATAATACCTCATCTCAGAAATATAGACAGATACTGAAGGGCCGAAACGTTGTAATAAATATTGTGACAAAAATGAGGACAATAGTCCGAATAATGTAAATAGTGTACATAATACCTCATCTCAGAAATATAGACAGATACTGAAAGGCCGAAACGTTGTAATAAATATGGCAACAAAGATGAGGACAATAGTCCGAATAATGTAAATAGTGAGGTTAGAAATTTTGTTAGCAAAGGGATTTCATAATTAACTTTACTAATTTCCTTTTTGTATGAATGATTCATTGTAATATAGATTGAACTGCACCACATATTTTATATATATATATATGAGGAAATATACTCTTAAGGTGTGCTATATTTATGGGATAAAGTGCTTAATATCCGAGATAGAGCGTGTAAAAATGAACATTGAAGTCAACACTTTGAGGCGACAGACTGTTTCATGCTAGACGCAATCGTCAGACCACCCTGTATCTAGCATGAAACCGCCTGTCGCCTCTAAGTGTTGACTTCAATGTTCACTTTTATATTTATATATATATACATAAATATATACATGTATGTTTAGTCACAGTCACTGACTCATTTGCAAAAAAGCATCTCCTCTCATAGCCATAGTCTGACGATTGTGTTTAAGCATGAAATAGACCATCACCTTTGGGTATTGACTTCAATGTCCACTTTTATATTCATATAAACCCTATCGTTGATATTGAGCACTTAAACACATAGATATTGCGTACCTTAAAACTATATTTTAGAATATTAACCAATGAGGTCAGTAATAAAAATTTGTCTGACAAAAATAAGTTTAATCGCAAATCTGTGTTCAAAAGGCAAAGAGGTCATAAACAGTCCAGCAGGGAAATTAATACTGAAAACGGGGGTAAAAAATCTAAACCTTCCACTCGCAACAGAGGAAACGCACTGTCGCTCACCAAACTCAGAAATTGTTCTCCCCTACATTAATCAAAGCAACAGCTTTTATTCACAGAGCAATTTTTCTGATTGGCCACACCAGCCACAGAGGAAAGAATATTAGCAAAGTACTTCTAATATGTAAAGTGGCAGATTTTTGCTAACAATTTTCTGTAATTTTCCTTTAGTAAACCATGTGCAAAACAAACTCTTCAAGTGATTTTCTCTTTTGTTACAATATATATAGTGTATCTAAGCAGCAATCCCTCTTTTATACATGCTTCATTAAAGACAACTGACAAGGTACTCCAGTTAAGCTTTTTATTTAATTTTTCTTGTGTTCATACAAGTATTTTCTTTTCTGGACACAAAATGAGAAAAAACTGTCCAAAAGTTCTGCATATCCAAATGCTTTTTTGCTATTCTATTATCAAAGATGATTGTTATTTCTTAATTTTTAACTGAATGTGTGGGTTTTTTTATGTATGTGTCTGAAGTTATTGGAATGTTTTATTTTCCAAACACGGTCAACACATTATGGCCATGTTCATAGTTAATGTTATTATGTGATGGCTTTCATTTTTTATTATTAGGGCTTCCATTATTTTTAACCTTTTTTTTACATGTGGATGAGGCTATTATACTTGTATTTTCTACAATGGTATTGCAGATGGAGTTTGGTATGCTTTAGTGGGTGTTTAAATGAGCCCTAATTCAGCCATGGCCGGGTACGTGTAATGTGAGTCATCTAGATAGGCATGTAGTAGTATGACCAATATATTTCAGGGGTCTGTCTCATTATATGCTATGGAATTTAGACCAGCAGGCTCACCTGGGTTGTTATGCTCACAGGCTGTTGTATCCTCTAGCTTTCTTCAGGTGTTTGTCTTCATACTCAGTAATGGTTTTGGAAATTCAAACTAAACCCTTTATTCAATTAAAAGCTATGGGAAAATAACTCATATCTGGTCATACTCATTAGTTTTAGTTACTTTTGTATTATTTGTTCATTTATTCCACTGTACCATATTATGTGACTTTTTATACTATATATCTGCTTCCCTAACTATTCTGAGTTCAATCCCTCGGTCAGGTACTACTGAAAATTCATTAACTCTAATTCATTAGAAGAAATAGATAAAGCTATACAAAGATGAATAAGGGGTGTGTGTGTGTGTGCGTGTGTGTGTGTGTGTGTGTAATAAGGATTAGGATTGCAAGTCCTGTTACCCATTTGGGTCATGTGGTACCACATGTACTGCCCCCATAGCAAAAGTGCTTGTGTCTAGGGCAAGATGATAGTGCCCGTCGTTTATCAGGCTGTTTTTAATTCATAGTTTTTCTTCTCTTAGACTGGCTACCATGCAAGGCAAAAGAGCCTAGGTCTGCAAGGCTCCCTTAACCCATCGCTAGAAAAAAGATGGATTCAGGTGCTTTTTCTTTTTCCAAGGCTATTAGTTAATGAAAGACTTGGTCATAATTCGAACGTGGTTTACTGATTTCACTTTTTGTACAAATAACAATTATGCTTTCCCATACATTGAAATATTAAAAAATATCCTGCAAAATATCCAACATCAAATAAGTAATACTGAAACAACATCACAAATGTTTGCAAAAGCAATCATTCATAATAATTATTTTAATAGAATGTGAAACAAATAAATTCTGCACGATATTAAAAATATTGATACTCAATTTAAAAAATATTGTTTGATGAATTCGTAAGTAGGGAAGTCATTAAAGAATCAAATTATGTTTAGCTGAATTTTTTTTCATTTTCTCTTGAGAAAGAAAGTAGGAGGAAAAATTCTTCAAGTGCTTTCATGCTGTTACACAAATGATCACTCAAGGATGGCAATTTTATACAACATTTTACATAAGATATAATTTTATTGTGAGCAAAATTATATAAAAAAATAAACCGCTAAATAAGAAAAAATCGAAACTAAACTCTGCCAGATTTTATTACTTTCATGTTGGTTGCTTGGTTGAGCCTGTTTATCGGTATATCAACCTCTAGGGGCTATTTAATGCCAAAATCTAAATAATTTGAATATGACTTCAATTAAGTATCTATCTATATTTCTGAGATGAGGTATTATGTACACTATTTACATTATTCGGACAATTGTCCTCATCTTTGTCGTCATATTTATTACAATGTTTCAGCCATTGTATGCTCTGCCCTTCTTCAGTATCTGTCTATATTTCTGAGATGAGGTATTATGTACACGATTTACATTATTCGGACTATTGTCCTCATCTTTTTCACCATATTTATCATGTTTCGGCCGTTGTACGCTCCGGTATCTGTCTAAAGTTTTTGAGATGAGGCATTATGTACACTATTTACATTATTCAGACTATTGTCCTCATCTTTGTCGCCATATTTATTACAACATTTCGGTCCTTCAGTATCTGTCTATATTTCTGAGATGAGGTATTATGTACACTATTTACATTATTCAGATTATTGTCCTCATCTTTGTCGTCATATTTATTACAACGTTTCAGCCATTGTATGCTCCGGCCTTCTTCAGTATCTGTCTATATTTCTGAGATGAGGTATTATGTACACGATTTACATCATTCGAACTATTGTCCTCATCTTTTTCACCATATTTATCACAACGTTTCAGCCGTTGTACGCTCCAGACTTCTTCAGTATCTGTCTATATTTCTGAGATGAGGTATTATGTACACTATTTGCATTATTTGGACTATTGTCCACATCTTTGTCACCATATTTATTACAATGTTTCAGCCGTTGTACGCTCTGGGTATAATATAAATGAAAGAGGAGGTAATTGGATCTAACTAACGCCTTTATCCACTGTGGCACATCCAATGAAAAGACCCAAAGAGTGTCAGTTCAACACCTGGTTAAGGCAGTGGAGAACTTGGAGAGGGGAATTAACAGGAGATAACTGATAACTGACATCCATTAAACATGGCACGTGGAACTAGAACAGTCTAGCCCAGTGAGCGAAATAAGGGGTTCAGTTCGACATTCCAACCACCTGAAGAAGGCTGGAGAATACAACATCTGAAACGTTGTAATAAATATGGCGACAAAGATGAAGACAATAGTCCGAACAATGTAAACAGGGCTTCAATTAAATATATTTATTGAATATGGCTTCAAATAAATATATTTTGAACACAATTGTATACCTTCAACTACAGATAAAATGTATTGTTGGTCATTTTACTATAAAGATATATTGTTGGTAATTTTTTTTTTTTTAATAAAAATGTATTGCTGGTATTTTTACTATAAAAATGCATTTTTCTACTTTTATAGTGTTTTGTTTTTGTTTGGAGGTTCATAGCCGTGATCCTAGCAGGTGTTACTACCCTGACTCAGGGTGAACCTTGGAACAAAAGCAGTGAAGGGGTGGTTCTATGTTCCTCAAGACCTCCAATCTCCTGATCAGAGGCCTTGCTGCCAGGTGTAGTTTATTATCATCTACAAGATGATGCATGCTTTGTATTGGGTGAATTCTAGTTTTAAAAAGATAGATAAGTAAGGCTTAGAAAGAGATCATTTATTATTAGGAAAAATTTCCACTTTTTCTTAATTCAGCTATGGATGATTTCTTGAATACGACAATCTTAACCTCTTCAAATTCAATTTTTATCTATCCTCCTTATCCCCGTAATCTTCTCTTTCAACCACCTCCTCTTTCAGTCATATTATACCTCACTCACCATTATTTTAAAGTGTATGTCTCTACCTTGAGTGGCCCTCAAGCCTTGGGTAAACTTTAGCATGGAAAAGAAAAGTAAAAGTTAATGAAAGAACACCATGTGGAGCGATAAGAATCGATCTCTCAATTCACATTCAGAAGAGACTGTGACACTCCATACTTGTTACTATGTAACAAACAAACAGGATATGTCCTCATGGGTGTGTCAAAAATGGTGGGGAAAGAGAATGACTTTATCGCATTAGAAAAGAGTTCAGAGTCATCTTGCTGAAATTGGTTGCTCGTGTTGATAACAGTGTAAATCTCAGATTGTAAACCCACTGAAGTGAATCAATACTGGGGAAAATACAATGGTAAACAGGATTCCTTTGTTTGTCTGCAAGAGCTACCAGTTTAAAAACAATGAAGAACACCAGTTATTTCATATTTAGTAATACAACATTTTGTTTTGTCTTTCTTCTTCGTAAGTTTTCCTCTGATATGTGTTTTGACACTGTCATCTGGTCAGTGAATTCAAATCTCACATCACTGAATTGGCATCTTGTTTTTGGGAATCTAACAACTGACTTCAAAACTGTGACAGAAAACCAACAAAGTCTGGTGCTATTGAAACGGCACTGCTGTGCTTGTTTGGATTTAATATCCATAAAACAATGTCTGACCCCAGAGCCATTAGCTGATGAAGGTCTGATTGGTGGCAGGAGCAGTAGGAATACTGGTGAAAAAGTTACACTAATTTAAAGTCGAGTTGGCTAGATGTTACCATAAGTTCTATGCTAACAGTTTCATTTGTCACTCTTCGTCATTGTGGGAGTCTCTTCCAGCTCCATGCTTTCTAGCCAACTTTAATCTGCAAAATTTTAAATGCAATGTTAATTTCTATTTGCTGTCCTTATAAATGTTTCTGTTCCTAATTCTTCCAAACTCTGTAACCCCTTGAGTCTTAGTGGCTTTGTCACCAAAGTGTTGCCTCTCAGTGTCTTTTCTATAAATACTTTAATGGTCATTGTCTTGATGAGCCCGTCACTATGGTACTTAGACTTTTTGATTTTAATTGCAGTTATAGACTGGTGTCGAGATCTCATCAATTTACAGTTGAGCTGGCTAGATTTAACCATAAAATCTATGCTAACAGTTTCTTTTCAAGCACTTCTTGCTTGTGGAACTCTCTCCTGGCTCCATGCTTTCCAGCCAACTTTAATCTTCAAAAATTTAAATACAATGTCAATCATTTTCTACTGTCCGCCTTATTACTCTTCTTTTATTCTTGCTCCTTAGTAAAGTTTCTCATTTCTAATTCTTCCACACCCACTAACCCCTTGTGTCTTAGGGACTTTATTGCTTCTAAAAAAAAAATTGTTACAATGTAAAAATATTTTTTGGCTTTAAGTAACCTGCAAAGGGTTGATAAGCGATAGAAAACAAATAAATAAAATCAGACAATTATATGATGAAGGCCTGAGAGTACAATTGTTGAAACATTGAGATCAACAACAATGAGAGGGATAATAATCTGTATGTAAATAATAACATTTCCAGAAAGAAATTCTTTCTACTCATACAAAGTTTTTGTTGCAAAAAGTACATGTAACAAAAGAAATAATCTTTAATTCTTGCAACTCTGATGCTAAGCAGGTTTGGCCACCCCTGACTTTGTACAGGTGTCAAAGATTTAGTTGGTTTTAACATCAGATAAGAATTACAGTTTTACAAGAAAAGAGATTATTTGACAGGAAAAATTCCAAGCCTGATATGGAGAGTAAAGCAATCCAAAAAAGAAAAAAAAAAAACTAAAGTTCTAAATCAGACTAAAGGAAAGATTGCATCAACTTGAAATATTACCTCAAGTAGAAGTATGAAAGGTTTTAAAAACAGCCATCAATGGTTACAAATTAATTTTGTCTTGTGGCTCTCAAACATTTGAAGTTTATCAGATTCAGCTATTACATTATCTAAATCTGACTACTCAATATTTTCCTAATCATTTCATCCCAAGTAAAGCAATGAAATTACTAAGATGCAACGGGTTGCTGAGTGTGAAATAATATGAAAATAATAAAAATCTGTATCTATATTTCTGAGATGAGGTATTATGTACACTATTTACATTATTTGGACTATTGTCCTCATCTTTGTTGCCATATTTATCACAATGTTTCGGCCCTTCAGTATCTGTCTATATTTCTGAGATGAGGTATTATGTACACTATTTACATTATTCGGACTATTGTCCTCATCTTTGTTGCCATATTTATCACAATGTTTCAGCCGTTGTATGCTCCGGCCTTCTTCATATGGTTAGAATGTCGAACTGAAGGCTTTATTTCGCTCACTGTGGTAGACTGTTCTAGTTCCATGCGCCATGTCTAATGGATGTCAGTTATCTCCTATTAATTCACCTCGCCAAGTTCTCCACTGCCTTAACCAGGTATTGAACTCACAACTCTCTGGGTCCTGTCACTGGATCTAACCAATGCCTTTATCCACTGTGCCATGTGTCCTTAAGGATCCATTAGACATGGCACGTGGAAGTAGAACAGTCTAACTCAGCAAGTGAAATAATGGCTTCAGTTCAACATTCCAACATGCTCTCTAACACTCCTATCTGCTCTCACTCCAAATCTTCTGTAACCCCTTGCCTTGATCTATCCACTATCCTTCTCCACAACCTTTCCTCTAACACTCCTATCTGCTCTCACTCCAAATCTTCTGTAACCCCTTGCCTTGATCTATCCACTATCCCTTTCCACATCCTTTCCTCTAACGCTCCTATCTGCTCTCACTCCAAATCTTCTGTAACCCCTTGCCTTGATCTATCCACTATCCCTCTCCACATCCTTTTCTCTTTCACTCCTATCTGCTCTCGCTCCAAATCTTCTGTAACCCCTTGTCTTGATCTATGAGTGAGGGATCAGTTTTGTATTGTTTTTTAGTATTAGACACATCCCCCATTTCTTGGCCATATTACAGGGAGATCCGAAAGTTTTGCCACCCCGTACCAAAAAATAATGAGAACGATAGAAGAACAAGTAATACAAAGCACATGTACTGGATTCAGTTTATTCTCTTTCATTGATGACATTGCACATTGAGATGGTCTGTATGAATATCATTTTCGCATCACAAAATGATGTGGCACGATGACCTGTATGACATTTTATGAAGCTGTGCTGTGTTGATTGTTGGAAAGGCGCTCCGAGTGACATCCTTCAACTGATGGGTATTCCGGCATCACTCATGTGAAAATCTCTCCTTAATAATAGCCTACAGAGCACCCAATATATGACTACAAATGTGTGTGTGTGTGTGTGTGTGTATATATATATATGCTTACATACATACATACAGGGTGTGATAGGCAAATTGTTGCCATTCTATATTAAGTTTGTGCATGCGCATTGTTTATTTTGATTTTGTCAATGGTGCAGTGTAGTAGGGTCAGTTGAGAACTGTCTGAGCACCATGACACCAATTCACCCTGCCTTGTAAACAGCGTTTTGTACCAGTCAACAATAGTGGAGTTATCACTAGTGATACAAAACGTTATGCCTCCATTCATCTTCCCAAAGGGCTTCACTCAACATGGAGGCCTACATCAAGTGTTTTGAGGAGACAGTGCTAATCTGGCTGAAGAAGGTGGTTGCTGGAAGACACTATATCTGGCAACAAGACACTGCACCATGTCGCACAAGCAGGAGAACCCAGTCATGGCTTTCAGACAATCTCTGCAAACACATCACCCCTTACATCTGGCCACCTAACTCACCAGACTGCAACTCCCTTTGTTATTATGCGTAGGATGGAGTTGAGCAAAAGACCAACAAAACGCATTGCAACACCAAAGATCAACTGAAGGCAAGGATTATGGCAGCATTCACCAACTTAAACAATTATATATATGACAGTAATTAATATGAAGGTTGTCATTTTTTTTTTTTTTATGTAATGTAATATAACCTTTAGGAATTCATTGGACTAAAATGCTTTTGTTTGTCATAACGGAGCAAATGTGCCACATAAATAAAAGATTTTTTCCAAACATCATTGAACAGCATATATATAAAGAAATATAGTCTTAAAGTGTGCTATATTTATGGGATAAAGTGCTCAATATCAGAGATAGAGCATGTGTAATTATAAAAGTGAACATAGAAGTCAACACTTAGAGGCAACAGTCTGTTTCATGATAGATGCAATCATCAGGCCACGACGATTGCATCTATCATGAAACAGACTGTTGCCTCTAAGTGTTGACTACAATATGTTCACTTTTATATATATATATATATATATATATATATATATATATAGAGAGAGAGAGAGAGAGAGAGAGAGAGAGAGAGAGAGATAAATAGATAGATTGCATTCAAGCATGAAACAAACTGTTGGTGTTGACATTTGTGTCCACTTTTATATTTATATATGCACTAGAACTGATATTGAGCAATTTAAAACTATATATATATATATATATATATATGCATATTATATATATATATATATATATATATATATATATATATATATATATATGCATATTATAT
>OZ038515.1:64682160-64704660 GCA_964036315.1 Acanthosepion esculentum | reverse complement strand
TCAGGGAAGCAAGTAAGAAGAAGAGAGTTCCACAGATAGGAAATACAAGACCTGAAGCTATTGGAGTAGAAGAGATAGCTACATTTAACAGTTTTGACAGTGAAAGGGTGAGACTGACATGCCAACCTAGTAGCATGCTTAAATTCATGCAGTCTGGGAACCAGTGAAAGTAGCTTGTCGGAACAGTTACTGTGAAAGTATTTATAGAAAGGGCAGAGAGAAGCAACGGCAGATCTGTGAGAAAGTGACTATAGATGAGATGCCAGATCAAGACCAATCATATTGCATATCTGTCTTTGGATTTTGTTGAGGACCTTGAAATGAACAGCAGGGGCTCTAGACCATATATGACAGCAGTATTCCATGCAAGGACGGATGGTTGATTTATAGATTAGAAGGATGGACTCGGGCGAGAAAAACTTTCTGGTGCGACGCATAGAACCAACTTTCCTTGCGGTAGATGAAGCTATTGATTCAATGTATATGCTTAACTTCTGTAATGTATCTTTGACCATCCCAGTATATCTTTGGATCTCAGTTTTTCACTTTCTGTCCTCTGTCAGAAAACATCCCAGATATTTAGATTTCTGTACTTGTTTGATTTTTGTAATTTGCATTTTGGTCTCGTCCTTTTGCTGGAGGATATTTAAACATATTCAAGTTTCAAATATTTAAGCATGTAATGCTCAAAAGAGGCAATGAAATGTACCGGAGTAGTGTAGTAACAGATGATGAAAAATGAGTTGCAGAAGTTCAACATGGCAGAGGCATAGTGAAAGATGCCTTCCAGAAATTAAGTATTAAGAGATAGGAAAATATTAAAAACAAAGACTGCTGAACTGCTATATATGATATCTAATCTTCTTGATATCAATAAATACTGGACAATCATGTTATGGGGTTCGGTTTCGTATTGGCCTTGTCTGAATGTTATTTTTATATTTTTAGGGTTGAAAAGGGCATCACATGACCACAAGAGGATTGTAATATTATAAGCAAAATCCTACATGATGTACAATAAAATACAATTCAGAAACAGTTTGTTTTATAGGCATGAGTAAAAAGATAAATTGTTTTATTAAACTTTTCAGCATGTAAAATAATTTATAATTCAGTAACATTTTTAAGTATTTAAAGTTTCTGTTACAAAGATACACAAGTGGAATAAGTGATTTCTTTTTTAGTGTACATTCAATAAAAAGTTTTTCTTTTATATCTTAGTAATATATTTCGAAGAAATTATTGCATTATTCGAAGAACATATGTGCATATAATTCTAGTAAGAACAGAAATATAGAACAATATTTACATTATTTGGACTATTGTCCTCATCTTTGTCGCCATATTTATTACAACGTTTCAGCTGTTGTATGCTCCGGTCTTCTTCAGGTGGTTGGAATGTCGAACTGAAAACCTTCATTTCACTCACTAGGGTAGACTGTTCTAGTTCCACGTGCCATGTCTAATGGATGTCAGTTATCAGTTATCTCCTGTTAATTCCCCTCTCCAAGTTGACCACTGCCTTAACCAGGTATTGAACTCACACTTTTTGGGTCCTGTCACTGGATCTAACTAATGCCTTTATCCACTGTGCCATGTGTCCATACAATGGCCGAAATGGTTGTAATAAGTATGGCAACAAAGATGAGGACAATAGTCTGAATAATGTAAATAGTGTACATAATATTATGTACTCTATTTACATTATTCAGAATATTGTCCTCAAATTTGGCGCCATATTTATTACAACGTTTTGGCCATTTTACGCTCCGGCCTTCTTCAGTATCTGTCTATATTTCTGAGATGGGATATTATGTACACTATTTACATTATTCGGACTATTGTCCTCATCTTTGTCGCCATATCTATTACAACGTTTCAGCCATTGTACGCTTCGGCCTTCTTCAGTATCTGTCTATATTTCAGAGATCAGGTATTATGTACTCTATTTACATTATTTGGACTATTGTCCTCATCTTTGTCGCCATATCTATTACAATGTTTCGGCCATTGTACGCTTCGGCCTTCTTCAGTATCTGTCTATATTTCTGAGATGAGGTATTATGTACACTATTTACATTATTTGGACTATTGTCCTCATCTTTGTCGCCATATCTATCACAATGTTTCGGCAATTGTACGCTTCGGCCTTCTTCAGTATCTGTCTATATTTCTGAGATGCGGTATTATGTACACTATTTACATTATTCGGACTATTGTCCTCATCTTCGTCACCATATTTATTACAACATTTTGGCCGCTGTACGCTTTGGCCTTCTTAAAGTGGCTGGAATGTCGAAATAAAGGGTTCAGTTCGACATTCCAACCACTTGAACAAGGCTGGAGTGTACAAAGGCCAAAACGTTGTAATAAATATGGCGACAAAGGTGAGGACAATAGTCCGAATAATGTAAAAAGTGTAAAATCATATAATTCTATTTATTTCTGTGTATGGTGTGTGTATTTTGATTATAGGTGTTTTAAGGTTGCATATAACAGAGGAAGAAAGCAAAGTGCGAAGGGGAGGAGATGGATGTCTTGACTTTCTGAAGGTCCATAGTGAAGAGAATGAGTTCAGTATTTTGGGGCTTGAAGTATCTATTTTCAGAGAGGAAAAGTTTCTGCTGCATGATGGGAAAACTTTTATTATTTTAGTTTTATTTATTTTATTCATGATATTTATTATTATTATTATTATTATTATTATCTTTTTATTCTTATTTATTAATAATAATGTCCCTACAAGGTTTACCCAGCTATTTAAACAATGAGGCCAAAGATTCTAGTCCAAATAAATCATAGAATGTTAAACCATAAAATGTGATGTCGAAATTTGAATATGCTTGTCGTAAGAGCAAATATTCTATGCTTACTAATCTGAATATTTCTGATGTTCAAATAATCAGTTTGAACCTCAAGGCAAACACAGGAGACAATGGTGGCTAGAGGCTAATTATTTGGTTTTATTTTGGTCAGAGTTGATACATTATTAACAAGACAGAAAGTACCACAGTCTGGAGTGTTTCACATGAACAGCTGGTGACAGGTGAACTTCTGTTATTTTGTCAGCTTACCAATTCCTTGATACCTGTCACTTTTTCTTCGTTTTTTTTTTCAACCTGACAAGTTAACAAATTCTGGGAAAATTTGGGCTGCAGAGATAATCTTAGTCAAACAGTTTGTTGCCTTGGTCAAAGTTTTACTCTTCGTAAAAAGCAGAGGAAAACCTAGAGTCTCAGCTGCATACTAACAATATTCCTTTGACCTTTTACAAAACTGACTAAATAAAAAAAAAATGTATCAAGCAAATAATTGATGACACTGAATATGTCGACACATGATACATCCATGTATCTTGTTGCTTATTGTGCATGGCACCTGATATACATGTGTGTCCATTTCACAGTTTTTATTTACTAAATAACAAAAAAATATTTTAATGTTTTCTTTATATTTTGACTTTGATCCCTTGAAATGTTTTGAGTTAGAAACAATAACCAGGATGCAGAAAAAACTGAGTCAGTGTGAAGGATGCATATTAATATTATTTATAATTTATCTCTTTTACTGCTGCATTGTCATAACATTATTTACTGGCTGTGCTGGCCCATTTGGGAAAAAAACAAAAAAATTGCCATTTATTGAAAATAAAAGACTACAGAGACATTGATTATGATTTCTCATGTGCAACACTTTATTTGTTTCAATCACTTATCATCTGGCTCACACATGTCATCAGTCTTTTGAACAGAAGTGGAGGTTTATTCTGGTTTAATATTGGGTTTCCAATTCCTTGTGAAGTCTTTTCATTCTTTTTTCACTACCAGTAGCCTAGTTTGGGATGAATTGATTAAAAGAAAAAACAAGATATTCTGCAGTACAGACTAAGCAGAACAACATACCCAACATACAATATAATAAAAATATACATCACGAAACAGGTCATATTGTACACTTTCTAAGCTGGTTTGAAAATAGCACTAAGCACTAGTTAGATCATAACACATAGGGACCAATATATATATATGTGTGTGCGTGTGTGTGTGTAATTAAGTAATTCATTGAGTCTGAAAGAAACCTCAACAGAATGCAGAAAGCACTGGACGGCCGTTTCGTCCTATATTTGGGACTCATCAGCACTGCGCATCCACTACCGAGAATTGAAACCCTGACAGTTGAGTTATCAAGCAAACGTCATACCAACTGTTCCAATGGGCCTCAGTGACAAAGAGGTAGCAAATCAGACTCAATATAGCACCGCTCACTCACATATTCCGTGGTGGAACTCAACTGAAATTCTCTGTAACCATAGGAATGTGCCCCCCTGGAGCCACGACTACTATCACCAGAGAATTTCAGTTGAGTTCCACCACGGAATATGTGAGCGAGTGGCGCTATATTGAGTCTGATTTGCTACCTCTTTGTCACTGAGGCCCGTTGGAACAGTTGGTATGACGTTTGCTTGGTAACTCAACTGTCAGGGTTTCAATTCTCAGTAGTGGATGCGCACTGCTGATGAGTCCCAAATATAGGATGAAACAGCCGTCCAGTGCTTTCTGCATTCTGTTGAGTTTTCTTTCAGACTCAATGAATTACTTAATTATAATTATCAAATCCTCTTAACAATTTCTATCATATATATATATATATATATATATATATATATATATATATATATCCATTGACAGGAGGCATTCTAAGTTTTGTAAAGGCATATGGCAACATTCATAGCAGAGAAAGTATTAATAAAGTTATCCTAACTTATGAAATAATTTCTTTTGATTATTTTTATTTTATTACTTTATCAATAAAATATAGGAATATAAATATATATATATATATATATATATTTATTCGAAAATTATAACATAAATATGTTATAAAATCATTACAAGAATAGCCATTTTGTTTCAACACTTCTGGTGTCTTATCAAGTGATGGTGTTGAATGTAGAATGTAGGTTCTACATTTTTTACCAGTGCTCATATTGCATTTTTTTTGTTATTATTATTACATTTTTTTACCAGAGCTTATATTGCAATTTTTTGTTGTTATTCATTGCTTTTCTCTAGCAACATTTATTACTGGTTCCCATATTGTATTCATTTCTATCCTTGGTCAGCTCAGAAGATTTTTGTGGCCTATTCCTATTTTTGCTGATTCCTTAAGTTTTGGTACTTTTTTGTTGTGAATATGGTGATAAAGATAACAGTCCAAATAATGTAAGTAATCATAATACCTGATTTCAGAGATATAGATTAGGATTATGGAAAAGAAGATGAGGATAACAGTCTGAATAATGTAAATAATTTAAGTAATCATAATACCTCATGTCAGAGATATATACAAATGTTTATTTATCACAGTTGTTTAACATGTTGACCAAAGAAATGGGTGGATGCTATAACAAAAAAACAAGAAAAAAATCAATAAAGTATATTAAAGCTAAAACCATATCTGAACATGAAAATATTTAATCTTAGAGTTTCAAAATAACTTAAGATTAATTCAAGTTATTTCTGGGATTTTCAAACTTTTCTGCCAATTCTATATTAATAAGTCTGTGGATTTGTACATTCTTAAAATATTATCTAAACATTTATAAATTTATTTCAAATTCTTTTTGTTTTCTTTTTAAAGCTAATGCTACCATGAATTGATTCTAAGCCTTCTTTGGACAATCATCTTCATTTATATTGTTTTTATCTCTTATTGGTTCTTAGATAAAATTAGAAAAAACTTTTTCCGTCTGATCTCAAAGTTCTGTAATGAATACAAGACTTCTTTAACTTATAAATCTATGGTGTGAATATCTAGAGAAGGTAAGGCTTATAAAAATACATTGCAATAAAAACTGACAAAATAAATGAAGTCTGAAAATATTGGTTATGATTAAAGTAACTACAGCTAGAAATCTCAAAGCCACTTAAGAGTCTCTGAAAATGAATAAACTTATTATTGTTGCTTTTTATCACAAACATTTGGAGCAATAGACTCTACATTATAATAATTATTTTACAACTAATTTTACTGCATCTTATCATTGCTTTTTCTCCAAAACACTATGAGTTAATACACTTTTCACTAACACTGATATTTTGTTACTAGTTTTTTTGTTTATATTATCATTTTACCCCAAGCAAGGCTATAAAGCCACTAAGATGCAAAGGGTTATTGAGTTTGAAAGAATATGAGGAAAACAAAAAAACATTATTAAGGAAAGAGAACAATGAAAGAATAAGAATTAAGAAGACTGTCACCGCATTAAAATTTTTGAAGATCAAAGTTGACTGGAAAGGAAGAAGCTGAAAGAGTTCCACAAGTGAGAAGTGTGAGAGAAGAAACTATCAGAATAGAACATGGTTACGTCTAGTATTTTCAACAGTAAAATGATGGGACCTAACTGCCAATCTAATACTCTGCTTAAATTTGTAAAATCAAGATACCAAAGAAGGAAGTTCATCAGAACAATTATCATAAAATATTTATAGAAAAGGAAGCAATTTCGGGTGGTGGAAAGGGACTGGAGCTGAGATGCCAGGTCAAGACCGATAACATTGCAGATTCTTCTTTGAATATCTAAATACATAGCAGAAGCACCAGACCAGATAAGACTGCAATATTCCATGCATGAATTAATGGTAGGCCTATAAGCATGTAAAATAGATTCTAGGAGGAAACTAGCACAATATAATGTATTAACTTTCTTTGCAGCAAACCTCCTGCAAGTTAGCATCAGACATGCTGATGGAAGGCAAAAAAAGGTTATCTAAAATGATTGAAAAAGACCAGATTCCTTTTGGAGGCATGAAAATTAACAAGCCATTTCTTGCCCCAGTTAACAACAGATTGTAGTTCATTTTTGGGATCAATTTAATTTCATATTATTACTGTTGCTTTTTATCCCAACATTCTGGCTCTATACACTCTTCATTATTACTATTATTTTATTACTAGTTTGATACCATCTTATTATTGTTGCTTTTTATCCCAACACTCTGGCTCTATACACTCTTCATTATTACTATTATTTTATTACTAGTTTTATTCCATCTTATTATTGTTGCTTCTTATCCCAACACTCTGGCTCTATACACTCTTCATTATTACTATTATTTTATTACTAGTTTCATTCCATCTTATTATTGTTGCTTCTTATCCCAACACTCTGGCTCTATACACTCTTCATTATTACTATTATTTTATTACTAGTTTCATTCCATCTTATTATTGTTGCTTCTTATCCCAACACTCTGGCTCTATACACTCTTCATTATTACTATTATTTTATTACTAGTTTCATTCCATCTTATTATTGTTGCTTTTTATCCCAACACTCTGGCTCTATACACTCTTCATTATTACTATTATTTTATTACTAGTTTCATTCCATCTTATTATTGTTGCTTTTTATCCCAACATTCTGGCTCTATACACTCTCCATTATTACTATTATTTTATTACTAGTTTCATTCCATCTTATGATTGTTGCTTTTTATCCCAACACTCTGGCTCTATACACTCTTCATTATTACTATTATTTTATTACTAGTTTTATTCCATCTTATTATTGTTGCTTTTTATCCCAACACTCTGGCTATATACACTCTTCATTATTACTATTATTTTATTACTAGTTTCATTCCATCTTATTATTGTTGCTTTTTATCCCAACACTCTGGATCAATACACTCTTTATTATTACTAGTTTTTATGACTTGTTTTACTCATTCTTCTTATTGTTGGTTTTTATCACACCAAATTGATCTCTGTAAGTGTGTGTCTTTCTACATGTGCAGGTCATACAGAAGACCCACCAACAAGCCTAACGTTATCAGATAGAGAAGAGAGTTACTGAAATAATGGCCGATAAAGAACATATGAGTGAAAAAATGAGCATAATATTTACTGAAATATATGAAAACTGAAATCAAGCATGGCTGATCATATATGGAAAGAAAAGGAAGACACAACAAACTATTGGAAAGGAATCCAAAAATTAAAGCTATAGAATTGTGTTGGAGATGAAGCAAACTGAAATAATTTGAGCAGATGCTATCATCCAATCAATAGCCCAAGCATACATATCAACATATCACTCTAGACAAGACAGTAAAAGAAAGCAGGACGAAAGGACTAATTATCAACTGTAAGAAGGCCGAATGTACAGTTGTCGGAAAGCCCAGTTCAAACACTTTCATCGTTTTTTGAACAGGAGTAGAGGTTTATCCCTTGTTTCCTGTTTAAAATTGGGTTTCCAGTTCCTTCTCATAAAGCCTCCTCATTTTCTACCCCCACGCATTGCATCTTAGTGACATTATCACCTTGTTTGGAGTGAAACAATTAAAAACAAAATGGAATAGCCCAAGGTGCAAGCTACAAGATGGAGACGCCAGAATGAAGCCAATATAGAAATTTTGATATCTTGGAAGACAGAGAATGTGATACAGTAATCCAAAGGTGAAAGATGCCTTTCAAAAGCTAAGCAAAGTATTACGAAAATTTTGTTAGAAACAAAGGCGAAGAGTGCTCAGCTGCTGTGTAAAATCAGTATAGTCTTAATTACTTATTGTATAAAGAGAAGGGAGTTCACAAATTGTAGGTTTCACCCTGTACAAGACCCAAGAGCCACTCAAGGTAGAGGGTTACAGAGTAAAAAAATACAGTTTATATGTGTGGAAAGATAACTGTAAATTTGAAAAGATTAAGATTGTAGTCACTGGGGAAGCATCATTTTGGGAGTTGATTCCACAAAGCAGCATTTTGTGGGAAGTTTGTGCACAGGTGGAAATTATATCTCACCAGGGAGATAAAAAGGGAATGAAGGTTGGTTCACTACAATGTGCATGGAATGGTGGGGCTTAAGCCTCAAGTCTCCTCGTTTAGTGATATCCAGTTGATTTCTTTTCTTCAATAACAAATCATTTACAGCACTAAAGCGACATTCTGACACACCTCGTACTTTATAAATAATCTGGACGACATTCATGACGTTTATATGAGAGTTTAGAACTGAAAGGCAGAAATATAAAATATTTGAATGAAAGTTTATTCTGTAATATACTGTGATCATTTTAATCATGAAATAATAATGCAAAATGAAATTTGAGCTCACGTTGGTATAGTAAGCTGAAGAGTGAACATCTTATGCATACCCCACCAAAATATTACCATGCTCCACCGGTGGGGCATGTGCCCCACGTTGGGAATTATTGATTTAAATGCTTTGATATTCTATTGAACATTTTGTTTATTGAAGTCTGCTTTAGTTTATTCATTAATTAGTTATGAATTAAAACAAATGTACATGTGTTCATTTCCATCAACATTTCCTATTGCTATGAAATTCGTAAAACTCCCTCATGAAAATAATCCATGTAAATGTTTATGTATTAATATGGAACAGAATGAAGATTTTCAATAATATATGCATATTATTTAGAACGACAGCAGAGGGAACAAAAACTTGACGAGTTAAGAAAGTGAATCTACTCCCATGGTTCAATTTGGTATTTCTAAAATTCTGGTGCCTCCTGTAATTCGTAAATATTCAAAATTTTACTGCCAATCCTATGAAAGAAACTTAAAAGACCATTAACATGGTCTCTAAACAAGCCTCCAAAGACCATGGCATCTATGAAAGAGAAACATTAAAAAACGAAGAGACAGTTAAATATATATGGGTTCGAAACATATAATAGAGAACTGAAAGGCAGAAATATAAAATATTTGAATGAAAACTTATTCTGTAATATACTTTGATCCTGAAATAATAATAAATAATAATGCAAATAATAATAATAATAATAATAAAATAATAAATAATAATGCAAAATAATAATGCAAAATAATAATAAAATAATAATAATAAATAATAATAAAATAATAATAATAATAATGATGAAATAATAATAATGAAATAATAATGCAAAATGAAATTTGGGCTCATGTTGGTATTGTAAGTCAAAGGGTGCACATGCTATGCATGCCCCACCGAAGTATTACTAAGCGCTCCCCCCGCTCTATTGGGAATCCTTGTCATAGATGAAGAAGAGACTTGAAACATCCGTGATATGATTTGACAGAAAGATGTAGAGAAAACCATGAATAGAAAATATGAACAACAAGGACATATTAACCTTTATCACGCTGCAGGCAATGATTGTAACCATAGAATTCTCTCCCTTTGCTGCTCTAGGCACATTCTGTCGCCTTGAGACGGTTTCTATAAATAAACACTTGTCAACTGTTATTTTTCAGTATTTTAAGCTGGAAATTGCCTACGACTGCTTTGGAAGAAGGTTAAACTTCTGTTTTCCAATACCATTTTGAATTCTTCTTGACTCTACACGAGGCGTAACACCGTAAACCCATATAAATTTTTTTTGCCGATTTTTTGTAAACAAAAATGACCATGTCGAAATCAAAAAATGAAGCCTTTATTCAGGAGTTTTTTTTTTTTTTTAATGTATTTGTTTTTTATTTTGCGTTTCAATTTTTTTGTTTTCAACATCAAAACACGCGTGCATTACATACTCATTCATTCTTTTATTAGTATACAAAAATAAAATTTATAGACACAATACAAAGTTATAATAATTTTAAAACAGTAAGTGTACATATTTTTGCACCTTCAAAAAAAAAAAAAAAAAAAAATGCAGTGGCAGGGGGAACAATCCTAGAAAGAAATTAACCTGGTAAAGGTTAAGAGAATTGTGTCAAATCAAACTGTATTCCAAAACATAACTTCAACAAAACTACAAAACGTAAAACACGCATATCACCACCTCTAGTCATCAATCAATCAATTGCTTTACCTGAATGGCTATCATCACATCATCTGCAGCTTGTTGTCCACTGGTGATAGTTAATGCAACTTCTTTTTCCTGTTACGTGCTGTTTCCTTTCAGGACATGAGCGATCATGTCTCTCCACTACTTCCTATCCATTGTAGTGCATAGCAATGTTTATCTCTTTAATATATCTACCACTCCCTTATCTTATTTTGTAGATTACTTGCTATTTTCCTCTGCTCCTCTGGCTGTTGGGAGGCCCTGTGCATATCAAATTATCCCAACCCTCTTTCCTCATTATGTCTTCACAGAAGATTTAACTGTTTCTTTCTGTTTCTAAGTATAAGTGAAATATTTCCTCCCAATGTTCTTGATTGATTTGTCTGTTTAACAGTATATCAACTTCTTATGGGTCATTTCATGCCAAAATTAAATTTTCTTGGGAGTTTGGGAGTCATAAAAATATGATATATGTTATTGTGCTACCACAGTTGAATACATGGTAGAGGATTTATCACATCGTTTTGGCCGTTGTACGCACCGGGCTTCTTCAGGTGGTTGGAATGTCGAACTGAATGCTTTATTTTGCTCACTGGGGTAGACTGTTCTAGTTCCACATGCCATCAGTTATCAGTTTTTATTGAAAGTCCTCTCCAAGTTACCCATCCCCTTAGCCAGGAATTGAACTCATACTTTGAGTCCTGTCACTGGATCTAACTAATGCTTTTATCCACTGTACCATGTGTCCTTGATGACATCGGTGTATGAATTTCTGGGTATTATAAAACTGTCTTCAGCAACGATATTTTACCAGTGCTCATATTGCAATTTTTGCTGTTATCATTACATGTTTTTACCAGAGTTCATATTGCAATTTTTGTTGTTGTTATCACTTTTCTCTAGCACTCCTTATTACTGGTTCCCATATTGTATTCATTTCTATGCTTAGTCAGCTCAGGAGATTTTTGTGGCCTAGCATGTGCTGATTCCTTAAGTTTACGAATTTTCCAATGATGTTCTTTGTCTATGATTTCAACCTGATCTCCCTTCTCTCTCCATATGCGGTCAGCCATGACTGATTTTTTCACTTCCCCTCGTGTTACAGCTTTCTGGTGTTCTTGAAGCTGAACAATGTAAATAGTGTACATAATACCTCATCTCAGAAATACAGACAGATACTGAATAGTAGAGGATACTCAGCTTTTTGCACTTATAAATGTTTGTGTGGCCATAATTACTTGCGGTGGTGGTATGTGTGTTTTATGTTGTAGTTTTGTTCAAGTTATATTTTGGAATCGGAGTCTACATCAAATACCGTGTTCAATTTATATAACATAAATCATTCATACGAATAACAAATAATGAAGCTAATTATGGCAAGAATCACTCTCGCAAACAACATTTAATAATAAAATATAATCAACATCATATCCGTTACTGAATGGTACGATCCTTGTTTATAAATTCTGGTGTTGAGTGGTCTTATTTTTCTACTAGCCAGGGATTTCAATCATATCGACTGATCCTACGTGTGAATTTCCCGATAATAATTGTGACATTATTGAACAATTTAGTTCATGCCACTTTTACTACCCAAAAGAACCTACTTCTACGAGAACGCAAAATTTCAAAACCTCAGCGTCGAGTCTGCACGCTCCAAAATTATTCTTACTGTTAACAATATCACAATTGTAAAAAAGACTTCTTTCGGTTTACACTTTCGATGTCTAATTATTACCTGGATTTTAAAAAACTTAACTAATTTACTACCTGATGATGATCGGACGATACGATTGAAAGCCCTGGCTAGTAGAAAAATAAGACCACTCAACACCAGAATTTATAAACAAGGATCGTACCATTCAGTAACGGATATGATGTTGATTATATTTTATTATTAAATGTTGTTTGCGAGAGTGATTCTTGCCATAATTAGCTTCATTATTTGTTATTCGTATGAATGATTTATGTTATATATATATATATATATATATATATATATATATATATATATAATAGTAAAGAACTTAACAGCAGGTGTCAATTCACTCCTTTGTCTTCTAGACTACTAAAATCACCAATTGACAAAGGCAACATAACAACTAATAAACACTGATGCCAATTTTGCAAACATATCATGATAGTATTTTTATGCCACCTGCCATTCATACAGTAATATGACTTCCTCTCTTGACTTGTGATAGTTCAACTGCAATATATTTTTACTTTTGTGCAACAAATGCAAAACAGGAAATCATCTCAGTGAAACAGGTACGGAATTCCGTTTTTGGTTTAATAACCACAAGAAATCTATCAAAGAGAACGACATCAATTTCACTGTAGCTGCACATTTCAAACAACCAGACCAAAGTATGACTAACGTTAAATGCTTTCTTTTAACGCCTTTAATTAAATGCCAACAAGAATGCCAAAAGTACGAGTTAAAATATATTTTTTAAATAAATTCACAAGTTTTAGGTTTAAAATGGAATTTAGGCAAACTCAATACAATTTCTGTCTATATCTCTGAAATGAGGTATTACAATTATTTACATTATTCATACTGTTATCCTCATCTTCATTAGTATATCCACAACATTACGGCTGTTGTACGCACCGGATTTCTTCAGGTGATTCAGGCACATCGACATAAACAAGCTTAGTCTGATGAAGTCCTAGTGGACAAAACATGTCACAAAAACTTTTCCACTTCATCTTACATCTTCCCCCACAGTTGACTTATATATATATATATATATATATATATATATATATATATATATATATATATATATATATGTGTGTGTGTGTGTGTGTGTGTGTGTGTGTGTGTGTGTGCATGTAAATATTGATATAATAGGAAAGAACAGTTAGATTAGTGATTCAAAGTTCTTTACTATTTATGTTTTTACCTAAATTTCAAGTTTAATTTTTAAATTAAAGTTTATGACTTTAGTTTCAGTTTTGAAACATGGTAATTTCTGTGTCGTGATGGAATCATATTTTTTAAAAAATAATTATAAAACATATATATATATATATGTATATATATATATATATATATATATATATCGATCCTAGCTAGAGGCAACCTGACGTCTAGGCACACTGATGAGCTGTGAAACAGCGAAACAGTCTGTCTGTGGATGACAAAAATATTAGCTCCTGAAAAATTAATTTCGGTTGAGCCCTCTGGTTTGAGGTGTGTATTTGTAAACAGTGACTATTTAAGCTAATACTGCACAACTCTTCAACAGAATTGAGTCACTGTCAGTCACTGTGTGTTTATCCGAATCTAAAAATAAACACGCTAAAATTCACCTTCATCCCGTACCGTACGCTGACGGCTTAGTGGGAGAAGTTCGGACTGACGCAAATTCAGTCGGGTTTCGATCCTAGCTAGAGGCAACCGGACGTCTAGCCACACTGAGGAGCTGTGAAACAGCGAAACAGTCTGCCTGTGGATGACAAAAATATATATATATATATATATATATATATATGAACTGGGATGAAATACAGATCCAATAGGGATTGGAGTCTGATAGAATGATAGGATAAAGAACAAATAAGAAATGTTTATCAATCTAAGATGTTTCACTTTTATTAACGCTTCAGCAGAGAATAAAATACAGAAAAAAGTTTTGGTATTTTTATTTTTGTGTGGCTTGATTTTCATTGGTTAAGCAGACTTGATGAGCATAATTTATGTATGTAAGTGTATTATAATTCTAGTTTGTCAATGTGGGATTCATATGATAAATGTGTGTGTGTGTGTGTGTGTGTGTGTGTCTAATAAGGTTTATTTATGTTTGGAGGTTGTCTGTATTTTGATTTTTGGGTACATTTTTACATCAACATCAGTCATGGTAGTTAAATAGAGATTAGTTGGTGAAAAATTTTTTATATCATATATATCAAACCCTTGGTCATGATAACTTGTTACTTCATGCTAGCACAACCATCAATGATGCCCCAAAGAGTTCTGTCTACCTAATTTCAGTCACAAGTTTTGGCTCAACAGACGGTATGGCTTTCAGGCACTTTTAAAAGGTCCCACATGTTCGAATCATACCCCCCAAACCTATAACATCAAGAAGTCACCTCCCTGACAAATTGACCATGGTGAGATTCAAACCCATGTCTCATGGACAGAAAAGAAATATTCTAACCACTCAGCCACGTGTCTATATATATATATATATATTATATAAAAAGATTACTTAACTTTTAAATATCAATTTTCTCCCAACTTTGAAGTTTCTTTGCAAAATTTCCACTCTTCAGGGATTCTGGTTTTAAATGATCTTTCCAATTCTTTCAATTTGTTCTGTGTCTTTTTCAATCCGTTTTCTACACATGCGTATTCAGAAATTTAACGTTCTTTTACACGCAAACATTCAAGAAATTTTGCTTTTATGCTTTCGTTTATGTCTTTTTTCATTTTTTCAGCTGTAGATTTTTCTTCCAGTTGTAAATTGTTTTCAGCCAAATTAAAATTTCATTCTTCTTATTTAATTATTTAATTTGATGATTAAAGTTACTATTGATAATTTTTATTCTAAACAGTTTACAATTCCTCCTGGTAATATTATATAAGAATGTTAAACATAAAAATGTCTTTAAATAATTGTCGGACTTTATCCATTTCATAATGTGTGACGTCATTTGTTTACATCTGATATGCCACGAGCAGTTATGAATGTACGTGAGAGGTTCATGGAAGATTGAAGTTTATAAGCAGTAAATTCGACCTTGCCAACCGAACGATCCTCTGTGGCCGAATCGGTTAACAAGGCACGTCAGGCTATATGACGGTTCCGTATAGGATACAGGTTCGAATCCTGTCTGAGGGCTAATATTTTCTATTAAAATTTCTTGGACATTCAGGCCGGTAAATATTATTTAATACAGTTTATTATAAAACAGAGCATTTACTTAAATACTTCTATCTATAAAAAGAATGTTAAACATAAAAATGTCTATATATATATATATATATATATATATATATATATATATTATGAAATTGACTAAGTCTGACAATTATTTTAATATATTTTCTGTTTATACATTATTTTATACATACAAATATTTAAGTAAATGCTCTGTTTATAATAAACAGTATTAACAACATTTACCAGCCTGTATGTGCAAGAAATTTCCCAGAAAATATGCGTCCTCCAACGGGGATTGAACCCGTATCCTACATAAAATGTCATATAGTCCGACATGCTATACATTTTAGCAACAGAAGTATCTGGTTAAATATTGTTAATACCGTTTTTTTTTTAAACAGAGAATTTACTTAAATATTTGGATCTATAAAAATAATGTATAATAAGAAAAAAAAAAAAAATGTATATGTATATATATATATATATATATACACACACGTAGAAATATACATGCACACATATATATACGTACACACATACACACACATATATACAGACACACACACACTAACATATATATATACACACACACATATATATATATACACACACACACACACATATATACGTACACATACACACACAAATATATACGTACACACACACACATATTTGTACACACCTATACACACATTATATATATATATATATATATATATATATATTATATATATATATATATATATATATATATATATATTATATATATATATATATATATATGAACACATTGTTATCTACAAAACATTTTATTGCTTGATAAAATTGTCCATGGTTGTGTCAAAGAGACAAGTGCTATGTGATATATATATACAAAAACCCCTAAAAAGAATATCTTCTCTTCCTGTGACAATGACTAAACCACAAAATGCTAATAGAAAAAAAAAATGGTGTTAGTCTTCCATGCTAGATTTCTTTTTGGCTGCTATTTTCTTCATTTTATTGTGCATTTTCCCCACAACTTTTGCATGCAAATCAACTTTCAACAATTAACGTATACAGAGGTGGGAAACAAAGTTGCTTCCAGGAAGACTAAATTGAATTTCACATCTCTACAGCTTGTCATACATAGATTATGCCGCCTCCTGTTCAACCACAGGAACTATGAACTTCCATGACTTCTCATAAAAGACAATAAAATAGTTATCTGTTGCTTTCTTCATGGTTTTAAATTCAGAATAGTCATTCTCTTAGACTGCCTGCCACCCAAGGCTAGATAGCCTAATCTGCCCTACAATTTAACCCATAGCTGTGGGTTTATAGATACATACCTTTCCCAAGGGGATAGTATAAAACTAACACAACAGACACCAGATTTCTCTCAAGATTGATCCACTGTAAAAATTGAATATGTCTGGCGAGAAGACACATCCTTGTCTTATACATCTTATTTTTGTGTATTTACTGAATTCATTTTCAGTCCATATGCAAGGGATTTTCTCAGAGTATCAGTTGTGAATAATCATAATATTTTTCAAAAATAAATCAAGCTTATGTCACCTTTCCATCAGTTTTAGATTCACTAAAAATTCTAACGCTAACAATGGCAATAAATGAAGAAAAATGGTAATATTAGCCTTTTCCTTATAAGGAAACATTCAGCATTCATTAACTGAGCAGCCAGTGCTTCTCATTAGCCATTTCCTTGAGCGTTAATTAACTGACCAATCAGTACTATTGTTGAAATTTATAAAATCTCTCTCTTTCTCTCTCTCTCTTATAACCATTTTTCTGGTAAATACATTTCTTAAATCTAGTAGCTGTTATTATTCTTTCTATTAATGACAGGAGATTCCTTCCTAACCTTTTGTTTGCAGTAGTGTGGAATGTCAACACGTTGATTTTGTTTTTTTTTGGTTTGAGTAACATGTGATATTCATTTTTGCTGTTGTTTTTGTTCAAGTTCCTCAAGGAACATGGTTTCTGTTATCTGGTACAGTTCTTTGCGATTCTGTCACACCAGTCCACAATGTTCAAAGGAGGGTTCTCCTTGCCAAGACTCACAGGCTTCAGTCGCTCAAAGTCATTTTTAACCACTGATCTGAGAAAGTATTGCTGCCATATATGGTCTGGAGCCCCTTCTATTTGCCTCGGGGTTCTTGATAAGATCCAGAAACGGGTATGCAATGTAATTGGCCCTGATCTGGCATCTCATCTGCAGTCGCTCTCTCACAGATGTGCCGTCGCCTCGCTCTGTCTTCTTTACAAATACTTTCTCTGTAATTGCTCCGATGAGCTGCTTTCCCTGGTTCCCAGGCTTCATGAATTCAAGCGTCCTATGAGGCTGACATCCCGTTCCCACCCTTTCACTGTTGAAACTGTTAAATGTAGACGTCTCTTCTACTCCAATAGCTTCATATCTCGCACCTCACGCCTATGGAACTCCCTTCCTCATTCCTGTTTCCTTGACAACTATAATCTCCAACTATTCAAATGTAACGTCAATCGACATCTGCAGTTGCCTTGATCTATCCACTATCCTTCTCCACATCCTTTCCTCTTTCACACCTATCTGCTCTCACTCCAAATCTTCTGTAACCACTTGCATGCTAGTCACTTCCAGCCTTGCTTGGGATGAAAAGCTTAAAAAAAAAAATAATAAAATAACAGTTGACAATTTTGATATTTTTTATATCTTGTATGATATCCATATGAAAGCCTTGACATGACTATTTAAGAAAGTAAAATGAAATAAATTTGAAGAAGCAAACAAAATATGATGAAGCATAATTTTCATCCTGCCAATGGTGGTGTATTTCAAAATATCATGATAGAAAAATATTAAGATCATGCCTAAATGATGCAAAAAATATTCAATGTAAAGTTGATAAATTAATTTTTACCCTTTAACACTCTGTAGGTGAGTATTTTCACCAAGCAAAATGTTAGTCCTGCCAGTGCAAGTTGAATTTAAATTTCTTGGTTGTGTAGTCATATCCTTCTATGGCAACACCTAAAACAATCTTGATTGAAATTGAGAGCCAAGCTACTGCAATTTCAAATATATGGAACTAATATGTAAGGCTATATTTTGAGGGGATTCCATATACAGTAAAAGGGGGAAGTAATATTTACAAATGATACAGAGAGCTAAATGTTAATTAATGACACTTTGATAATGATTATTGGTCCTGACCGGGTATCTTGGCTTCAGTCACTTTCCACTGTCATAATATAGCGTTCTTGTAACTTTTTTTATAAATACTTTCATGGTCTGATGAGCTTTCCTCATTGATACCTAGACTCTATGAATTTAAGTGCAGTATGAGATTGGTGGCAAGGTCATATCATTTTACAGTTGAAATGGCTGGATGTAAGTTCTATGTTAATAGTTTCTTTTATTGCACTTCTCACTTGTGGAAATCTCTCCTGGCTTCTTGCTTCCCAGTCAACTTAGATATTCAAAAATTTAAATGCAGTATCAGTTGTTATCTTCTGTCTTTTTAATTCCCCTTCTTTTATTGTTCTCTCTGCGTTTTAGTTTTTTTTCTTCATATTCTCTAACACTCAGTAACCCCTTGCATCTTAGTGGCTTTATTGCCTTGCTTGGGATGAAAAGATTTGAAAAAAAAAAAATGAGAAAAAACATGTTCAATGAACTTTTCTTTATGGTCCCTAGACTTTATAAATTAAAGCGCATTACTACAGCAGGGTCCGAATGTCTTGTCACCCCTATCTCTCTTAACAAACTTTAGGACCTTGTGTCAGTTATCTGAAATAGAAAATTATATTACATAAAGATGACAAGATTTTCTGTAGATTGGTGGCAAGCCCTCATCAATGTACAGTTGAAATGGCTAGATGTATCTGCAAGTTCTATGTTAATAGTTTCTTCTGTTGCACTTCTCACTTGTGGAAATCTCTTATGGCTTCTTGCTTCCCAGTCAACTTAGATATTCAAAAATTTAAATGCAGTGTCAGTCATTATCTTCTGTCTTTTTAATACCCATTCTTTTACTGTTCTATCTTCTTTTTAATTTTTTTTTCTTCATATTCTCTAACACTCAGTAACCCCTTGCATCTTAGTGGCTTTATTGCTTTGCTTGGGATGAAAAGATTTGGAAAAAAAAAGAACAAAAAAAAAACATGTTCAATGAACTTTTCTTTATGGTCCTTAGAATTTATAAATTTAAGCACATTACTAGTCTGGTCCAAACGTCTTGTCACACCTATCTCTCTTTCAAACTTTAGGACCTCATGTCAGCCATTCAAAAATTTAAATGCAGTGTCAGTCATTATCTTCTGTCTTTTTTATTCCCATTCTTTTATTGTTCTCTCTTCTTTTTAGTTTTTATTCTTCATATTCTCTAACACTCAGTAACCCCTTGCATCTTAGTGGCTTTATTGCCTTGCTTGGGATGAAAAGACTTGAAAAAAGAAAAGGGAGAAAAACCCTTACAAAGAGATTAGAATAGGAATTAGATAAATATTTCAGAGGATTTAGAAAATAGCACTGAGGTTGGTCAACATACTGAAGGAATTACTGGAAATAAAACTTCAGCCAGAGGTGATCAACCAGAATCCACTGGTGCAAAGGTAAATGAAAAAAGGTAGCAGGTCAGCCCAGAAAGAATATAAAAATAGGCATGATTGGATTGGAATGATGATTTACTGAGAACTGTGCAGATGGTTAGGTTTTGACCATCCAAAACCAATGGTATACTGGAAACTGTGCAATCAAATTGCTTTTCACCATGCAAACCAATGGTACATGAGTGAGTAGGACAGGTGGTCCAATGGTAACTATGCAAAGAAATAGGTTTTGAGCATACACAAAGCAGAATTTGATTTAAAAAAAAAAAAAACTCTCTGGATCTTTGAGATTTGAATGAATCATTCAATATAGGTAATGAGATCAAATCAAACATGGGCAATAGAATCCTTAAGATGATAGATTTCACCAATCCAGCAAACCATAAAATAAAATGACAAGAAAATAAAAAGGCAGAAAATTTTTTTTTCCAGTTCCCACTCCTCCCCAGTCTTTTGAACAGAAGTAGAGGTTTATCCCTTATTTCCTGTTTAGGATTGGGTTTCTGGTCCCTTGTAAGGTCTACTTCAACTCTATACTTCTAACATCTCTGCCTGAACTCTGAAATTTTATTCGCTAATTAAATCTTGATCTCTTCAAGTCTAGAATTAGCTATCTTTCCTGTTATCTTGCCCTTTCTTACACTAATGCAATTCCACACAGTAAGCCTCTACTTTGAGTGGCCCTTGGGCCATGTATTGGTGAACATTAGTTAGAAAAAAAATAATCAAATTCCGTAGAAAGGAATTTTTTTAAAAACATGTTGGTGAAAGTTGTGCCTATCACTCTTGGAGCACTTGGAACAGTCTTAAAATGACAAATAAGAAATAATGAAAAAGTCAAGAACAAAAGAACAGATGGAATGATATTGATGACAACACTGCTGAGAATGGTTAAAATAATGAAAAGCATGCTGGGTAATCGATGGTACTTGTTGTCACTTAGTCTCTTTTGATAACTATCAGATAACAAGAACATAAAAAATAATAATAATCTCAAACATATTCAGGTTTTCTTTTGCAGCATGAAGAAACTGAAGCAAGCAAATAACATCTAAGTAATGACATCTGGGAGACAAATCAGTCCACTCTATGACATTCTTGGAAAGAAACAAAAGTTCCTGCTTTGGCTGAAAGATATTGGCAGGACGACAAGTCTTTGGAATCTCGGAACCAAAACCTGTACTCTTCTTGGAGAAAGCCGAGCAGATTGGTAAAGCTGCCTTTCAGGGAAATACAGTTTTCCTTTTTATCCTTGAGATCTTCCACAAGAGATAAAGTCCTTTGATCTGACATCAGACGTAGATTCTACAACCATCTCCCTATTATTCACTTGGTTGAGCTTGTTTTTCTCTTTTCTTTACTTATGAAGAAAAGCAAGAACAAAATTAAATCTCTGGTTAACCCTTTGCGGAAAAAAACTTTAATCAGAAAATATCAGTTCATAAATGAGTCTAAGCAAAGCAATGCTGAGCTTGTTCACCATTTGGATGAATGATACACACAAACACTGTTTGACAAGATAGATGCACTTCAGGTCGACTTAAACAATGAAAACAAACAAAACATAAATGAAAAGTAACAGAATTTCCTTTCGTTTTCTTCTCTATGTTTCATCCTTTGAGGAATATATATTAAAAACAAAACATATGAGATCTAGAAACATTTCCTATTTGTTACTTACCCTAGTGTGTGTGTGTGTGTATATTAGTGAATATACATTATCTCCCGTGTCGATAGCACAACTCAGAGTTTCGTGTGGCTATGCAATCATCAGGTGCAGAATACTCATAGATCTTTAAGTGTCATGAAATTTGCCTTCTCATGGTCTTGATTTAAAATTGTATGTCAAGACTCGTTCATTTTATTATTGTTGTCTATAAGATTTAAATTAATTATTTATATCAATCAAAGTTTCAAGTTCGAAAGACAAAAAAACTTATGAGATATATTTGTTTGCCTGATGATCACAAAAGAGTGAAACATAGGGTCACAAACTAATATCAATACAACAGAATATATTAGCTCTATCATTGATATTGGGCACTTTCCAATAAGTACTGTGCATATATATATATATATATATATGTGTGTGTGTGTGTGTGTGTGTGTGTGTGTGTGTATATATTAGTGAATATACATTATCTCCCGTGTCGATAGCACAACTCAGAGTTTCGTGTGGCTATGCAATCATCAGGTGCAGAATACTCATAGATCTT
>OZ038515.1:64639660-64669660 GCA_964036315.1 Acanthosepion esculentum | reverse complement strand
TATATATATAATATATACACATGCATAAATATATATATATATAATATATACACATGCATAAATATATATATATATAATATATACACATGCATAAATATATATATATAATATATAGACTTGCATAAATATATATATATAATATATACACTTGCATAAATATATATATATAATATATACACATACATAAAATAATAAATGAGCAAAATAATTTAACCCAAATAAATAAATAAACGACTTCCATGCATAAATATATATATATATAATATATACACATGCATAAATATATATATATATAATATATACACATGCATAAATATATATATATATAATATATACACATGCATAAATATATATATATAGACTTGCATAAATATATATATATAATATATACACTTGCATAAATATATATATATAATATATACACTTGCATAAATATATATATATAATATATACACTTACATAAAATAATAAATGAGCAAAATAATTTAACCCAAATAAATAAATAAACGACTTCCATTAAAATGACTGCCAAAATAGACTACCCACAATGCAGCTCTGACCCGTATATATAAATAGCCGAGAAAAATAACAGCACTCGTGGCCTGATGATTGCATCTAGCATGAAACAGACTGTCACCTCTAAGTGTTGACTTCTATGTTCACTTTTATATTTACACACGTTCTATCTCTGATATTGAGCACTTTATCCCATAAATATAGCACATTTTAAGACTATATTTCTTCATATATATATATATATATATATATATACACACATACACATATATATAAGGTATATCTGTGTACATACATGTATTCTATATATATATATATATATATATATATATACATATATTTAAAAAATACATGTACACAAACATACATTATATATATATATATAAATATAAAATACATACATGTACACAAACATACATTATATATATATATATATATACACACACACAGATATACCTTAAATATATATACACAAGCAAACATATATATCTACATACACAAGGAAATACATATATATAGAGAGAGAGACAAGCAAACATATATATATATATATATATATATATATAGACAAGCAAACATATATATATATATACATAGACAAGCATATATATATATATATATATACACACACACACATCTATATATATATATGCATATATAAATATTCATATATAATGAGCTATCAATTTTAGAGACATCAGTCTCTAAAGATCTTTTGCTTTTTATAACAAAAGCAATTAAAATATAAAGGAAAATTATCAAAGCAGAGGCAGCAGGTCAATATTTGGCAAAAGGCCATATACACTGAGCCCCCACACAAGAATATATTTGTTGTGAAAAGCAGAATTATCAATTATTCCTAGTTTGCCAAGAGTTAGAACTTCTCTATAACTTTGCTTGTTTTAAATATTCTCTTGTTATAATTGTTAAATGACAGCAATGAATTCCAAGCTTTTAAGACAAAACCTCTTTGGTACATTAACTTCATAAATTTATGCATAGCGCTAGATTGGTAGTTAGATCTCGTTCTTTTACTGTTGAACTTGCAAAATATATTTGTGAGCTTCTTGCTTTTTGCTTTACTGTAAACTACAACCGACAAAAAATTAATTGCAATGTCAATTACCACCTTCTGTCTCCTTGAATTCTGTTCTTTTTTAAGTCCTTTCTCTTCAGTTTCCACTCAATTGTCCCTTCTACTCAATAAATCCATAGTGGCTTTATCACTTTTCTTGGGGTGAAATGATAACAAAAAGAAAAAAATGAGTTCCGAAAACTGACAGCCAACGTACAATCCCACTGTACACATCAATGATATCTGCTCTGATATTTTTATTTTTGGTGTATATCTTAGCAACTGATACTCAGGTAAGTAGTCATACAAATTGAATATGTTTGTGTCTTGTGGAGACTATAGTTTCCACAATTCTATGTGCTTTATCCATTCAAAATATAGGCAATCATGACTTTCCACAGCAGTTTTTCTCTCCTTGCTAAAACCCCCACCGCCTGTTCCACCATCCATTCACACAAGCTCATCAAGGGACTTGCCGCATTCCTTTATGTCTATTGTCTTCAATATACCCTCTGAGGATTGAGTTTTCCATGCCCTCTGTTGTAACCTACGGAAGGTTACTGAATAGAATAGTCAAACAAAGGTTGATCATGAACGATAATACTTAGGACATGAACAACACATATAAGATTCGCCAGTGGCATGTAGTCAACTGTTAGAAGTGAGTCAAATGAATTCCACAATGAATCTCCAACTGCAGACCAACATACAGTATTTACTACTGCATTTATGTGAATGGGGACATACCCATTATCAGCTGTAGGTATGCTACAACACCCTTCTTGTTGTTCAAAGAATTTCAGTTGTCTTTTCCTGATTTTGAGTAGAAGTGTTCTTTCTGCTGCGATTTTCTTTAAGACTTCCTTGTTGTTTACTCTCTCAGGAATTTTCAGTATCCTTTAAATTGGACTCCCACTGAACTTTTTATGACGTTTTTCCAAGCTCTTCATTGTATCCTAGGGAAGGTTACTGAATAGAATAATCTAACGAAGGTTGGTAATGAACAATAATACTTAGAACATGAACAACACATATAAGATTTTGGCCAGCAGTGCATAGAAGTAGTCAACTGCTAGAAGTGAGTCAAGTGAATTCTACAATGAATCTCCAACTGCAGACCAACATACAGTATTCACTACTGTATTTATGTGAATGAGGACATACCCATTATCGTCCGTAGGTATGCTACAACACCCTCCTCCTTCATTATTTGTCCAAAGAATTTCAGTTGTCTTTTCCTGATTTTGAGTAGAAGTGTTCTTTCTGCTGCCATTTTCTTTAAGACTTCCTTGTTTACTCTCTCTGGTATTTTCAGTATCCTTCAAATTGGACTCCCACTGAACATTTTATGATGTTCCTCTCAAAACCATGTTAACCTTCACTTGAAACAATAAAAAACAAGTGATTTTGTAGCAAAAATCAAGGCTCAAATTACAGATCAGACTATCAAAATTGATCATTACATAGAAAAACACAAGGAACAACATACGTATAAGACAATCAAACATTGTTGATTTTATTGCTAAAAACTAGGGCTCAACTCATGCATAATATAAAAATTTCATAATCAACAAAGCTTATGAGGGCTTATGGCCATATCATGTTGAAACATCGGTTCCCATACAATCACTGAAGTTAAGCAATGTCAAAACTAGTCAGTCCCTGGATATATAATGGATAACAGCTAGGAATTGCAAATCAGAGAGCCAAATTCCAATTGGGTTTGGTATATTTACTTATGTGCAAATATGCTTAGGAAAGGTTTGAATCCACCTCTTTTAACCCCCCTCAGCTATGGGTTAATTAACAGGACTTTTATCAGTAAATCATTATTATCTCCAAAACATTGTTTACAATCTAAAATATTTTAAGGCTTTTAAATAACCTTCAAAATATTGATAAGCCACAAAAAGATGATCAACATCTAGGAAATTGACTTATATGCAAATATTTATAGCAATCATCCATTAAATTAACATAAAATATTTGAGTTTCATAAGAAAATATTGCTGTAACAATGATAATCATGAACACAGGTCATTATTTAAAGAAGAAGGTACAAATAAAGAGATTTAGATGTTTTCTATTTCACTGAAGCAGACGTTATATACATGAGTGTATTACCACTTCCTCTTGCTTCCTTTTCTTTCTTTTTCATTCTTTTTCTTTTTTCTCCTTTCCATTCTTTTACTTCACTTCTTCTTGTCTTTTCCCTTCTTTTTTTCTTTTTCTTCTTGTCTTTTCCCTTCTTTTTTTCTTTTTCTTCTTGTCTTTTCCCTTCTTTTTTTCTTTTTCTTCTTGTCTTTTCCCTTCTTTTTTTCTTTTTCTTCTTGTCTTTTCCCTTCTTTTTTTCTTTTTCTTCTTGTCTTTTCCCTTCTTTTTTTCTTTTTCTTCTTGTCTTTTCCCTTCTTTTTTTCTTTTTCTTCTTGTCTTTTCCCTTCTTTTTTTCTTTTTCTTCTTGTCTTTTCCCTTCTTTTTTTCTTTTTCTTCTTGTCTTTTCCCTTCTTTTTTTCTTTTTCTTCTTGTCTTTTCCCTTCTTTTTTTCTTTTTCTTCTTGTCTTTTCCCTTCTTTTTTTCTTTTTCTTCTTGTCTTTTCCCTTCTTTTTTTCTTTTTCTTCTTGTCTTTTCCCTTCTTTTTTTCTTTTTCTTCTTGTCTTTTCCCTTCTTTTTTTCTTTTTCTTCTTGTCTTTTCCCTTCTTTTTTTCTTTTTCTTCTTGTCTTTTCCCTTCTTTTTTTCTTTTTCTTCTTGTCTTTTCCCTTCTTTTTTTCTTTTTCTTCTTGTCTTTTCCCTTCTTTTTTTCTTTTTCTTCTTGTCTTTTCCCTTCTTTTTTTCTTTTTCTTCTTGTCTTTTCCCTTCTTTTTTTCTTTTTCTTCTTGTCTTTTCCCTTCTTTTTTTCTTTTTCTTCTTGTCTTTTCCCTTCTTTTTTTCTTTTTCTTCTTGTCTTTTCCCTTCTTTTTTTCTTTTTCTTCTTGTCTTTTCCCTTCTTTTTTTCTTTTTCTTCTTGTCTTTTCCCTTCTTTTTTTCTTTTTCTTCTTGTCTTTTCCCTTCTTTTTTTCTTTTTCTTCTTGTCTTTTCCCTTCTTTTTTTCTTTTTCTTCTTGTCTTTTCCCTTCTTTTTTTCTTTTTCTTCTTGTCTTTTCCCTTCTTTTTTTCTTTTTCTTCTTGTCTTTTCCCTTCTTTTTTTCTTTTTCTTCTTGTCTTTTCCCTTCTTTTTTTCTTTTTCTTCTTGTCTTTTCCCTTCTTTTTTTCTTTTTCTTCTTGTCTTTTCCCTTCTTTTTTCTTTTTCTTCTTGTCTTTTCCCTTCTTTTTTCTTTTTCATTTTTTACCTTTTTTTTCCATTTCTTTTCCATTTATTCTTCTTTTTGCTTCCCTTTCTTTTACTTTTCTTCCCTTTGCTTTTTTCATTTTCTTTCTTCTCCTTTTCTTTTTCCTTTTTAATTTTTCTTTGATTTTTTCCTTCTCTTTCCTTTCCTTTTTGCTCTTTTTTCCCTTTGCTTTTTCTTTCTTCCCTTTCATTTTTTCTCCTTCTTTCCTTTTCTTTTTTTTCTTTCTTTTTGCTTTCATTTTTTCTTTCTGTTTCTTCCCCTTTCATTTTTCTCTTTCTTCATTTCCTTTTTTCTTTCTTCCCTTTCTTCTTTTTCTCTATTTTTCTTCTTTTTTCGTAATTTTCTTTCTTTTTCTTTCTTTTTCATAATATTCTTCTTTTTCTTTTCTTCTTATTATGTATTTGTACTTTTTTTCTTCCATCTTTCCACACAATCAAGACAGAATGGTCCACCATTTATCTGGATTAATGGCAGAATCTAATGTATAAATTATGACAAGAACATGAAGAATTACAGGATGCTCACCTGGTTTCTTTTTTGAAGCTGCATGAAATTCAGTAAAAATGATCATAAATAATCAGATATAGAAAATGTCAACAATATTTTGTGCTCTTTAAATTGTGCATCTCTTTTGCTGATATTCAAATGGTTTTCTTTGAGATTATTCAAAAATACCACATTTCAAATATTCAAATTTTGAACAGAATGCATGGTTGTTAGTAAAAGATTAGCCCGAAATTCAAATAACAAATTGGAGATACCAAAATCAAACAAGTACAAAAATTTAAATATCCTGGAAGTGTCCTAACAGAGAACAAAAAGAGTAACACTAAAATCTGAAGACAGATTGTGAAACTGAAAGATGCCTTCCAAAAGCTAAGCAGAGTATTAAGAGACAGAAGAACTTCGTTACAAACAAAGAAAAGAGTAGTGAACTGTTATATGATATCTGTCCTCCTATATGGCAGTGAATGCTGGATAGTCTTCTCAAAGATGAAAAAACTCGAGTCAACAGAAATGTGGTTCTACAGAAGGATGCTGAGAATAACATGGATTGAACATGCAGACAACAAATTTTTAGAGAAAATAGAAACAAAAAGGAAACTTATGCTTATAAGGAGGAAAGAGGGCTTGGAAAATCTGATACTCACAGGAAAAATTGAGGGCAAGAAAAACAGAGAAAAACAATGTATAACATACTTAATGAGCTTGATGATGCAACAGGGTTTAGAAGAAATAGCAAAAAGACAAAATTTATTAAAAGCTACAAAGGACGGGAAATTATGGAGAGCCATGATCACCTATGTCCTGAGGAGACACAGCATAAAAAAGAAGAAAATCTGTTAGATCATCATCATCATCAGGTTGAGAATTCTTCTTGGATTCTCCTAACTTGTTCCTGCCAACCATTTCTGTTTGACATCACCATCGACATGTCCTTCAGATGGCATCCAGAATCATCTACAAGTTGTTCAATGTAGGTGTAATGAGGTCTTCCAACCGGTCTTTTGCCGCACAATGGGTTCTATAGGAGGGTGTCTCTCACACGTTATGACTTACTTCTTAGCGAAACTGAGATAGGAGGAAGGTGTCCATACAGGTGTTTTTTTGTTGGGTGTTTCTTCCAGCTGATGTCCAATATAAGTCGTAACTTCCTTGTGTACGTACCGTCAAGTGATGCTTCTTGGTGTTTCGTCAGTGCCCATGTTTAAAGAAGTACAAAACTCTAATCACGTGTTTTAGTGATCGTTCCGTTAAATTTTGATATGATCTACAGAAAACGAAAAGAAATACACAGAAATGTGATATCGCACAAGATTAACGAAAGATGCCTTTCAGAAAGTAAGCTAAATAGTAAAAGATAAGAAAAAAGGTTTCTTCAGAAAAAAGAAGAGAATATCATATCAGGTCGAGAATTCCTCTCGGGTTCTCCTGACGCGTTCCTTCCAATCATCTCTGTCAGATATAGCCTTCGGCAGGTCCTCCAGATGGCATCCAGAATCATCTACAAGTTGGTCAATGTAGGTGTGATGAGGTCTTCCAACCGATCTTTTGCCGCACAATGGGTTCCATAGGAGAATGCCACTCACAAGTTCTGGCTTACTTCTCCAAGAGTGAAGAGTCTTAGTGAAACTTAGATAAGAGGAAGGTGTCTATACAGGCATTTCTTTGCTGGGTGTTTCTTCAAGCTGATGGCCAATGCAACTCGTAACATTCTTGTGTGTGTTCTGTCAAGAGATGCTTTTTGGTGTTTTGTCAGCGTCCATTTTGTTGAGCCATAGAGTATGTTAAATAGCATACAATATTCAGATCAAGTTTACAAACTTTTGCTTCTTTGTTTTCAAACTGGGATCAGCGATAACTTCAAGTGAAACAGGTAGAAAACTGATGTAAATGTGCCTAGCAAATGTAGCTCCCCACCATACAAAAGCAGGGCATTGTGAGTCACCCTGATAACATCTTTTATTTTATTTTTTTTTGAAAGGGGTATTTTTGAATTAGGTTTTACTCCACTGCAGGGGATGCAGATGGCAGATTCAAAACCTCACTGACCAGGCAGACTTGTATCTTTGATAAAACCCACAAACAATAAGTAAAAACACAAAATAAAGATTTTCATCAAATTTTAACTATTTACACTATATTCAGACTGTTGTCCTCATTTTTGTTGTTGCTATCACAACATTTCAGCTGTTGAGCCTTCTGCCCTTCCTCAGGTGTATGTCAATCTAGGTAACCTACAGGGAATTCTAGACTGAACACTTTATTTAATCTACAGTGATAGACTGTTCTCATTCCAGATTGATAGACTCCTGGCAAAGGCTGGAGGACACAACAATGTGATAGCAAGAACAAAGATGAGGACAATAGTCCAAATAAAAATAAGTGTAATTAATGAAAACTCCTCATCCCAGAAATTCCAACAGAAATTTTAACTAGATTAAGAAGCAACTGAATTACAGGGTTTTTATGATTTTTGTTAAACAATTTCATCAAGCTGGCATCAAAGATTGTGAACCTTGAAACTTTCATTATCACGTGTAGCTTGATAATGCAAGATTGATACCTACCGATTTGGCAGAGTTACTGATACAACAAAACCTTACACAATCTTACATCTGATCCAAATTATTTATAAACTATTCACAAAACACTGGTATTGAAACTGTTTGGCATCTTTAATTCTTACTGGCATCACAACAAAAAATTTGGATCTTGTTATTTTGTTAACATTTTGCAATCTCAGGAATCAATATCCAAGAATATGATGTTATTTTCAAAATTCCTTTGTTTTCTATTTTAAGAAATCCTTTAATGTTTATGCAAATTTCATTAAGTGAGAATGGAAAGTGAATTTAAGCCTTGGAGGAAATATCTCTAGTATAAATTTCCCAGAAGATTTTAAACAGTCAACAGAATTTCCAAGAGTAATAAGAAAACCAACCACAGGAGCTAAATTTATCACAGACTGATTATTTTAAGTTATAATTTGAAAGCTTATATATGTTTAAACAAAATTTTTGTACCACAAAATTTAAATATGGCTTCGAAAATGATGGAACACAGGGACTTCTTCAGGAAGATTTGTTAGAACAATAATAATCAATTATCTTTGTCAGCATTGCCAATTTGATTATTGCTGTTTCAACGAATCTTTCTGAAGAAGAGTTGGACGTAAAAGGTCTCTTTAAAAGAATGCATTCTATCATTTTCAAAGCCACAGATAATATTATTGGTTAACATACACACAATATATATATATATAGATAGATAGATATATATATATATATATATATATATATATACAAAATATACATACATACATATAAAAAATTCCAAGAGGATAGAATCCAGATAGAACTCAATGTCCAGGACAGAGTAAGAATATAATAAAAAGGCTTAAACACTAATATTCCATGGTTATAATTTATTACATTGGAATCGTAATTACGATCCAATTCATCAGACCTACAAATTCAATAAGAAATCAGAAAAAACATCTCCAGGAATAAAAAAAATCAAATTTAGTGAGAGTGTAGCGATTACTACTATGTTTGACACAGCTATATTTTTCTCAACTGTGATTGGTCAAATAATAAATACTATCACAGGACAATTTACTGATCGCATTCACCACACTGAATTTTTCCTACTGTTAATTCCCAAACATGCGTTTTTTGTTATAAAATCACCGATTAGGTAATTTTTCATCCAATCAGATATTTTTTGTGTGCTCTCAAAATTTCTCCCACCATTGTCCTGGGAGCCTACCCATAGTTATATAAACCAGAATTCGTTCCAAAAATAGACAGTAGAAGCAGAACTCAGCAACTCACACGCGTCTACACAGACTATTCATTCTACTCACTGCACGCACGATTTATTACATGTTCTTCTGAAAACATCATTCTATCTAATACAGAACTTTGAACATTCTTTCAGAAAACTTGTTTATTTACATTTAATCTTTCAGCTAACAGATAAAGGGAAACTACTTCTCCTTTCTTATTGTTTCACACATTACAAAAAATGTTTTGTATTTGTTGATTTTAATATATATTTTATCGTTGAAACAAAAATCGGTTTTCCATTGTTTTTCCTTGATACAAAAATGTATAATTGTTAAATGCTATTCAACACACAGCCACATCAATCTTTTCAACACAACCAGCATTTTCAAGAGTGTGTATATGGGAGTGGGGGACGAATGTGAGAAGTCAAAGAAAGTTCTGGAGAGGGCTAACAGATTGTTACCCCTTTCTAGAACTTTCTTTTACCTCTCACATAATTAAGAGACAATCATCAGGTTCCATGGCTACAATTTATTTCCTCAGTGAATATATTTTTCCAGGTTCATCAAGTCACATCTCTAGTTACAAAGGAATTTGGTTTCTTTTATTTTTTTTAACACAAGTTTTCAAGGGATAGTTTTAGTTTGATATAAAGGTGGCCGAGGCGGCAGGAGGGTGAGGATCATAGAATGATCTAAATTAGAAATGGAAGGTCGGGATAGGATTGTATTTAAACCATCTTTAATAAGTTACGTAGGTTCAAGTGTACTCTATCGAGAGGCCAGACAATTTGACCTCTTAAATAAGTTTTTAGACAGGAAAAGGACAGAAGAAATATATATATATATATATATATCTCGATGTTTCAGTGTAGGTCTGACTGACTATATCTCTCAGTTTTTGTTTCTTGCATGCTATGCACGCATTCTTCAGGAGGTCAGTATTAGATGTTTAGTGATATGGGCATTTTATTCCCATCTCGGCTAATCCAAGGTATTATAATAATGGTAACTGGTGAAGGCATATAATAGACTCACTGGCTAAAGCTACCAAGGAGGGAATGCCCAGAGGACCAAGAATGGAATAGTCATAAAATCACATCTATTTTGGGAGGAAAAAAAACCAAAACACCAGAATACATTTAACATTGCCTCAAAAAGTGTTCAATAGCAGAAAAATATTATTATCCTTATTATTAATGGCTCTCACATTGTATTTATTTCTATGCTAGGCCTACTAAAGAGATCCTCATAGACAAGCATATGCACTGATTCTTTACTCATTCCAGAAATTCAGACAAAAAATCTGCTTTTATTACAAATTGTTGGTTTCAAACTAAAAACATGTTAAAAATATGCCCTTTCCTGAATTTATAAACAACTTGTACAGATGCATTCTGGGATTTCTTTCAAGCCAACAAAAATGGAACACTTCTTGGTCTCATTCACCATATTGTTCTTTCTCGTCTTGAAGGCATGATCTGTATCTCTTTTCTATATTAATGCCATCCTTTTTGTGACATTTTTGCCTTATTACTGTTGCCTTGCCTACTTTTGACTTGCTGTTGTAGAGTTATTTCCTCAGTGGAAACTGTATTTGGACTAAATTCGGTCCTAAATAGGTTCAACGTACAAAAACGTTAGGAACTTGTTATAATAAGTATTACGCAGAGTAATCTAGTTGTTGTAGCTGACTACTTTCGTATTCGACTCCCAGTCGACCCTCACTGACTCCTACTTATATTAGATGGGAGAGTCTATTATCTATAGACTAGGTGTGTTTCACCATAACACTTGCATATATATTATTTGGTTCGTATTATTTTGCCCTGTTCTTTTCTTTCATTATTGTTTGAGAACTTTGTTGATTCCATTTATTGCCTAGATTTGTCTTGCACATATATTATTTGTTTACACAGAACAGGAATTAGTAATAAAAAAACAATCTAGTGTCAACCATTATCTTTCCTACATAACCTTATAAAGTGCATTTTTTACTTCTTTGTCTTACACTCGTACAACAACCTCATTCAGTAACCCTCTTTCTTGGGTGGCTCTTGGACCTTGTATTGGGTAAACACTTGTAAAAAAAAAAAAGTTGATACATAAAGATTGCCTTGAGATATTAAAACAAAAGATGAACAATTTATTGCAATGTTATTGAGTGATGGGAACACAACGTTGGAAGCAGTGAAAACATTGATCAGAGAAAATGGAAATATTGATAAGAACAAGAAAAAAAATGGCTTTTTTTTTTATCACAAAAACAAATTTGTGAAAAGGATAATAAACAGTAACCTTGACCACCAAAAAATAATTACTAAGCTGTTGTTGCCATTGTAAACAGAGTGAAAAGATAAAAAATATTAAAATCATCGGTCGGAAAAAAACATGAAAGCAATCAATCTACTTTTCCGTAAATATCACAAGTTGGTTGAAGTTGTACATGAAAACTGATTTCTCAACAGTAATTTTCCATAATGAGTATAGGGCTACATTGGATGGACCTAATGGCTAGGCTGGAAGTTCTCTCTTTCATGGAAATAGTCAACCAACCTAGAAGAGACAGAGAAGAGGAGGAGCAGTGTTTGGGGATAATAAGTATGTGCACAGTGGAGTAATGGTTAGCAGCTCGGATTGAGGAATCAGAGAGCCGAGTTCGAATTCCCGTTAAATCCATTACATTCGTTTACGTGCTAATTTCCTCGGGAAAGGTATGAATCCTTTTCTTCTCCACCTAGCTATGGGTAAATACACACTGGGTTCTATAGCTTTGGATGGCAAGTGGCCTATCGCAGAAAGAAATGACAACCTACTGCGGGGAAAAAAAATCTGCCTCATCACTGATGTATCAAAAGATACATGATCACTTAAGCGTGTATCACACATGGCACATAACTGACTGAAATTCACTTACGTATTAATACCATTGGGAAAAGTATGAAACCTCTTCTTATCCCCCCAGCTATGGTTAAATAGCAGGACAGATTGGGTTCTATAACCTTGGATGGGAACTGGTCTACCGCAGAAAGAAATGGCAACCTACTGCAGGAAAAAAAAATCTGCCTCGTCAGTGATGTATCAAAAGATACATGATCGCTTAAGCGTGTATCATGCATGGCAGATAACTAAGTATAGGCATCTTCAAAACTGATGATTGTGACAAGATAAATGCAGAAAAATATTCTACATTCCTGGATAAGAGCTATTTTTGCTAAGTGGTACATGACAGAACCAAGAAACTAAAAGTATATTTTTACAAAACACTGCAATTTCTGTCTGAATTTCCGGGATGAAGAATTATCATTATTTACATTATGTATACATTGACTATTGTCCTTATCTTTGTTGTGATCACCTGATTGCCTTCCATCTAAATTTCTGGGATTATGACGTATTATTATTTACATTATGTACAGGTGGACTACTGGACTCGTTTATGTTGTTATTATAACCTGATTGTCTTCCATCTGAATTTCTTAGATGAGGAGTTATCATTAGTTATGTACACATGGACAATAAAAGAAAAAGACTTTTGTTCCATCATTAAAAGAAATCCTTATAAGAATGGAAAACAATATTCAAGCCAAAAAATCCCTGGAATGCAAGAAAAACAAATGCAAGTAATGTTCAAGTCAAACAGCAGGAAATTTAATAAAATCAATGAATGAAAGACTGATCAAGGTTATAGAATGTTTAAAGTTTATATATTAACATATATTAACATGTAACATAATAAAATATAACTTGTTCAGATCTAGAGGATATTAGTAATTGTAATATTAGCTATATCCCTATAATAAAACATTTGACCGAGCAGGCAGTGCTACTGTTGGTTGAAATTTATAAAATCTTTCTCTTAAAACATTTTTTCAGGGAAGGAGGTTTCTCAAGTCCATTAACTGTTATTGCTCTTTCCACTATTGATGGGAGTTTCCTTCTTAACCGTTTTGTTTACATTAATGCAGACTATCACTATCATGATTATGTTATTATTTTCCCCAGTTATGTGTGATATCCATTTTAATCATTGCTGCTGTTAAAATCCTCAAGTGATATTCTTTCTGCTAAAAGTTACTGGACTTGAGAAAATTATTTTCCTTAAAAGTTGTTTAAAGAAAAAGATTTTATAAATTTTAACCAAAAGCAGCACTGTCAGATCAAAGTTATAGAATGTTTAAAGTTTATATATTAACATATTTTAAGACATTTTTTATGCTTATACATTCTTTTTAGAGATAAAAATATTTAAGTAAATGCTCTGTTTATAATAAACAGTATTAACGACATTTAAAATTTATAAAATCTTATTAAAATAATTTTTCAAAAAATAGGTTTCTCAAGCCTCCTGTTATCGCTATTTCCGGTATCAATGGGTAGTTTCCTTCCTAACATTTTATTTGAAGTAATGTGAAACAACAACATTTTGATTATGATATCATTCTCTCTTCAAGTTACTTGTAAAATCCATTTTAATTGTTGCTGTTGTTAAAAGTCCTCAAGTGATGTGGTTTCTGCTATTTGCAACAGGTCTTTGTTTGTGATTCTAAATTCAAAGAAGGAAGGTCCTTGCTGAGGTTTCATTTGCTGAAGGCCGTTCCTAACTATTGATCTGAGAAAGTTGTAAACAGCTGGCAGTTTAGATATTTTTGAGTGAGTTTGGTGCCGTGTACGGTATCCACATGAAAGTTTCAATCTGAAATTATTTGGTACATTTCTTTCATTTTGATTCTGTAGTGTCAGTCTCTGAGATTTAAAGAAGTATGATCCTCACTAAAACCTACAGGATTTATTCACTCAAGGACACCTTTAAGCATCAATCTGAGAAAGGAGTTTACAGGTGAGATATTTCTGGTTGAGACATGATATTCATATGAAAATATATGCTCCTATAAGTATATCAAAGAATGGACACAGTATGACTGTCCCAGAATTGCTGATGGCTGCCATTGATGGACCATTGTGGAGGAGACTTAGTGTGGCTTCTGCATTTGGATTCCTCCTATGATTATAAAAGTCAAGGGGATAATGATAAGTATATCCTGATAATTTCAATAAAACCAGTTGATTAATACTAATTTTATTAAGAAAACCCTTGCCTTTCATAATAATAGTAATATTAACACTTTCCTTATAAGGAAACATCTGGCATCTACTGATTCACTAGCTGTATTTTAGGTTGAGATTTATAAAATCTTTCTCTTAAATCTCTAATCTTTCTATTAAAACAGTTTTTCATGAAAACAGGTTTCTCAAGTCCAGTAACTGTTATGGCTCTTTCCCGTATTGATAGGGGTTTCCTTCCTAACGTTTTTGTTTCCATTAGTGTGGAACATCAACATCTTGTTGATGTCATTATTTTCTTTATATATGTGCGATATCTATTTTAGTTGTTGCTATTGTTAAAAGTCCTCGGGTGATATGGTTTCTGCTATTTGGTACAGGTCTTTGTGATTCCAATTTCAAAGGAAGGAAAGTCTTTGTTTAGGTTTCATTTGCTCAAAGCCATTCTTAACCCATGATCTTAGAATGCAGCTGTATACAGATGATAGCTTAGATACTTTTGAATGAGTTTGGTGCCATGTACAGTATCCACATGAAAGTTTCAACCTGAAACTATTTGGTACAGTTCTTTCATTTTAATACATTAGAGTCAATCCCTGAGCATTGAAGAAGTACGATCCTCACCAAAACCTACAGGCTTCATTCGTTCGAGGACACCTTTAAACATCAATCTGAGAAAACGGTTTACACCTGACAGGTGAGACCTTTCTTGTTGAGACATGTGACATTCATATAAAAATATGTGTTCCCATAAGCATATCAAACAATGGACAGGTATCACTATACCAGAATTGCTGATGGCAGGTGTTGATAGATTGTTGTGAAGGAGATTTAGTGTGGCTTCTGCATTCAGATCCCCCCCTACGATTACAAAAGTCAAGGGGATAATGATGATAAGTATATTCTTATAATTTTACCAAAACCAGTTGAATAATACTAATTTTATTCAGAAAAACCTTGACTTTCATAATAATCATAATAATAATATTATTAACACTTTCCTTACAAGGAAATGTTCGGCATTAACCTCACATTTTATTATTGCATCTTAATCCCCTTCACAATTTGTGTATAGTTTATTTAATTAGTCTCTTTTCTTGATCACTGTTTCACATTTTGTTATTTACATTCCAATCGTTTCTATAATTTGTGTATAGTTAAAATGACAGGGCATGTTTTTTTTTTTTTTGTTTGGATACTCAAAATGGAAAATAATTAGTTACAAAACTTGATAATACATCCTTTTAAAAATGATAACTGACTGATAATAATGTTAGGAATTAATTGAAACGATATTTTTATTAAACAGGATAATAAGGCTATAGTACGGACGAGTAATAGTTTTTAAATGTTTTAACCATTGTTGAAAATAGAAATGGTGAGTGGGTGTAGGTGGTGTTTTTTTTTGTTTTTTTTAAGCAGTACCGATAAATAATTTCATTAGTCATTTATATGTTATAAGGTTAAAAAGTTGAGCTGCTCGGCCAGAAGGCCAGGATCAAAGTGTAGTATCTGTTCTCAGATCGCTCACTTGGTCGGCCTTCTGGCTGAGAGCTTCACTCGATACTTGCCTGGTGTAGGGATTCGTCCCTGCGCTGGTGGTATCATGGCTACGACTAGCTTGGACCGGCTCCGGCCTGGACCAGCTATGACAAGCCAAGACTAGCTATGACCAGCTCTGACCAGCTTGGACAAGCTAAGACCAGCTATGACTAGCTTAGACCAGCGGCCCGGGTGAACACTCGGGTCCCCACGTTAAAAACCGACCTTGTGTCACAACCTGACTCAGTGGGGGTTCAAGTAAATACCAGGTTAAGAAGTAAAGTTATATAGTTTTTATAATTAATGAAAACAAAACAGAACATAAAAATAAGGCACCTGATATTGTTTGGCAAAAACTTAGGGTGTTCAAGCTTAAGAATGTCCAATTACCTCCTTCTTGATTATCTGCTCAAGCTGCTGTCCATCCAATTACCCCCCCCCACACACACACACCAAAAAAAGTACTCGGTCCCCTGTGGATCATTTAAAAAAAAAAAAAAAAGAAGCCAGTCTGCACATTGGATTGGGTGTTATGAACACCCAATCCAATGTGCAGAAAACATGGCCTACGTTCGTCCAATTAATATAATGGCCAGAGTCTCTGCTAGTGTTTGATACTAGAGGAGGGATCAGGGCTTGATCTTTCTTGACTGGGGTCAGCTTGGTGATGCCATGTATGATGTTGAAATACCTGAAACTCTCCAATGAGCCAAGTCAATTAACATCACTGACAACTCGCTCCAGCACCCGATTTAGGAGCAAATATTATTTATTTTAATTCAATTCTTTTCATATTTTTTTCTTTGCTTTATTCTGATTTTATATGAAAATTATATAATGACTATTTAGAAAGTATTCAACAATTTAAAATATCTCAAAAACCTTGATTTAACTTGGCAATCAGAGTGAACATGTGAGATGCCACTGAAGGAGCTTGCTTACTGGGTGACTGCTCATTACACAATGACTGAGTTAATAGAATCTGTTGTTTTGGCCAAACATCACATTGTCCAGGTCAGTCAGAACTTCTACGGTCCTGATCCATCTTCCTACGACAACCTTCGGCTTTTCCCTAAGCTAAAATTACCATTAAAAGAAAGATGTCAACCCATGGATAAGATTAAGACGACAACTGATGGTGATCCTGAAAAAAAGACTGTTTCGAAATGCTGGGATTAGTGCATGTGGTTCGACAGGGAATACCTTGAAGGCAACGAAAGTACCGTTACTTTTGACAGGTGATATGATTATTAATATGGCTGAATACATTCTGGAGAGACCTGATAAATGATTTTATCACAGTTCAAACAAATAGGATATGAAGTTAGTAGAGGATTTTATCTTACCTTTTCTAAAATTCCCATACACTCTTTATGAGCAACAATTTTACAAGCTACACATTTTTGTCGAGGTCCAGTTTTCTGAAAAGAAAAGAAATAAAAATAAAATAAAATGATATATTTAGAAGGAGGGAATTTTTTTTTTTTAGTTTTTTTTTTTTTTCACCAGTGTAATATTTTTTATGGCATATTGCAGTATTGAGGTTTTGCTTTGGTTCCCAATAGCTTGGCCTCATGATCTTTTCATAGTTTGTATTTGTTGCTGTGGTCTGGGAAGGCAGGTTCAGCTTACATGTGGCTGAAATGCATTTTGGTCATTGTCAGTGGTGGTTGAGGATACTGCTACTATCTGAACAAAGAGGTTAGCACTAACAGATAAATATATGCAAAAAAAAACAAAGATGAAATTTATTTCAAGCCTTTGTATATAGAGCACTGAATAAATGTGGATATAAAATGCTGCTTTTCCTCATGGTAAAACTCGGATCTCTTTGAAGGCAGTTAATGTTCATATTTTAAATTCACCAAGTTTTTGTGTTACTTTAAACTAAAATATAAATTAAAAACTTTTAAAATCACTAATTTTTTTCAATTATTTTAAAATTTGAATTTTTAACTGTTCCCTCTTCATCTGGTCTAAAATTTCATTGCTGGATGTTCAAGCACCTGATGAAGGGCAGATTTTCAATTTCATGATCATCGTCATTTTGAAAAGATATAATATGTCTATGTAGAGCAAGTGTAGCCCGAGTTAGAGGTCGGGGGGTCAGACACACGGACGGTCAAACAGAATTTGATATTTATTTATTTAGATAGTTGTCCAGAAAAGAAACATATTTAAGTTGCCAAAGTAATTTTACAGAAAAATTTCTGTTCTAAAAACATTTGGCAAAGTTTAACAAATGTACCTACAAAAAAATCCAGTGTGTCAAAAGGATGGTTTTCCTCTTGACACAGTTACTACTCTATACTCTCCCAGAAATTTATTATCGATTTAAAAAGTTATTCTTAGAATTTTAATCAGACCCAAACATATGAAACTGGATTTATACATATTTTTTTCTTGAGAAATATTAAACACTATTTATTAGACTTTTTATTTATGCAAATAATTTTATATTTATAAGATTATAAAAATATATAAACCAACTACAATATTTATTACTTACTATAGCATAAAGAAATAACTGGGAAAACAAATATTTTTATTCATAGATTTATAAAAATATTTGAACTGCAGAACAAGAAAATTTAAATAAACACTAGCAAAAAAAATTATAAATTTTCAAAATATGCATTTGCTGGGTATGTCTTTCATTGGTTTCATCACATAAATGCACTAAAATAGATTTCAGCATCATGATTTATACATTTTTTTTCTTGAGAACTGACAACAAAAATGTTAAACCCTATTTATTTATTAGACTGTTTATTTATAAGAATAGCTTTTAATATTTTTTCTTGAGAAAAAAAAAGTATAGTTCTAGTTTCATATTCTCAGGTTTTACGAAAATTCCAAAAATAACTTTTTAAAAGAATAAAAACTACCCAGCCAGTAATAGTCATGTCTAGAGAAAAAAACCTGCCCTTTTGATACATTTTTTGTGGGTACATTTTTTAATCTTTGCCAAATGTCTTTTTTTCTTTTTTTCTGGAACTTCTTTGTTGAAAATGAAATCTAATTGGAAAAAAAATAAAATCTCGTTTTTCTTTTATACTACTATTTACTACTAATTATATTTGTAGAGTAAGTGGCCATCGTTAAATATAAACAAATAAATGCCACAACTGCTCAACAAACAGATTTGATGAATCTTGCAATAAAAAAGTACAAGAAAAAAAAGTACAAGAAAAAAAAAAGAAAAGAAAAGGGAAAAAAATAATATAAAGCACACAAACAACATATGTAAGGCAAAGCAACAGTAATAAGGCAAAGCAACAATAATAAGGCAAAAAGTTCACAAACTAAGAACCGACATTGACACACAAAAGCAAGTTTGAACAAGTGAACCTAAAATTCTGATTTCAAAACAAGACTGACCAGGACTGAGTCAGATGACATCAAGAACCAGCCTATTTTATTGATTAAGAAGAAATCCCAGCATGCATTTGTGTGCTTCTGCCTATAAATTGAGAGGGGTCAAGTATTTTGCAGTCATTCCCTATTGGGATTTAAACCGACAGTACTACTAATTATACTATGAACTACTATTATGCAGTCACTAACCAGTCACTGAAAATGAACTCAAACAAATGTAGATAGTTACAATAAAAGAGACATTGTGAAACACATTTTTTAGTATTCGAGTTTATTGCTTTCATTTCTCTTTTTTGTGCCACTACTTTTCAAGACTGTATGTATCCAGCAGTTTTGCATTTTGAGAGGTTCTTGTCAGTTTACCATTACAGTTCTAAGGAATTGTTCTACCATTATTGTGACAAGCTAAGATCTTCTACTCAGTATGGATGGGTACGTCAGCTTGTCAATGATATCTGATCAAGCAGTCAGTTATTTGTGTAATAATAAGAATGAATATCATCAGATGAATAATGTTTTTATTGATGCTGCCATTCTTATATATAGGTTTGAGAATAAAACGAAAGCCAGTTACAATAATACATCAAAATGTTAAAGATATAGCAAAACAAAAACTGAATTTTTTTTTCTTTGGACCAAACACGTTACTCGGGTGTTTTTTTTTTTTAAATTTTGTCATTCAGTTACTAAGTTGCTTTCCTTTCCTCTCCTCTGAAGTTCAGTCATTTGTGTATATCATAAAATGGTCATAATTAAAACAGTTTAATTGGTTTAAACATTTTTTGTTATATTTAAAACATATATGGCGACGGTTAGAGGTAATGCTTTCTCCATCATAGCGGCTGGCAGAGGATAGAAAAAAAATTGTTTATAGTTACGTTGTTCTGGAATTGTCATCATTGGTCGACTGAACTTGCTTTGTTTCAATGACTTTTGTTTTGTTATTATTAGTTACTTAGTTCAATAAATTGTTGGATTACCAAAAAAAAAAAAATTAACAATATGAAAATAGCGTTTCCTACATTCTAGTTGCTTTAAAACATATATTTTTTAAATTTGATTTTTCAAGCCAAATATGCAAATTACTTGTCTCCATTAAGTCGGAACCAATCAAGTAGGGAAAATATAAAACTTGATCTGTTCTGAGTTAACCATTAGCCCTCAGATTAACTAGGTATAAGATAGTGACGACCAGCCTCAACCCATTCCTCCTTTTGGCCTTGTGCCACAATTGCTGTATTTTCAAGAAATAAATCTCGAGTTAACCATTTGCCAGTGACGTTTACTGACGCAGGGTTAACACCACCTGTGCTGTAAGTGGAGGTGTAATTCTCTGCATTTTAGATGAAAGAAGTTGCTTAGCCCCAGGGATTCCAACCCTGAGGCAGTACCTTTCTCAATGCACTAAAGAGGTTGGATCAGTGTAATACTGATGCCAGTGGTTAAGGGCTGGGTAAAAATCAATCTTTGTCCTTGGCCCATATGCGTAAATATGCATATGGTACTCCCCACATTAAAACGACCTTGTGTCACATCCAGTCTTGGTGGAGAGGTGGGGTAAATAGACCTGGCTCTTGTAAAGATAGAGCATGGCAGGAAGAGTCAAGTATTTTCTGGGGCGCTACAAGAAACCAACCATTTTTCCAGCATCTTTCGTATTTATTTAGAATGTATCTATGGGTTCCACTTGATTGGAAGTTTTCATTTAGCAGCATATCAACCTTTATGGCTTATTTAATACTGAAATCTAAATATTTTGATTGGTTTGGTTGTCTTTGTTTAGCAGCATATCAGCCTTTATGGCTTATTTAATACTGAAATCTAAATATTTTGATTGGTTTGGTTGTCTTTGTTTAGCAGCATATCAACCTTTATGGCTTATTTAATACTGAAATCTAAATATTTTGATTGGTTTGGTTGTCTTTGTTTAGCAGCATATCAACCTTTATGGCTTATTTAATACTGAAATCTAAATATTTTGATTGGTTTGGTTGTCTTTGTTTCGCAGCATATCAACCTCTGTGGGTTATTTAATGCCGAAATCTAAATATTTTGATTGGTTCGGTTGATTTTGTTTCATGGCATATTAACCTCTATGGGTTATTTAATGCTGAAATCTAAATATTTTGATTGGATGTTTTTCTTTAGTGGCATATTAACTTCTATTGGTTATTTAATGTTGAAATCTAAATATTTTGAACACAATTTTATGGCTTTAAATACAGATAAAATGTATTCTAGGTCATTCTGCTATAAATATGTATTGTTGGTAAATTTTTTATATATAAATGTGTATTGCTGGCATCTTCATAAAAATGTCTTTTACACTTTCATAGTGCTTTGCTTTTGTTTGGGAGTTTGCTATTTGCCCATAGCTTGGACTCTAACTGATGCTACCATGACAAGTCAGGGTGTACCTGGGAACAACAGCAATTGAGAAGTGGTTCCACACTCTTCAAAACCTCCAATCTTCTTATCAGAGGCCTTGCTGCCTGCCGAATGTAGTTTATCATCATACCCAGAATGACTTGAGGTTTGGAGTGAATTGGAGTCCCAATAGACACTCAGAGTAAGAAACCTTTTCAAGAGTAGAACCAATCATTGTGACTGGTGAAAATTCAGGGTGAATGTGGTTTGATTTTTTAGGTATTGATAGTTATAAATAAGTTTGTCGCTTATTGAGCCATTAGAGCTTGATCAGATGAGAAATCAGCTGCCAAACACTGGTTATCTAGATTTTTTTTCTTTGTTTGAAAGGAAATATACTTTGGACAAAGGGATATTTATTTTGCTTTTTTATGCAACTAATTACATATATGATGAAATACAATATACAATTATGAGTTCAGTTCCAGTGGGGACGAGATCTCTCATAAGGTGGGCTATGGTTAATCCTTCAATGCTCCAACTTGGTTAAGTTGGCTCTCTGTGCCGCACCAGGAAATTTTTCTCCCCAGAATTGATCCTCCAAATCTATAAATCAACCATTTGCCCTTGCATGGAGTATTGCTGCCATATATGGTCTGAAGCCCCTTCTATTTGTCTCAAGGTCCTTGATAAAATCCAAAGACGGATATGCAACATAATTGGCCCTGATCTGGCATCTCGTCTGCAGTCGCTCTCTCAGACACACCGTTGCCTCACTCTGTTTTTTTTACAAATACTTTCACGGTAATTGCTCCGATGAGCTGTTTCCGTTGGTTCCCAGGCCTCATGAATTTAAGCGTACTACGAGGCTGGCATCCCGTTCCCACCCCTTCACTGTTGAAACTGTTAGATGTAGATGTCTCTTCTTCTCCAATAGCTTCATGTCTCGCACCTATCACCTGTGGAACTCCCTTCCTTATTCCTGTTTCCTTGACAAATATAATCTCCAACTATTTAAGTGTAATGTCAATCGACATCTCCAGTTGCCTTGATCTATCCACTTCCCTTCTCCACGTCCTTTCCCCTTTCATTCCTATCTGCTCTCACTCCAAATCTTCTGTAACCCCCTTGCCTTGATCGATCCACTATCTTTCTCCACATCCTTTCCTCTACCACTCCTACCGGCTCTTCCTCCAAACCTTCTGTAACCCCTTGCATGCTAGTGGCTTCCAGCCTTGCTTGGGGTGAAAAGCAGAAAAAAAAATATGTGTGGGTGCATGAGTAAATACCAACACTAAAACTGCATTTACTATTCATTTGCTATTATTATCCTCAGCTCTAGGGGGTCATCCCCCAGACAGCAATTCTCCCACTTTGATCAAAAGTGGTGGTGCATTAGAATTATCCAGTGAAAAATTTTTGTTTGCTAGTGGCATGCCCATGACATCATCTAGGCTTGGTTTGGTCATTGACTGCAACTCATATTCTCCCAGCCATATTGAACTCCATCTTGCCACTGGATCCGGGAGTGGATGTCCAGAGAGTGGGTGTGGATCACTGCAACCACTTATTCACCTCAAAAAAAAAAAAAAATTCTTCTCATGCACACGCAATTCCTTGAAAGAGCCATCATCATCCCTTGCAATGGACAGCAATCGATTTCTTTAGGACCTTCCTGATTAATGGGCTTTCACAAACTTCACACTAGATACACACACACAAAGATACTAAACAGACAAAGCCAATACATGTGCATATATATATATATATATATATATATATAGAGAGAGAGAGAGAGAGAGAGTGTGAGAGTCAAAGAGAAAGAGACAGATATAAAAGAGAACTGAAAAGTTCTCAGCCTAACCCGCTTTGCTGAATCTGATCAAAGGAACAAACATGTTTTTCTTGAAGAATTTCGAAGTCAGGTGGGAAATATTTTAGCCCTACTTCATTCACACACACACACACACATATATATATATATATATATATATATATATATATATATATATATGTGTGTGTGTGTGTATGTATGTCAGTCAGTTATGTGCCATGCGTGATACACGCTTAGGTGATCATGTATCTTTCGATACAGGATTGATGAGGCAGATTTTTTCCTGCAATAGATTGTCATTTCTTTCTGTGGTCGACCAGTTGCCATCCAAGGCTAGAGAACCCGTTCTGTCCTGCTATTTACCCATAGCTGGTGGGAGAAGAAGAAGAAGTATGTATGTATGTATGTATGTATGTATAATGCAAAACATAGATGAAATAACTTATAGAAGCACTTGAGAATAAATCTGTTCTATAATTCACTTATGAATTCAACAACAATAATAGAATCCCATTCTTGGGAATTCTAGTAGATGCTAATTAGATTTTATCATTTCACTATATAAAAACACACAAGTAAAATTTTTTACTCTTAATTATGAAAGCAAATGCCTGATATAAAATATGTGTCATAAAAATTAATTATGTTAAAATGAATTCCTGTTCAGACACATTATTTTACATAGAATTAAGTAACATAAAACAAATGCATCAACAATAATTTCCCAAATTATGTGTTGACAAAGAAATAATAGTGGCTTTAAAAGAATTTAGAAAAAATAACAAAAGCAATCATCTTGAATAAGATAAGAATAAAGACCCTATTAAATTATTATATTGTAAACTGATGCATCTTAATCATAAAAAACATTATTAAAATATAAGACAACTTTAAATTATTTTATTGTAAACAGATGCATCTTAATTATACAATAGGTAATTAAAAATATAGGACACAATTATTTTATTGTAAACAGATGCATTCTAATTATAAGACAGGAAATTAAAAATATAGGACAAAATTATTTTATTGTAAACAGATGCATTCTAATTATAAGATGGGCAATTAAAAATATAGGACAAAATTATTTTATTGTAAACAGATGCATTCTAATTATAAGATGGGCAATTAAAAATATAGGACAATTATTTTATTGTAAACAGATTCATTCTAATTATAAGATAGGAAATTAAAAATATAGGACACAATTATTTTATTGTAAACAGATGCATTCTAATTATAAGATGAGCAATTAAAAATATAGGACAATCATTTTATTGTAAACAGATGCATTCTAATTATAAGATAGGCAATTAAAAATATAGGACACAATTATTTTATTGTAAACAGATGCATCATAATTATAAGATAGGAAATTAAAAATATAGGACAATTATTTTATTGTAAACAGATGCATCCTAAAAAGGCAATTAAAAATATAGGATCAATTAAATTATTTTATTGTAAACAGATGCATACTAATTATAAACAAGATGAAAAGGCCATTAAAAATATAATTCACCCGGCTATGCATACACCACACTATCTCTTAGATCGAGTTGCCATGTGTCAAAATTAAGTGACCTGATTATATATCTTTCACATAACTAATGCCCAATGTCAGAGCTGGTGTGTACTATCCCCCTGAGCCCTCAAACCTGATTTGGGGTCCCATGTAGTGATTTGTGACCCTCAACATTTTATCAACATTTCCTTTTTTTCTTCCTACATTTAGATACGTTACAAATTAAACTAATCACAACTGATCATCAAAGGAGGAAAAATTTTTGCAGATTTTGACATCATTCCAGGTTCTTTTGTTTTTTTTTTTTCATCCAAATCTGTGAATTTGTTTGGCTCATGCTAAGTCTTAAAAATAAAACACTGTATAAAATTCACTATGTTTTTGTTTTCCGTAATGTTGAATGTGTTGAATTATATCAAAAATGCAGTGCAAATGATTTTTACTCGGAAAATGCATTCATCCGTGCCAGTCAGTCCATGGCATCTAAATATGATTCAACACACTATCATTAATTGGAAGCTGCAAAAGAAAGGTGTATCTGAAGGGAAATACCACTAATGGTAAAACTGTGTTTTATTTCAGAGCCAACTGTAATGGTAGCTTGCTTTTTATAAAATATTCCCAGCTTTGTTTTCTCTTGAAATATTTTATTACTGTAATCATGTCAGATATTTGCAATCTTGCAATTACAGTATAACCCGGATATAAGATAGATTTTCTCTGGTCCCAAATTGGTGCCTGTGTTAATGTATATATAATAGACCAAACCCGGATATAAGAGACTTCTTCTCCGGTCCCGACAACTCTCTTATATCCGGGTTACACTGTACTTGCCTTTGGTTCAGCTGTACTGCTCACTTGCTTTTTATATACAGTAATTTTTTCTGCTATAGTTAAAGTGCTTTTTGTAATGTACAATGGAGTACTGGATAGCAGCTCGGATTGAGGAATCAGAGAGCTGAGTTTGAATTCCAGTCAAATCCATTGCATTCACTTACATGCTAATACCATAGGGAAAGGTATGAATCCTCTTCTTCTCCCACCCCACAAGCTATGGATAAATATCAAGATAGACCGGGTTCTGTCACCTTGGACGGTATCTGGTCTACTGCAGAAAGAAATGGCAACCTACTGTGGGGGAAAAATAATCTGCCTCTTCAGTCATGTCTCAAAAGATACATGATCACCTAACCATGTATCACACACAGGACATAACTGACTGAACATAGTACTATGCCCCTTGTGCGTCTTTTATAGTGAATGCACTAAACATATGCAGTATTTTAAACAAGTATCAGTACTTGACACCTACGTTGCACCTTGCAAATCAGGAAAAAAACAGACTAGCATGACAGGATGAAAAATAAAGAATTGATGACATGAAGAATGCTGCAATAAAAGCAATTAAAAAAAATAAGTAAGATTAAATTAAATGTACATCAGCATCACCTCAAAAGAGGAGAAAATATCAATGATCAACTTTCTGGAACCATTCCAGTAAAATAATTATATGTTGTGTTAGCATTTTGTATTGCAATCAAAATGAGAAATAGCAGATTGTGTAACTCTCGTTCAGCTTCTTTCTTTTCAGTCAAATTTGAGCTTCAAAAATTTAAATGCAATGTTCATTGTCATCTTCTGAATGTCAAATCCTGTTCTTGTATTTTTCCCCCCACCTTTTTTAATAATTTTTCTCAAATTCTTTCACTCTCAGTAACTTCTTGTGTCTTAGAGGCTTTATTGTCTTCCTTGGAAGGAAATGATTAAAAAAGATTTTTTACGATTTTCAAAAAAATTTTTTCAGTTGAACTTAAAACGTTAATTTTTAGAGGCTTTTAATTTGACATATATAACACATTAAATTTTATAGTTTGATCTCTCACACTTCTCACTTGTGGAACTTTCTTCCGGCTTCATACTAAGCAAATAATCAAAGTCCATTTCTATAGGCAAAAAAAAAACATTTCTCCTTACAAACACAACTCTAAAGACAACACAACCAATAACTTAAAAAAAAAACAAACTAATAAACTTCCTTTAAAATCAAATACCAAATTTCCAAAGAGAAGAAAATATTAAAAAAAATAAACTAAAATAACTGAATAAATAAATGAATGAAATAAAACAAAATAAAATTTTAAAAAAAAACTAATCCAAATCAAGGTAAAGGTTATAAATAAATTCATATTATCCTTAAAAACAAATTTAAAAAAATCTGACAAAAACTGGTTTCCTTTTATTTTTCTATTAAAACAGATTTTTTAACACATATTAATAAACAGCAGTTCCCTGTAATGGACACTGTGTTTTATTTCTACAATTATATGTTGTGTTAGTATCATGTATTGCAATCAAAATGAGAAATAGCAGATTGTAGAACTCTCTTCTGGCTTCTTGCTTTTCAGTCAAATTTGAACTTACAAAATTTAAATGCAATTTTCATCATCATCATCTAAATCTTGACCCCTGTTCTTGTTTCTTCTCCTTAATAATGATTTTTCTCAGGTTCTTTCAATAACTGCATCGGTCTTAGTGGCTTTAGCATCTTGCTTGGGGTAAAATAATTAAAAAAAATATTTACCATGGTAATAATGATAGAACAGTACAAGGCTGGCAATGTTTATACATAAAATGCTAACAACTTCTCATGTACTGAGACTATCACAGATGCGATTCTTAAAGGACAATGTATATTTAAATATGCTTTTATCCAATTAAAAAATTATCAGAAACATTATTATTAAAAGACATCATTCCAGGTTCAACTTGTAGAAAATGTTGTGCCTCCAAGTTTGGAGCGAGAAGACATACGAGTTGTTCAATTTTTTTAAGATCGTAGTTGACAGGAAAGCAGGAAGCCAGAAGACAGTTCCACAAGTGAGAAGTGCAAGAGAAGAATCTATTAATACAGAACTCATGGTTACTTAAAACTAATAATTTCATCAGTGAAATTATGAGACCTAGCTGCCAATCTAGTACAGTGCTTCAATTCATGAAGTTGAGGTACCAAAGAGGAAAGTGCAATGACAATGAAAATATTTATTGAAAGTTCAATGGAAGCTATGTGACATTAGTCGGAAAGCGACTGAAGCTGAAATGCAAGGTGCACATTGATAACATTGCCAATTCTTCTTAGCATTTTGTCAAGAATTAATTTTTGTCAAAGATATGTTCCAGAAAGGGATATATTTGTTCGAAGTCGCTAAATGGTTTTGGCTACTGTAACCAGGTAGGACAATCTAGCAGTTAACCAGAATGGACTAGTACTCGTCGTAGTCATAGGCATAGGTAATAGGCATAGGTGATGTTGTACCTCCACATCAGTCTGTATTTATGGCTGACACCATATTACTGTGAGGGGGAACACAGGTGTATGCATATTCATTACCTCAGTCAATTAACACAGAAACATATGTGACAGCAATATTTGATGCGCAGTGTATCAGTTAACAAAATTTTCAGTTTTCAGACCTTCAAACTGGGTTTGTCAAAAAAAATTCCCAGGTAGAACACCAAAGATGGTCTCTTGATTAAATTCTGTCATTAATTCATAAGTATTTAAAAACTGTAAACATTCCTAATCTATAAAAAGGTCTTGGGACACTGGGCAGGTGCTTCATTTAAGGTCTTTAAAGACAGAACCAATTACGAGGAATAAAGTACAAGATATTCTTTCATTCATTGGGTTGATCAGTTTCCATTCGGGAAGTCTGTTGGCGCTGAGTTTATTTGAAATGGGCAAATCTGTTCAATTCCATTTCCATTCAGCTGGGATCTTTATTTTAGAACTCGAGAAAATAAATGGCGTAATTTTGACCAATTTGCACAAGAACCATGACAAACAAAGTGTGTAATTTTCCCCGATAAAATTACTGGTTCTTTGAACGATTAAACCCAAGGGACATTTAAAATGTGAATTATAGCCCCAGCTCAATGTTGCCTGTATCCTTTAAACCTTGTTCTATTTTAAGACGAGCAGGTGGAAGGCTGTAAGAAATTAGATTCTTTCTTTGCATTTTACAACAATTTCATGAGGAAAAGATTTCATTTGCAGGGAGATAAAAAGTAATTAAGGGACATAATTAGGTTTAAACTAATAATTAGTTATTAAATTATTAATTAATTACCTACAATACTTTATCTCGGTCAGGCCTCATTTTATTAATTACTGACTCTGGAGTCTGAAGATTATCCTATTGTTAAATTATCATCAGTAAAATCGCCCAAACATCTCCCTCTCTCATAATATATATGTATATATATATACACGCATGAGTGTCTGTATGCATGTATGGATATATATTCATATACATGAGAGAGAGTGTGTGTGTGTGTGTGTGTGTGTGTGTGTGTGTGTGTATATATATATATATATATATATATTAATATATACATAGAGCAGTGTTATATTTACACCTTAAAGTAGATTTGATAAATATTTATTTGCTAACCTGTGTATGCATGCTAGCATGCATATATACAATTGCTAATATCTCATTATTTGATTTACCCACCTCTATACCTATATATATATATATATATATATATATATATATATATATATATATAGGTGTGTGTGTGTGTATGTATATACAGTGTAACCCGGATATAAGAGAGTTGTCGGGACTGGAGAAGAAGTCTCTTATATCCAGATTTGGTCTATTTTGTTTAGGTAAGTATGGCTCTAATTTGGGACCATATAAAATCTCTCTTATATCCGGGTTACACTATATATATATATATATATGTGTGCCATTAATTTTACAACACTTCTGCTATATGTAGGATTGATTATTTTTTCATGTTGTTATTTTAAAAAAATCAGTAACACATATATATATATATATATATATATATATATATACACACACACACAATAAAAATATAGTTTCAAGGTATGCTATAAATATAGGTTAAAGTGCTCAATATCAGGGATAGAGCATATGTAAATATAAACGTAGATACTATTACAGTCTGTTTTTATGCTTAGAAATAATGTTCAGCCTTGAAGATTGTGTTCAAGCATGAAACAGACTGTTGCCATTTGGTGCTGACCTGTTGCGGATTTGAATCAACCCACAA
>OZ038515.1:64614660-64629660 GCA_964036315.1 Acanthosepion esculentum | reverse complement strand
GCATCCACTACTGCTATGCTTTCTGCATTCTGTTGAGGTTTCTTTCAGACTCAATGAATTACTTAATTATAATTATCAAATCCTCCTTGCAATTTCTATCATGTGTATATCATTGCTTGATCCAGCTTCTAATGCTTCAGTTTGAGCGGCTTGGTGATAGTAGTCGTGGCTCTGGGGGGCACAGTCCTATGGTTACAGTGAATTTCAGTTGAGTTCCACCACGGAATATGTGAGTGAGCAGTGCTATATTGAGTCTGATTTGCTATCTTCATCACTGAGGCCCGTTGGAACAGTTGGTATGACGTTTGCTTGATAACTCAACTGTCAGGGTTTCAATTCTCGGTAGTGAATGTGCACTGCTGATGAGTCCCAAATATAGGATGAAACGGCCGTCCAGTGCTTTCTGCATTCTGTTGAGGTTTCTTTCAGACTCAATGAATTACTTTTATATATATATATATATATATATATATATATATATATAAGTGAACATTGAAGTCAACACTTAAAGGCGACAGGATGTTTCATGGCCTGATGATTGCATGTAGCATGAAACAGCCTGTCACCCCTAAGTGTTGACTTCAATGTTCACTTTTAAATTTATGCATGCTCTATCTCTGATATTGAGCCCTTCATCCCATAAATATAGCCCACCTTAAGAGTATATATATATATATATAAAATGGTACTGAAAATTCACTTTTTTCATCTCAGAAAAAGAAACAGGGAAAAAATTGTTTTCTTTTTCACATTTTGTATTGGTTACTACCGACAAAGATTTTATCTTCAATTTCTTCTTTACAAATGGAAATTTATCGTATTTCTCTGCATTCTATGTAAACCGCAAGTTCTATGCTAATCAGTTCTTCTACTGCACTTCTCACTTGTGGAATTCTCTTCTGGTTTTTTTTCTTTTTCTGTCAAATATGATTTTCTAAAATTTAAATGCAGCAGTAACTGAGACATCTTTTTCTTTTTGAAATACTGTCTTTTTATTTTCCTCTCAATAACATTTCAGCATTTCCTTTCACTTAGTAACACCATTGCATCTTTAATGTGGAAAGTGAAAAAACAAAACACACACACACACATACAGAAATATTGATGCAAAAACTTTTCTGTAAGGCAATACTTTGACTTAATTAAAATTCTGTCTCCAATATGCAGTGTTCACTAATCACATGCCATTGACCAATGTATCATATATGCCATGAACAACTATATATATATACTCTCCCTATCTGTCTATATTTCTGAGATGAGATATTATGAGATATTATGTACACTATTTACATTATTCAGACTATTGTCCTCATCTTTGTAGCCATGTTTATCACAACGTTTCGGCCGTTGTATGCTCTGGCCTTCTTCATGTGGTTGGAATGTCAAAATGAACCCTTTATTTTGCTCACTGGGTTAGTGACAAGGACACATAGCACAGTGGATAAAGGCGTTAGTTAGATTCAGTGGCAGGACCCAAAGAGTGTGAGTTCAATACCTGGTTAAGGCAGTGGAGAACTTCAGGGGGGAATTAACAGGAGATAACTGACATCCATTAGACATGGCATGTGGAACTATAACAATCTACTCCAGCAAGCAAAATAAAGGGTTCAGTTCAATATTCGAACCGCCTGAAGTAGGCTGGAGTATACAACGGCTGAAACGTTGTGATAAACATGGCGACAAAGATGAGGACAATAGTTCGAATAATGTAAATAGTATATACTCTCCCATCATATACAATGCAAGAGGGTCAAGCAGCTCAGTTCCCAGAAACTGACTGCCAGACACCAAACACACTTTTTGAAGCACCAAATACAGAGACCTGGTGCACTACGTGCCACAATGTCCCCAAACAACCCTCTGCAGGTTTTGAATTTAGAGTTGTCCTCCTATTAGACCAGTTGCCATCCAAGGCTATAGAACTCAGTCTGTCCTGCTATTTACCCATAGCTGGAGGGAGAAGAGGAGGATTCATACCTTTTCCCAAGGGTATTGGCATGTAAGTGAATGTAATGGATTTGACTGGAATTTGAATTCGGATCTCCGATTCCTCAATCTGAGCCACTAATCATTACTCCACCATACTTCCTCATATATATATATATATATATATATATTGTGTGTATTTAGGCAGCATTTTTTCATTCATACATGTTTCATTAAATAATATAGACAAGTGTTGTCTATATATTTTATGTAAGTTCTTTTCATATCGTCTGATAAGCTTAATAACATTATCATTAAACAATGAAAGAAAATCACAATATTGATACATATTTTTTAATCCAATCTAAGCTTTCGGCTTACATAAGCCATTATCAAAGATGACAATTGCACAATATATATATATATATATGGAAGAGCAAAATCAGCTTTCAAACAAAGTCCAGACTGTACAAATCTCTGGTAGTCTCCATTCACCTATACAGATATGAAACTTGGACACTGTCGACAGAAACGGAAAGAAGTATCCAAATGTTTGAGAACAAATGCATGAGAAAACTCGTTGACATCTGCTACTGGGAACATAAAACCAATGAGTTTGTGCAGAAAAGGGTTGAAAGTTTTGCGGGCCACCAGGAACCTCTAATTGCCACTGTCAGGTGTAGAAAAATGGCGTGGTTTGGACATGTTACAAGGCATGAGAGCCTGTGCAAGACCATCATGTAAGGCACCACTGAAGGTGGACGTAAGAGAAGACACCAACATAAAAACTGGTTGGACAATGTCAAACAATGGACAATGTCAAACAATGGACAATGTCAAACAATGGACAATGTCAAACAATGGACAATGTCAAACTATATCAGAATTGCTGATGGCTGCCATTGATCCCTCACCTATGATTACAAAAAGTCCAGGGGATGATGATATACAAAATTATAAACAATTTACTGGTCAGAGTTAAATTAGACCAGGAAACAGTAGTATTAAAAAGTGCTCTATACACATATAAATAAAATAAAAATTTAACATGCACAGCTTTTAAATATGAAAAAAATTTTTGGTAGCTTCAGGCTGAAGATACTGAAAGGCTGAAATCAAAATTTTCTATCATATATATATATATATATATATATATATATATATATATATATATATATATATTATAAATTTACTTATTTAAAAATATGGTTCCATCACTACATAGTAATTACCATGTTTCAAAAACAGAAGATAAAAACTTCAAATTCAATTATGGAATTAAATTAAAGTCCTCAAACTGAGCCGCTAGCCATTAATCCATGATGCCTCATTGAAAATTAAACAGAACTAGGGACATTAATTTAATTCTATAATTGAATTTAAAGTTTTTAGCTTGTTTTTGAAACATGGTAATTCCTATGTAACGATGGAACCATATTTTTAAATAAGTAAATTTATAATATTTATGCTCTGTAAATTTGCATTGAGCACTGTTTTGTAAAAATAAAATTTTTTAATAAGAACAACGGATTATATATCTTAATGTTCTTTCACTTTATTATAATATATATATATATATACATGCATAATTACACTTACACACATCTATATACATCTCTGTAAAGAAATATTCTGCTTTAATGATTAAAGACTAAATATTTTCTTCAGTATATTCCCAGTTTCACTTGAAGTATATCAAATTCAGATAGAGCATTAAATAGCAGATATGTCGGAATACAAATATGGAATCACATGCACACCATCCATTCTTTTAAAGTCTTCTTCCTTTATGCAATCCAAAATCAAGGAACAATATCTCTTTCTCCAGAAAATTCTATACAGTAACCATGGATATTGAAAGAATGCTTTAGAATACAGGAAATTTTCCTATTATTTCTAAATCATGTTGCTTACACAAGAGTTGAAGGATAAAGAGGGCAGTTGCAACAAAAAGCAACTGAAAGTAAAATAGTAGAAAAGTAATTCAAGCAGACACGGCTCCATTTAAAAAGTTCAGATGTTATTACAACTAATACTACTAGCAAGTCAATTAAGTGCCATACATGATACACGCTTGGGTGATCATGTCTCTTTCAACTTATGACTCATGAAGCAAAAGATATTCTTGCAATAGGTTGCCATTTTTTTCTGCAATAGACTGTTTCCAACCAAGGCTATAGGACTTAGTATGTCCCACTATTTAACACATAGTGGGGGAAAGAGATGGATTTATAACTTTCCCAAGGGTATTTGTGTGTGAATGAATGTAATGAACCTGACTGGAATTTGAATTTGGCTCTCCAATGTCTCATTCTGAGCCATTATCAATTGCACCACACTGAACACCCTAATATGACTAACATAATTAAAAAAAAAAGCGAGAAAATAAGATGAAAGAAATCCTAGTGAAAAATGAATAATAATTGACAAGGCTTCATGTAAGAAATTCAAATCTTATTCCATCTAATACTACTAGTGGAATAAAAAGCAAGAGAAATAAGATGAAAGAAATCCTAGTGAAAAATGAATAATAATTGACAAGGCCTCATGTAAGAAATTCAAATCTTATTCCATCTAATACTACTAGTGGAATAAAAAGCAAGAGAAATAAGATGAAAGAAATCCTAGTGAAAAATGAATAATAATTGACAAGGCTTCATGTAAGAAATTCAAATCTTATTCCATCTAATACTACTAGTGGAATAAAAAAGCAAGAGAAATAAGATGAAAGAAATCCTAGTGAAAAATGAATAATAATTGACAATGATTCATGTAAGAAATTCAAATCTTATTCCATCTAATACTACTAGTGGAATAAAAAGCAAGAGAAATAAGATGAAAGAAATCCTATTAAAAATGAATAATAATTAACAAGCATTCATGTAAGAAATTCAAATCTTATTCCATCTAATACTACTAGTGGAATAAAGAGCAAGAGAAATAAGATGAAAGAAATCCTAGTGAAAAATGATTAATAATTGACAAGGCTTGATGTAAGAAATTCAAATCTTATTCCATCTAATACTACTAGTGAAAAAAAAGCAAGAGAAATAAGATGAAAAAACCTACTGAAAAATGATTAATAATTGACAAGGCTTCATCTTTACTGAATACAACTAGTCTACTAAAATGTAACTGAAAAAGATGAAGGAAATATATGTAAATGTTTCATCTAAGCAATTCAAATAAATTAAGATTATTTTCATTGAATATATAGTCATGTGAAGAAGCTACTAATTAAAACAAAAGCAAAGTGAGTTTAAAATTAATAAGAATAGATAGGTTTACCTATCATCTTGTTTATACTCTTCCCAATTTTCTTTTGAACTGGAGTAGCGGTCTATCCATTGTTTAAGATTGGGTTTCTGATTCCTTCTAAAATCTGCTTGACACTCCTAATGTCTTTGCCTGAACTCTAAAATTTTATTTACTAAATCTTGACCTCTTCAAGTCTAGAATTAGCTGTTTTTCCTGTTATCTGTGCCCTTTCTTATGCTAATACAGCTCAACTCAGTAACCCTCTACTTTGAGTGGCTCTTTGGCCTTGTATTGGGTGACCATTAATGAAAAAAAAAGTCACTGCATGTATTCTCTATAGAGAATTGTCCCACAGGACAATAATAGCCTAGTGGATTAAACCATTGGTTCATGAATTTTGTTAAATAGTAATTGTGAGTTCAGTCCCTGGGATGGTCAGTGTACTCGGACTCATTGAAAACAGGGTGAGCAATAACTGAGTAGTATTAAAAATAAAAACCTGACAAGATATCTCTAGATAATGGAGCAAGAACAATCTACACTTGTAGATTAAATACTATTAAATAGTTCAGTTTGAAATTCCTTGTAGGTTACCTTAATTGACATATACCTGATGAAGGCTGGAAGGCACAATGACTGAAATGTTGTGATAACAAGGATAACGACAATAGTCCAGGTGTAAATAGTTTAAATAATTAATATTATATCCTTTGCCATTTTTGACCAGAATGGTCATCCTTGTTATGTGCATGTTTCAGCTGTTGTAGCTTCTGGCCTTCTTCAGGTGTCCGAATCCTTTATTCAGTCGACAGTTTTTCTTTTTATGTGCCATGTCCTTTCAGGGCGTTGGCGATCATGGCTCTCCACCTACCTCTATCCCTTGCTCAAGCTTGCCAGGTATGTCACGTGCTGCTTTCTCTTGTCTCTCTTTCCCTCTATTTGACCTGTGAATATCAAATTCTTCAGGCTCTTCTTTCTTATGTGTCCCAGAAATTTTAAATAGTTCAGTTACATACAGTTTGTTTTTAGTTCGTATTTATGAATTTCTTGTAGGAGTAGATAGGTTTGCCTATCATCCAGTTCAATACTCCTCCCCAGTTTTCTTTTGAACAAAAGTAAAAGTCTATCTCTTGTTTCCTGTTTAGTATTTGGTTTTTGGTGCCTTCTAAAATCTTTTTCCTCACCTTTCAAACCCAATAACTCCTTGTGTCTTAATGGCATTATCAACTTGCTTGGGGGTGAAAAAAATCAGAAGAATGGTTAATCACAGAAATTCAGACAACAGAATTATATTTGTCCAAAAATATGTCCAGCTTTTGGCAAGGTTTTCACTGTGTTATACTAGACAGATTTTCTTGCCAAGATCTATCTGACACATATATAAATCTATTCATCCATGCATTGAATATTTCTATCACATCTGGCCTGTTGCTTCTTATATATATTTAGAGATTCTTGATAAAATCTAAAGAATCTGCAATGTTATCTGTCCTGACCTGGCATCTCAGCTTCAGTTATTTTCCTACCACTGTAATGTAGCTTCCCTGTACAATTTCTATAAATATTTTCATGGTAATTATTCTGATGAAGTTTTCTCTTTGGTATCTACACTTTACTAATATAAGCACAGTACAGACTAGTAGTTAGTTTTCATCATTTTACACTTGAAATGGCTTGACGTAACCATAAGTTCTATGCTAACAGTTTCTTCTCTCACACTTCTCACTTGTGAAACACTCTTCCTGCTCCTCGCTTTCCAATCAACTTGGATCTCCAAAAGTTTAAATGCAATGTCAATCATTATCTTCTGTCTTTTAATTCCTGTTCTTTTATTGTTCTCTCTCTCCTTAATAATGCCAACAGTTTCTTCTCTCTATCCATGTAAGTATCTGTGCTGTACAATAATAATATCTATATATCTGCAGTGCTTGTGAAGAAAAACTTTAAAAATCCTGAAAAATCAAAATTTGGTGAAATGGACAAATTAGATGCAAATTCTATTGGACTGTTTAGAACGGATTCTGCTAGTCATTTTCAGGCAAAACAATGTCTTTTTAATGAAAATTATTAGTAAGATATATCCCTGCTGCACAGACACCAAATTAAAATGAAATTTCATTAATTTATAATTTATGGAGAAAGCTCAAAATTACACAGCATTTAAAACAAATTATTCATCAGCAAAGTTTTAAACATGTGTAATTTTAAAAGTTGTTAGAAAGTAAAAATACTCAATTAATAGACTTAAATTGAGCTGCGCATTTTTCTGTTAAAATATTCACATGCACTGTGTCTGCTATTTAGTATAAATAAATGGACATATCAAGGAGACAGTCAGTCCAAGTGATAATCCAAGTAGTAGTAAGATGTAACAGTGCAAGATGAAGTCATTAAGAGATCTTCCAGTTTCTTGTCTATTCTCTGTTGTATGAAAACTGTCTTCAGTGAGAGAGGAGAGAGAGAAGAAAGAGAAGAGAAGCGAGAGAGAGAGAATAAAATTTAGACAATATTTAAAATGTATAAAATTATTCATCAGCAAAGTTTTAGCTTTTAAGCATGTATAATTATTAAGTTAACCCACCTTCTAACGGAGCCGAATATTTTCTGTTAAATACGTCTCTCATGTCTGCTATTACGTTTACGTATGAGGTATAAATTAAAGCACACCTATACATAAAGTCAGAAAGAGACAGTTGAAATTTCTAGGGTACATAATGAGGAAAGGGGGCTTGGGAAATTTGACACTCACAGGACAGAACAAAGGCAAGAAGCACAGAGGCATACAACGCATGACTTAACTAGAGATCTTGAGTAAATGGATGGTAGAACAGGGTTTAAGAAAGATAAAAAAAAGATAAAAATTACGAAGAGTTACAAAGGGCAAGAGATTGTACAAGACACGGGAGACACTCAAGGTAGAGGGTCACAGAGTAAGAGGCACAGTTTATGTTGATAGTTGGGGAAGATAATGTTTAACCCTAGTATTGAACAGGTTAAGATTGTAGTGATTGGGAAAACAACCTCTTGGGAGTCAGTTACACAGAGCAGTGGTTTGCATGAAGAAGCTGCTTGAATAGAACTTGCATCTCACCAATGAAATACAAAGTGAATGAGGGTGGTTCCCTAGAATGTGTTTGGCATGGCAGGTCTTAGCTGTGAAGGTTAGAACTGGTGGAACCTTAGTTTATCTGAGCAGTGAGAGGCTTATAATGTTTTGTCTGTAAGAAAGGGAATTGTGGAGAGCCATGACTGCCAATGTCCAGAATGGACATAGCACATAAGAAAAGCATCAATAAGTCAGTAAGAAACTTTCCTGTGTCTTGTATATTCTCTGTCGTATGAAAACTCTTCATAAGAAGAAAAAGATGGAAACTAAAAAAAAAAAAAAAAGAGAATTTTCAAACGTCCTATGAGGCTGGCAACCCATTCCCACCCCTTCATTGTTGAAACTGTTAGATGTAGACGTATCTTCTACTCTGATAGCTTCATGTCTTGCACATCTCGCCTGTGGAACTCCCTTCCCTATTCCTGTTTCCCTGACAAATACAATCTCCAACTATTTAAGTGTAACATCAATCGACATCTCCAGTTGCCTTGATCTATCCACTTCCCTTCTCCACATCCTTTCACCTTTCATTCCTATCTGCTCTCGCTCCAAATCTTCTGTAACCCCCTTGCCTTGATCGATCCACTGTCTTTCTCCACATCCTCTCCTTTACCCCTCCTATCTGCTCTTCCCCCAAACCTTCTGTAACCCCCTGCGTGCTAGTGGCCTCCAGTCTTGCTTGGGATGATACGCTTAAAAAAAAACAAGGTCTGTTTAAAAAATAATGGGGACTGGTATCACAAACAATTTATTTCAATTCCAAACAATAAACAACATCGTTTCCCTTTCAAAGTAACCCTCCTCAAGTCTAATGCACTTTTCCCTGTTTCTCTGCTATGCTTTTATACACTGTTGGAATGATTCAAAAAATGCTTAAAAAAAAAAAAAATCACTACAAAACTATTTTCAGAATATAAAAATTTTAGATTTACAGTTTCCTTCTTTTCTTTTTCTTTGTGAATAAGTTGAATATTTTTTCAAAGACCAAGTTTTAACATAGCCAATCTTTCCTTATATCTATCCTCAACACCTATTCATGCAGTGAATCTGTCTTCTGCAAAGGTGATAATTTTTCATCTAAATGCAGTCATTCCAGAGGTCATATCACCATGTGATAAGGCAGGTGAATAATTTCAATAAGGAAGCGAATTTACTTTTCTTTCTAGAACATGAAAAACTGGATATCACTTTCAGCTGTACATTATAACAAACTTAATGATCTTAAGTAGCTATTTTTCAAGACTGACTACTAACCAGTGTAAACAGTCTTGCAGACAATTCTTTATTTCAACGAATTCTATGAGCCTTGCCTCAGGTCTGTTCATATCATGAAGATGCAAGTTCTGATATTTTTAGTTCCAATAATGGTTACAATTTCTCAAAATAATTGACACTCGACTGATGCTGGGGTGTTGAATCAATGAAAATCTCTGATTTTTGTCTTTTTATTTTTTCCCCCCTCTCAATTGGCAGAAAATAAGTTCCTTTCAAAAAGATTTTCCTGTTCGGCAAAAAATAAATGAGAAAGTTATGTAGTTCTGTGATTGAGAATTGTTGTATTTACAGACAAAGAAAAAAGACTATGACCGATGTTATTTTCTAGACTGGTATTCATCTCGGAATCGTGATTCATTAATTTCTTCTCTTCTTGTAGAATGTAAAACAGAAAGAGAGTTCAATGCCTGGCCATAGAGTGAGGGTTCATTGTCTTGCAACTAATTATTACCATATAAGTTACTTGACATATGATGCACCATTCGTGACCTTTTGCCAAACTATGTAACTTTATATTATCAAAGAACTGATTCCCTCTCTATGTAGTCTACTGCTCCAGCAAGTACCTGCCTCATCCTGCTATCCTCTTTCCTCAACAGGAGTAGATAGGATCACCTATAGGTTTGCCTATCATCCGGTTTACACCCCACCTCAGTCATTTGAACAGGAATAGAGTTTCGGCCCATGATTCCTGTTTAGAATTGGGTCTCTAGTTCCTTTTAAAGTCTATTTCAACTATATACTCCTAAAGTCTCCATCTAAAACTCTAAACTTTTATTCTTTATTGAGTTATTTTTTCTTTTCTCAATAGGAGTAGATAGGTTTGACTATCATCTGGTTCAAACTCCATTCCAGTTTTTGGAACAGGAGTAGAGGTTTTTCTCTTGTTTAAGATTGAGTTTCTTTTTCCTTCTAAAGCCTTTTGCTTATGTAACTCTCTACCAGGAGTGGCTCTTCGGGTTTGTACGGAGTCGATATCGTGATAAGAAAAAAATATCAGCATCAAACAGGTACAGAATTTTAATTATCTGGATAGTGCAGTAACAAACAATAGAAAAATACAGAGATCTGAAGGTGAATAGGAATAGCAAAGGATATCTAAAACAAACTAAACATAGGTATTAAGAGATAGGAAAATCTCATTAGGGAGAAAGAAAAGAGGCTGTAATATCTGATTTCTTATATGACAGTGAATGTTGGACAATCTTCAAACAAGAGAAAATGAGAACTGAAGCAACAAAGATGTGGTTTCTGTCTATATTTCTGGGATGAGGTATTGTAATTATTTACATTATTCAGGCTGTTGTCCTCATCTTTATTGTCACGTTCATGACATTTCAGTCATTGTACATTCCGGCCTTCTTCAGGTGAATGGAATTTCTGAACCCTTTATTTCATCTACCAAGTAATAATTTTTTACAAAGTATTTCTGATATTAAAACCTATTTTTATACTTTTATAATGCCTTTTACCTCAGTTTCTGGGTTAACTATTTGCCCATAGCTGGGACCCTAACAGGTGCTACCACACACGGGTCTGGGTGGACCTGGGAACACCAGCAATTAAGAGGAGGTTCCATGCTTCTCAAAGTCTCCTCATCAGAGGCCTTGCTGTTGGATAACGTTTATCGTCTTACCCTGGATGCGGATGTAGATTGTCGTCATACCCAGGATGCCTTGCTTTGACTAGTTTTGACTTATATATATATATATATATATATTGGGCCCCTCGAGGTGGTGTAATGGTTAGCAAGCTTGTCTCGCTAGAACAATTACGACTGAGTAGAGAGTTCGATTCTCACTGGGTGCCCCCTACTTTCGGCCTTGTGTCACATCTAAACTACGCTTAGAAAATATATATATATATATATATATATATATATATATATATATGATGGACTCTCCGGTCGATTTCAACGTATGAGGTTCCGACAACTGTGCTTATTCAACCCTGTGTGTAAGTCGCAAGTGACATTTCAGTCCTGCTAGTGATTTGCAAAGAAGTCTACAGATTGTACAAGAGTATGGATTGTTGGAGTGTATGGCCTATATATATATATATATATATATATTGTTTGATTAGTATTATTTTGCCCTGTTCTTTTCTTTCATTTGCTCAATGCCATTTCTTGAGTATTTTGCCAGTTATACATAACCATGGTCAATTAGGTCTTGTATTTGGCAAACAATAGTATGAAAAAAAAAAAAAGATCATGTGTGAATCCAAACCTTACTGGATATTCTACATATCTGACTAAAAAAAAAAAAAAAAAAAAAAAAAAAAAGAAAAAAAAAAAGAATAATATACATTTAGTAAATACTAGTAATAAAGTACAAGAGTATTGCTGCCATATATGGTCTAGAGCCCCTGCTGTTTGCCTCAGGGTTCTTGATAAGATCCAGAGACGTATATGCAATGTAATTGGCCCTGATCTGTCATCTCGTCTGCAGTCGCTCTCTCACAGACGTGATGTTGCCTCGCTCTGTCTTTTTTACAAATACTTCCACGGTAATTGCTCCGAGGAGCTGCTTTCGCTGGTTCCTAGGCCTCATGAATTTAAACATCCTACGAGGCTGGCATCCTGTTTCCACCCCTACACCGTTGAAACCGTTATATGTAGACATATCTTCTACTCCAATAGCTTCATGTCTCGCACATCTCACCTGTGGAACTCCCTTCCCTATTCCTGTTTCCCTGACAAATACAATCTCCAACTATTTAAGTGTAACGTCAATCGACATCTCCAGTTGCCTTGATCTATCCACTTCCCTTCTCCACATCCTTTCACCTTTCATTCCTATCTGCTCTCACTCCAAATCTTCTGTAACCCCCTTGCCTTGATCACTGTCTTTCTCCACAACCTCTCCTTTACCACTCCTATCTGCTCTTCCTCCAAACATTCTGTAACCCCTTGCATGCTAGTGGCCTCCAGCCTTGCTTGGGATGATACGCTTAAAAAAAAAACAAGGTCTGTTGAAAAAATAATGGGGACTGGTATCACAAAATTTATTTCAATTCCAAACAATAAACAACATAGTTTCCCTTTCAAAGTAACCCTCCTCAAGTCTAATGCACTTTTCCCTGTTTCTCTGCTATGCTTTTATACACTGTTGGAATGATTCTTCTTGGAGGCCTCACAACTCTGTTGTTATGACCCTCTTGATGCCCTCCACGCCTTCAAAACACGTCCCCTTGATGATCACCTTCAGGTTGGAGAAAAGAAAAAAGTTATGTGAAGCAAGATCAGGTGAATAAGAAGGTTGTTTCAATATGGCGAGGCTTTTCTCTACCAGGAACTACCAGGTGCTCAGGGCATTGTGAGCAGTTGTATTGTTGGGGTGAAGTTGCCACAACTCTCACAAGAGACAAAAAAAAATTAGAATGATTGCAGTTATATACTCCCAAGAAATCATAGTAGACGATAAAGCAATTCCTTTATCCCTCTTTTGTACAGAACTCACACACCACACCCAATCCTGTTGCTTTTCAGACAGATTTCGTATGAACAAAAACATACAGTTTTTCTTAAAGACTTATAACTTCAAAATTGCTCAAGTAATATACAATTTCCTAGCCAGATTGAAACAAGCATTTATTATATATACAGTACCTGGAGATACGAGTTTAATCCATTCTGTAACCAAGCTGGCATGTCAGAAAACTTTTTCCCATTTAAAATAACTGAAATAGATTTAATTTGTTCCAACCCTCTAAAACATCCCCAAACCCCACCCTAAATTATAAAAAAGACGTGTTTTTAATTAAAAAACATATGTATACTTTACCAACGCTTAACATAAATATGAAATAAAAGAAAAAAGAAGTGTTATTTAGTACTGTATTTTACCTTAGAGACAGACATAAGTGGCTAACAGAGATGAATGGCAGAGGAGGAGGAGGGAGGGAGGGAGGGAAGTGATGCAGACAAGACATGTAAACAGAAACTTCATTTTCTTAACCCTAGAACACTACCCATCAATTAAAGTTACACGACTACTAACCATGGGTATATCATACCCAATTTTGAAAATATCAAAAAAAATATTAAATATAAATCTTTATTTGAAATATTTTACATGCAGGCAATTCAAACTTTTTACTTTGAGTTACGATTAATAGGAACTGAAAAACATATTATTTAGGTAAGAAAATCAGGTACTGAAAATTATAATTAAAAATAGGAAAATTTGCACTGGGTACTATATACCCATGGTTAGTGTTCTTGGGTTAATCTATAATAATATGAAATAAAAAATAATGATTCTTTCTGATAAAGATGCCTCCTGTAAGTCCACCGACTTTTGTTGACACAATTTCTCATACGTTTGGTTTTATACTATTTTTTCGCATCGTCCATAGAAATCTGTTCGCAGTTCGCAAGAAAGTTCTTACGCTCTTCTCACAAGTTGTAACCCTAGAACAGTAACCCTGAATTAAAGTTACACCACTACTAACCATGGGTATATCATACCCAATTTTGAAAATATCAAAAAAAATATTAAATATAAATCTTTATTTGAAATATTTTACATGCAGGCACTTCAAACTTTGTACTTTGAGTTAACATTAATAGGAACTGAAAAACATTATTTAGGTAAGAAAATCGGGTACTGAAAATTGTAAGTAAAAATAGGAAAATTTGCACTGGGTACTATATACCCATGGTTAGTGTTCTTGGGTTAATCTACAATAATATCAAATAAAAAATAATGATTATTTCTGATAAAGATGCCTCCTGTAAGTCCACCGACTTTTGTTGACACAATTTCTCATACGTTTGGTTTTATACTATTTTTGTACTGAAAATTGTAATTAAAAATAGGAAATAATGCACTGGGTACTAACTATGGTTAGTTTTTTAGGGTTAATAACAAACAAAAACTTCACTTTCTTAATATTAAATTAACTAAAATTTCACTTTCTGAAACTAAACCTAAACTTAACATTATATATTGTATAAATTTCTCATTTAATCATGACTTGTTTTTGGCTTGATTTTCGGCACTTTCACTTGCAGACATTTTGAATAAAAAACGAGATCTTTCTCCTTCACCACACTAACAGAAGCTTCTCCATTTCTTCATGGATATTTGTCCTTAACTGGGATAGAACTGTAGTTCCTTTCACTGTTCTTGCTCTTTTTATAGCGTTCTTTTCTTTAAGGGTGGTACAAATTGTAAATGTACTGCGCTCTTACTGCCTTGTCAGTTCAATCACTCGTACGCCAATTTCATGTTTTTTTTTTAATTATTTCTTGCTTTACTTCTATTGACATCATTCTCTTCTTCATCTTCTTCTTCTCACCACTTTTCTTTACACTCAATTTCTTTGGATTCATGATGGTACACAACAAACAAAAACAAAGATCACTGTAATGTAATTAGAAACTGTAAAAATGATGTACAAACATGGACACTAAAGAGAGATGCCTT
>OZ038515.1:64519660-64609660 GCA_964036315.1 Acanthosepion esculentum | reverse complement strand
TAGTTTATCTCCATACCCAGTATGAGGATGTAGTTTATTGCCATACCCAGTACGCGGATGCAGTTTACCGTCATACCCATGGACGCTTACACAGTGAGAAATCAGACAGAGATCGAGATTTTGCTTATAATATGACCTCCACAGAAAATACACTGTCCACGAAAACATCTGTCAGTGATTAATTCCTATTTTTCTGTTTATTTCTTATGCTGTTGATGAAGGACACAGGCATGGGGACCTTGAGGCACATAGTGCACCAGATCTCTTTATTCAGCCCTTCAAAAAGTGTAGTTGGTTCTGCACAAAGCCTTCACCACTATAATCAAATCATATGAGCTGGTGTCTGGCACTCGGTTCCGAAGAACTGAGCCTGACCCTTACACATCGAATATGACAGGAGAGTCCACCTAAAGTTGACATCATCTACAATAGTCAAACTGAAGTTAAGCATACATATTTTTTTTTTATCATACACACTTCAATATATGATCTCCTTGTTTTACAATGGCTTCCAGAATTAGACCCAGCAAGCTAAGAAACACTGGAATTTGCTAAGAACACAGTTTTAATAACATGCAAAATTAATAACTTGCAATCCTTGTTAATAACTTTAGTAATCAGTTTGAAAGGCAGTAAAGCCACTAAGACACAAGGGGCTACTGGGTGTGGAAGAATTAGGAACAGAAACATTAATAATGAGCAAGGAGAGGAAAGAGTTAATCAGTTTGAAAGTACTTGGATGGATATAATAAACAAAATTTAGAAAGTTAATTCCGAGATTTAAACAACTGAAATAAAAACTGAACAAGAAGACTTTATCAGTATTACATAATAAGACTTATTTAAAAGACTTTTTGCAGCCTAAATACACCTTACATACATATGCTACATATTCTCGTATGAGGGATGACTAATTCATTTGCAAGTTTAGTTGAAGTGTTGGAGAGTAGGATCATGAATTTTGTATAATTTCTGTTAGAAGTATTTGTTTGTTTGGTTTTATGGATTCTGTGAGCTTGTTTTTTTTTGGGGGGGGTGCATTTAAGATGAAATGGTGTGGGTAGTGTAGAAATTTGAATGTGTTCTTAATATAATCCTTAATTTCACTCATGTATTGAGGGCTACATATCCTAAGGGCTCTAAGGTAAAATCCTATAATTATTGCTTAATAATAATAATTATATATATATATATATATATATATATATATATATATATATATACACACATTTTTAATCGGTCTTACCTGAGGAAAGGCAGTAAAGCCACCAGAACACAAGGGGTTACTGGGTTTGGAAGAATTAGGAACAGAAACATTAATAATGAGCAGGAAGAGAAAAAAGTGTTAATCAGGAAGACAGTAGGTAGCGATTGCTACTGCCTTTTTATTTTTGTAGATTAAAGTTGGCTGGAAAGCAAGGAACTAGAAGGGAGTTCCTACCGTGAAATATGTGAGAAAAGAAACTGTTAGCCTAGAATTTATGGTTACATCCAGCCAGCTCAACTGTAAACTGATGAGATCTTGACGCTAAATGACAAATTTTACATTTGTATTAATCATATATATATATATATAGAGAGAGAGAGAGAGAGGCAACCGGACATCTAGCCACACTGATGAGCTGTGATACAGCGAAACAGTCTGTCTGTGGATGACAATATATATGCTCCTGAAAAATTTATTTCGGTTGAGCTCTCTGGGGAGGATGTGTGGGTTTGGAAACAGTGGCTATTACAGCTAATAATGCAAGACTCTTCGGTAAATCGAATCGAGTTCTCTCAGTCACTGTGTGTTTATCTAAAAATAAATGCGCTTAAATTCACCTTCTTCTCTGCCGTGCGCCAACGGCTTCAGGGTAAAATTTCCGACTGACGCGAATTCAGCCAGTTTTCGATTCTAGCCAGAGGCAACCAGACATCTAGCCACACTGATGAGCTGTGATACAGAGAAACAGTCTGTCTGTGGATGACAATATATATGTGTGTGTGTGTGTGTGTGTGTGTGTTTTGGGCACATGGCCTAGTAATTAGAATGTTTGCTTTCTGACCATGAGACCAGGATTCGAATCTCACCACAGTTGGTTTGTCAGGAAAGAGTTATCAGTATGTAGTGAAGCAATTCCAGCATGTGGCACCTTTGGAAAGTGCCTGAAAACCACACCATTATAGTTGTAATTGTGCATACGTGTCTGTCTAGTGTGAGTTTTAATACACATGATACATGACTGATCTGTGAGAACTGACCCAAACATAAATACCAGTGTTTTCTGTCTTTTTTCTCTCAATCTCTGAAGCTTTAATAAAAGTGATACATGTTTAGATTGATATAAGTTTCCTATTTATTCTTTTTTATCATATATATATATAAACAAGAAATATTAGATTGACATGTTTTCTATGTGTTCTTTTATTTTATTATATATATATATATGTGTATATGTATGCAGGTGTGCAGAGAAATAGGAAAGAACACGTTGGGTAGATAATCCGGTGTTCCTTAGTATTTTGCTTTTATTTTCGAAAGGACAGTGCTCCATACAGAAGTAGAGCTTATATTATAATATTTTTAGTTTTTAAAAATATGATTCCTTCGCTACATAAGAGTTCTCATGTTTCAAAAGCGAGAGCCGAGACCCCTAACATAATTTTTTAAGTTGTGCAGAGTTAAGGTGCCTGGACCCACTTCCTTGTCAAGGGAGAATTTGGGAATAAGCTATCTTTTGGTTAGCGTGTGTTTATAAGTGCGGTCTCATTGGAACATTAGTTGCTATGGAAACGGCTAGTGTCGGCCATTATGGTTAGGTGGTTTAAAGAGCTAAGAATTAATTTTTATCTACAGACCAGTCCCCTTCCAAAAATGTGTGTCAAGTTACAATGGGGGGTCTATTTCAAGAGTGATCGTAGGTTATGCTGGTCAGACGGCCATTTTTTATGCCATTGCCGCGGGTCGTTGAGTGACGAGAAGGTTGTGTTTCATTATTATCTATTTGATCAGTTTATTTATTTGTTTATTTACATGGCTTTTTTTTTATACTTTAACAAAGGGTTTTTCTCAATAATTATTGGGCTGAGCTTTTAATATATAATTATTGGGCTGAGCTTTATATATATATATATATATATATATATATATATATATATTGTAGCATATGCTATCAAAATGTGACATTTACTAGAATGACAATACAAGGCTCTACTCAGCAAAATCAACTCAGGAATATATCCAGTTTTTAAATTATATTTCCCGAGACATAACTAAAATCAATAGAATTTTGGCTCCATATACCTAACATAAATATGATCAGAATGTGCCATTCTCTTGGAGGACAATGTAAGGATGCACTCAGTCAACTCAAGAGAAAATCCAATTGTTTGGTTGGAATATTTTACCAAAATCCTCTGAAGTGAATCAAGCTTTGCACTAAGTTTTCCATCTGAACAAATCCCAAAAACATTTTCTTTGTACAAAATGCTTTTAAATTAATTTCCACATTATCAGAATCTATTTATCCATAATCCAGATTCTTCCAAATAAGGAATAAAATGCTAATAATAATGATTCTGCTATTGAGAAAATTAATGTCTGTTTTATTGGATTGGCATTTTATCCTCTCCAAGAATCTTGTATTATTTTCTGAATAATCTCTCTCTCTCTCTCTCTCTATATATATATATATATATATATATATATATATATATATATATATATATATAGAGAGAGAGAGAGAGAGAGAGAGATATATATATATATATATATATATATATATATATATATAGAGAGAGAGAGAGATAGATAGATATATATATATATATATATATATATATATAGAGAGAGAGAGAGAGAGATATAGAGATATATATATATATATATATATATATCTCACACTGAATATTATTCGAACTATTTACATGTGAAGTATTGTTCTCTTCACATCCGTATTGCTGTTATCATGATGTTTTCAGCTGTTGTGCCTTCTGTACACAGTGCCTGGCCCTGGGATTGAACTCACAATAACTATATCAACAAATTCACAAACCAATGATTTAATTCACTAGGCTATTGTCTCAGTGGAAATTGGACAAGCAATAACTGAGCTGTACAAAAAATAACAAATAGACGAGATATCCCTAGATATCGGCAATGAAACAAGAACAGTCTACACCTGTAGATTGAATAAAGGGTTTTTCTTCCTTGTAAGCTTCCTGGACCAGGTGAAGACTGAAGGGTACAAAGGCCTAAATATTGTCATAACAACGACAACAAATATGAGGACAATAGCCTGAATGCAAATCGTGTAAATAAACTCATCTCATCTCAGAAATTCAGACAAAAATAACTGAGTTTTATTGAGTTCAAAAAAGCACTGCAAATGATTTTTGCTACCAAGAGCCATTGGATATAATTTTTTAATGTCTCTTTTATTATTACAAAGGCAAACTGATGTTGGATAAAACTAATATGTAACTATTTCAATTTAACGAGGACTTAAAAACAGATTAAGGAATGGAGATCATTTGTAATCTGGAGACTTTCTGCAAATATCTGTGATGAAACAATGAAAGAAAATCCTTAGATACTTAATTATCACATCTCCAAACTCATCAATTTACAGAATGAAACACAAAATGAAAATGCAGTTTTTACAAGTGTTCTATCTGAGTGGAACCATATTTATCTGCAAAATAACTATTTCATTATTATTGAGTCTACAGAAAACTTCAAACCCTGTTAAGCAGGACAATTAATAAATTCTCTCTCTCTCTCTATATATATATATATATTTGAATAGAGAGGACATCATTTTACCTTTACGAGACCCTTTTGGCCAACACTTTATCAAAAGGTGAACATTGGCACATAGAACAAAATAATCAATGACACATTAGTAAATAACAAATGAGGAGTGAAAATTAAAACACAGTCATAGTATTGAAACATGAAAGCTTTGTGTAGCGATTTCAAAATGTTTTTATTATAATCTCTTATAATGAAAAAAATAATAATCATGCATATATATATATATATATATATATATATATATAGAGAGAGAGAGAGAGAGAGAGAGAGAGAGCATCATGTTTTCATTAAGACATGTTTCATTGAATAATTCAGACAAGTTTTGTCTACTTATTTTCAATTGGAATCTTTCAAATTAACGGACAAGCTTTTAAGTGTCATTATTTAAGGAAGAGATATAAACTAAAAATTACTGAAGCTATCTTTATTAAAAAATTGAAACCAAACATTAATAAAGGTAATTATGAATACTGTACAAATGTTTTAAATGGTTTGTTCCAATAGTTTTTAAGACATATTTAAAAAAAAAAAAAAATCTCAACACCTCGTAACTTAGTTACCTCCCCTGAAGCTATCTGTCTATATTTCTGAGATGAGGTATTATGTATACTATTTACATTATTTGGACTATTGTACTCATCTTTGTTGCCATATTTATCACAACGTTTCGGCCTTTCAGTATCTGTCTATATTTCTGAGATGAGGTATTATGTACACTATTTACATTATTTGGACTATTGTCCTCATCTTTGTTGCCATATTTATCACAACATTTTGGCCATTGTACACCCCAGCCTTCTTCAGGTGGTTGGAATGTTGAACTGAATCCTTTATTTCGCTCGCTGGGTTAGACAGTTCTAGTTCCACATGCCATGCCTATTGTCAATTTACCTCTCCAAGTTCTCCACTGGCTTAACCAGGTATTGAACTCACAACTCCTTGGGTCCTGTCTCTGAATCTAACCAACACCTTTATCCATTGTGCTATGTGTCCTTAAGGACATATGCGTATGAATTTCTGGGACTTAGTTTCAGCCCTCATTTTTTTACCAGTGTTCATATTGCAGCAAGTGAAATAAAGGGTTCTGTTCGACATACCAACCACCTGAAGAGGTCCGGAGCATACAAAGGCCAAAATGTTGTGAATAATATGGCAACAAAGATGAGGACAATAGTCCAAATAATGTAAATAGTCTCCTCTGAAACGTTACTACGCTAATGGTACTAAACTCAACATTCTTCACTACACCAGTAAAAATTATAACTTTCATATGAACACAGCAATTTTGTCTTTGAAAATGACAAACACTATTATATTTATCTTGAAAAAAACAACAACATATAGGACTAAAAAATATGTATTAATACAGTGATTTTATTTTGTCTTTTAATGATAGTGTTATTAAGCTTATCAGACGAAATGAAAAGAATTTACATAAAATAAATACACAACACTTGTCTATATTAATTTGACAAGTCTCTTTGATAGAAAATAGATGTTATGAAAAATTTCCTCAAGAATGCATATCAGAATTCATGCTTGTGTCTGCTATTCTTTGAAGAATTCAACAATGTTATACAGATACCAGCTAATAACGGTTTTCCAAACTACCTCATGGATAACCAAATTCATCTATTTCTCTCTAAAGTAACCAACAGAAACATTGAATATGCAGATTATAACATTAACAATTTTTATAAAATCAATGTTAACAATCAGCAGGATGAGTATTCCCTTAGAAACATTATAAAGAAATGCTCAATTCCAGTTGACCATTAATTAAATTAATTATCTATTATAAGAAAGTTAAAACAGCTAACCTTATCGTCAACAGTAACTCCCCTGAAAGGAGAAAATTACAGAGAAGCTATACTATTTATGAATATATATGCCCCTTAAAGAACTGTGTTCCTGATCAAACCAAAGTCATGAATAATTGGGCATACCACTACATGTCTATCAAGAAGACTCACATTATATCTCTCTGACCATAGCTCAGTTAGGACCCATTTAAACACACATTTAATCTGTAATGAATCTGCAAGATACTCATAGAAAATACAACTATAATAGCTTCATCCACATGTAAAAAAAAGGTAAAAATAATGGAAGCATTAAAAATAAAAAAAGAAAAGGCTGATGTTCAATAATATCTACTATGATCACAGCCACAACATGCTGACTGTAAAATTAAAAAAAAAAACATTCCCATTACTATAGATACACATATAAAAATCTACATATTCAGTTAAAAATTTTTAAAAAGTCAAAAGTGGTCAAATATATAGAACATTTAGATAGTTTTTACACACTTTATGCCCAGAAAAGAAAACACTTGTATGAAGGCAAGAAAAATTAAATAAAAAAGCTAATCAGTTATAATATTTCATTATGTGTTATTTACAATAATGTATATTTCTTTAGGGGACTAGTATGTCAGACAAGGGGGTTTACCTGTTAGTTTGGTAACTTCTATAATTTGTGTATAAGAAAATGAATAATTTTTTGAGTTTATAAATGAGGAGTAATGAGTGTGCTTTATGTGACAGCAAATATTTTGTGTGTGTGTGTGTGTATATAATATATATATATATATATATTGGCTCCTGAAAAATTAATTTCAGTTGAGCTGTTTGGTTTGAGGTGTGAGTTTGTAAACAAGTGACTATTTAAGCTAATATTGCACGACTCTTCACTAGAATTGAGTCACTGTCAGTCACTGTGTGTTTATCTAAATCTAAAAATAAACACGCTAAAATTCACCTTCATCCCTGCCGTGCGCTGACGGCTTAGTGGGAGAAGTTCCGACTGACGCAAAATTCAGTCGGGTTTCGATCCTAGCTAGAGGCAACCAGATGTCTAGCCACACCGATGAGCTGTGAAACAGCAAAACAGTCTGTCTGTGGATGACAAAAATATATATATATATATATATATATATATATATAATGTGTGTGTGTATTTAATCAGATGCATTTAAATACATGGAAACCTACCAAGTTCCATCCACAATATACTTGTGGAAAATATAACCATAATAGCCTCATCCATATGTAAAAAAAGACTAAAAATAATGGAAGCATTAATAATAAAAAAGAAAAAAAGCCAACACTCAATAATATCCACTATGAACACAGCCACAACATGTTGACAGTGTTTGGAAAACAAAATGTGTTGAAATGCATTTAGCAAACATTTAATGCCATTTTATCATTTCTACCAATTTCTCCTTTATTTCTCTTTTATATTGGGATGCTGGTTTTGCAAAAAATCCATAGCTACAATGGATAAATTAAAAAATTTAAAATAATTAGAACAAAGAATGTTCACGCATTTTTTTTAAAATAATTAGAACTTATAGGAATTATTATAGAAATAATTATTGTAGGAATTATTATAGAAAAAATAATTAGAATAAAGCATGTGCATGTGTTTTTTTTTTAAAAACTATCATCACAATGAAATGCAGATTTTATCAGTTACAATAATTTGTCTACTTATTTGACCCCCTGAGGATGATCTTGGAGGAGAGTGAAAGTACTTGGGTAGGAAGAAACTACACTGCTTTCCTTGATAAATTTCATCTTAACATCAAGAAACTGATTAGAGAACTGGAAAAGATCAGTATAAAAATAAACAATCATCACCATCATCATCTTTCGACCTCCCTATAGTTGGTTAGAACTCAACTGAAAATCCCTTTCCACACTGTTCAGTCCCGTATTACTGTCCCCAGATCCCCAATGTCCAACCCTGAGTTCCTGAGCTATGGTGTCTGGGAAAGTCAATTTGATAGTTCTTTCAGTAGCTGATACAAAATGTGGGATGTCAGTCCTATATCCGAGTGTTTTTATCGAGACACTATCTTTAGAAAAACTGCCACCCAAAGCTAAAGACTTCTTTTAAGACATGAAGTAAATTATACCACACCAGACGCCAACTTGGAATCTGAATTTCTGCGAACTGTTTTAGAAACTATCTCCAGATTTTCCCACAGAATTTACTTCCGAAGCCTTTCCATGATTGGGTATGGCTGCTAGGTTTATATAAGAGTTTTCCTTCTTTTAGATGTGTCTATATTATTCAATGAAACATATCTGAATGAAGATATGCTGCCTATATATATATATATATATATATATATACATGAAAAAACAAGAGGAAAACTACACTTAGTTTTTAGCTGACATGCTTTGTCATCTGATGGACTTTATCAAGGCAAATGTGATGGTATCATTTTGCAACAAATATATATTTGGTAGTTACTTAAAAATTTTTAAATTTGAAGAAAAATACTTTTTTAAGGATACTAAATGACATAATCTAAGGTCTAAATGCGTACACATTTCTGTTAACCTGATCAGTGCCTTTAAATTTAAGAATTTCCTTTCAAAGATGCTATATGACGTAATATAGGTTCTAACAAGTAAACTTCTCAGTTAACATGATAAATATTTATGAGTATTCTCAAATTTTAAAATTGAGTAACTGTCAAATATAAACTTGTTGAAAATAAAACATTTGCCTTGATAAAGTCAGTCAGATGACGAAACATGTCAGCTAAAAATTATGTATAGTTTTCCTTTTGTCTCTTCATTCATTTTATCCCTTTTACAGATATACTCCATCTGAGAATATTTACCCCCACATATATATATATATATATATATATATATATATGGGATAATGACTTATTTTTCTTAACCATTTTTTTTAAACAATGTATGCATAAAAGAATGCTAATATATACTTGAACCTACTATAATAATTACTCCTCCTTGTTTGACCTCTCGGGAAAAGTGCAAAATTAATAAATAAATGTCCCTCCCCTTCTATTTGGCACCTAAAAAAATACTCTTCTGCAAGTTGTAAACAATTGCCTGCATACACTATTTACATTATTCGGACTATTGTCCTCATCTTTGTCACCATGTTTATCACAATGTTTTGTCTGTTGTACACTCCGGCCTTCTTCAGGTGGTTGGAATATCGAACTGGAACCCTTTATTTCGCTCAATGGGGTAGACTGTTCTAGTTCTACATGCCATGTGTAATAGTTGTCAATTATCTCCTGTTAATTCCTCAAGGACACATGGCACAGTGGATAAAGGCGTTAATCAGACCCATTGACAGGACTCAAAGAGTGTGAGTTCAATACCTGGTTAAGGCGGTGGAGAACTTTGAGAAGAGAATTAACAGGAGATAACATGAGGACAATAGTATGAATAATGTAAATAGTGTACATAATACCTTGTCTCAAAAATATAGACAGATACTGAATTGCCTGCATGTTGCACTAGCAGAGATTATCAACTTATACACAGATATTATGTTATTGTTAAAAGACATTACCCTTTGCTTGTGTTTACATCCACTGTTTGGTTTCTGTAAATATTCAACACATGTCAATGAATATTGGTGGATATAACTTTTTTTTCCATACGGAGAAATTGATATGCTTTATATACACTTTTATGTCAAATGTAATTCTGATAGATTTCCACTTATCTACTGTCAAAGCAAAAAAGATTATGGGTTACTGAAAGAAGGTTCAACCTCTACTGCCAGAAGAAAATAAGTGACATTACTTTCATTTCTGTTGCCTCAAGTTGTTTTTGCATCAGTGATGAGATTATCCAATGTTTAATGTCATATAACAAACTTGTCATTCTTTTTTGTTTTTAATGAAATTTTATTCTGGCTCATCTCAGAAATTCATCGACCTTAAGATTACACTTTAATTAGTTTTAGAGTTTAAAAAAATTGAAGAGAACTCTTTTTCCTTTAATATTAATTATAACTTTTAATTAGTAAAATAATCCAAATGAAGAACAAAGTTCAATATTTTTAAAATATTAATTAGTTTTCTGTCCGGCTGCTGTTTATTTTTGTAGACAGAAATGAAAATTTAAATTGACCCAAACAAATACAACTTTGCTTCAGAGTTTGTGACTTACATCATATTCTTTAAGTCAATTTTACATTGATTCTTTTAGAGACATGAGGCTCGCACAAAAGACTGAATTGAAAAGACTATCTTATTTAAAAACAAAACTAAATGCCAACTTACAAAACTAGTAGTCTGAAAACTTTCCCTCTCTTGAGAGATTTTTTTTTTCAAGACAAAGATCCATACCAATATATAACTATTTCAGCTCAAGAAACATTTACAGAAATTTTTTTGGACAGAAATCTGGGAACCATTTACAGAAATTTTTTTTGGACAGAAATCTGGGAACCATTTACAGAAATTTTTTTTGGACAGAAATCTGGGAACCATTTACAGAAATTTTTTTTGGACAGAAATCTGGGAACCATTTACAGAAATTTTTTTTGGACAGAAATCTGGGAACCATTTACAGAAATTTTTTTTGGACAGAAATCTGGGAACCATTTACAGAAATTTTTGGGGACAGAAATCTGGGAACCATTTACAGAAATTTTTTTGGACTGAAATCTGGGAACCATTTACAGAAATTTTTTGGACAGAAAACTGGGACCCATTTACAGAAATTTTTTTGGACAGAAATCTGGGAACCATTTACAGAAATTTTTTTGGACAGAAATCTGGAAACCATTTACAGAAATTTTTTTGGACAGAAATCTGGAAACCATTTACAGAAATTTTTTTGAACAGAAATCTGGGAACCATTTACAGAAATATTTTTGGACAGAAATCTGGGAACCATTTACAGAAATTTCAGCAAGAGAACGGTTCTGAAATTGGTAATCAAATGCATTGACACTTGTAAATATTATGTCAGGACTCCGTTATTGCTATTCTTACAATTACTAATATTACAGCTTTCTATATTTCTGAGATGATGTATTGTGTAAAAGTTTATATTTACATCATTCGAGCTGTTGCTCTCATCTCCATTGTCATATTCATGACATTTCAGCCATTATGTTCCAACCTTCTTCAGGATTTGTTTATATTTCTGAGATGTGGCAATTTATTTACAATATTTACATTGTTCCAACTGTTGTCCTTACCTTTATTGTCATATTCATGACATTTCGGCCATTGTATATTCTGGCCTTCTTCAGAAATCATCTATATTTCTGAGATGAGGTCTTATAACTATTTACACTATATACATCATTTAGACTGTTGCCCACATCTCCATTATCATATTCATGATGTTTCAGCTATTGTACATTCCAGCCTTCTTCAGGATTTGACTGTATTTCTCAGATGAGGTATTGTAACAATTTACACTATTTACATTGTTGTCCTCATCTTTATTGTTATATTCATGAAGTTTTGTCCATTGTACACTCCGACCTTTTTCAGGACACATGGCCCAGTGGATGAAAGTATTGGTTGAAGTAATCCAGGCCTTCTTCAGAAATTATCTATACTCCTGAGATGAGGTATTATGACTATTTAGACTATCATTTGAACTGTTGACCTCATCTTCATTGTCATATTCATCATGTTTCAGCTATTGTACATTCCAGCCTTCTTCAGGATTTGTCTGTATTTCTCAGATGAGGTACTGTAACAATTTACACATGTTTACATCATTCAAACTGTTGCCCTCAGCTTTATTGCCATATTCATGACGTTTTTAGCCATTGTACATTCCAGCCATTTACAGGATTTGTCTATATATCTCAGATGTGATATTGTAACAATTTACACTATTTACATTGTTTGAACAGTTGTCCTTATCTTTATTATTATATTCATGATGTTTTAGCCATTGTACACTCTGACCTTCTTCAGGACACATGGCCCAGTAGATAAAAGTATTGGTTGAAGTAATCCAGTGACTTGACCCAAAGAGTTGTGAGTTCAATATCTAGCTTCAGAAGAGGTGAACAAAAACTTAGAAATTTGAGTTACTAAAGGGAAATAACTGAAACTGAGAAAAGGCATGGCACATGGAACTAGAACAATTTAACCTGGTGGGTTTGGCACAAAATTCCAAAGTATGTCACCTGAAGATGGCCAGAGTGCACAACGGTCAAAATGTTATTAATATGACAATAAAGATGAGGACAACAGTCCAAATAATATGACACTAATTATATTAATACTACATTATTAACCTTCTTATAATTAACACAACTAAATTATTTTAACTTATGTTAAAACATTAGTTCCTCATACAATCAGCAAAAGCTTAAGCAATTTTGAACTTGGACAGTACCTTGATGGGTGACTGCTTCTGAATACCAGGTGCTGTAGGCTTGGTTTAATGGACAATGGCTTAGAATTGTTAATCAGAGAGACAAGATCCAATTCTAGTTTGTTTTGTTATGTGCAAATACTCTAGAGAGAAAGGTATCAATTTACCTTTTCTTCCCCTAGCTATGGGTTAATTAGTAAGACATGTATCAGTAAATCATTATTATCTCAAAAAATATTCTGACAATCTAAAAAATATTTTCTGGCTTTAAATAACTGGTATTGGGTTGATAACCTGTAAAAGAATCAATCAACCTAACATTTGATAACTATTATATCAGAACTATATTAGTTCCTTTGGCAATTATTAAAACTACCTTCTTATAATTCTTACAATTACATTATTGCAACTCTGATAATTAGTGTGTATATATATATATATATATATATATATATATATATATAGCATAATGAGAAGCCATGCAGAAAAAAAGAGAAATACTGGATTTTAAAATTAGACACATATAAACTAGGGTTAAACAAAGACTTGGGAATTTCAAATCTGTATAAATATTTCAATATTAAAAAAATTTCTTTAGATATAATTAAAAAAAAACTTTTTAAACAACATCTAAAATATTATCGTTAGATTTATGTTAGAAATATTCAAACACAGTTGCATTCCACATCACGTGACGTCCGCGTCTCGTGACGGACGCTACTTGAAAACAAACTTCTGAATACAGTTATTTAATTAATTTCTGACGAAAAAACGGGGCGATCTGAAATATCAAATATATATATATATATATATATAAAAAAATATAAATAAATACTTTCACAAAAAAAAACATTCAATTTTTTTTTTAATTTTTCAGTTGTTTTCTCCATATTATATATATATATATATATATATATATATATATATATATATATAAATTTAAAGAAAAACAGACCACTTTGAGGTTCCATTTGTTATAATTTATTTCACCAGAGAATTTTATTTTTCTCTGGATCTTCAGACTTCATTTTCAAATTAAATTATTCACTCTGACTTAACATTGAGATCTCAGGATTTCATCCACCTTGGGATTATCCATATGGATTACCAAGATTTTTATTATATAATATATATATATATATATATATATATATGTATAGTGAGAGAGAGAGAGAGAGAGAGAGAGAGAGAAGTGGTTAAAGTTGTTCCAACAAGAGAAAAGTGTATATTTTAAAAATATATATATCCCTTCTGGATTATGTTGATCATGGCTTTCTAGAGATTCCTTTTTCTTTATTATCTGTTCTCATGCCTTCTTGGGAAAGATAGTGGAAGGGTTCACTGTTTCCTAATCCATGGTTTGCCAAAGTGTCCTTCTCCTAGACCAATGGTCAACCACAGCTAGAGAGCCCAGTCTACTCTGTTATTTAACCCATAGCTGGGGAATAGCCTAAGTGTGAAAGTTAATACTACAATTTAGACTGGAATTTGAACTTGGCTTGTTAATACCACTGCCTGGGTTGTTAACTCTTGCTCTAATTGTACATCTATTCTTATTCTATGTGCCATGTCCCTTCAGGATGTTGGCAATCATGGCTCTCCCCAATTTCCTGTACATTGTAGCTCTCTAGATTTATAATGAAATTTTCCTGTTACTTCATACTTTGCATAGCTGTTGGAAGGCAGCTTTCACTATCCCAATGTCCATTCGGATATCAGTGTTTTATTTTCTGTCCTATCTTAAAACACTGCCCAGATATTGAAAGATTTGTACTTGTTTGATTTTGCTATCTCCAATTTGTAATTTGCATGGTGAGCTGTCCCTTTTGCTAACAATTATGCATTCTATCCTCTTACAATTGGTCTTTAGTCCTTGCTTTCTTTCACTACCTTCTGTAATATTTCTTGTATGTTATTTTCTGTGTCTGCTATCAACACTGTGTCATCCATATATCTTATGTTGCTAAGATTGTGGCCGTCAATAATGAATCCTGGTCGGTCTTCTAATTTTCTCAGAATTGCACCTCACTGTGTGGAGACAGACAGAGGGAAGACATGTCATGTCGGGGAGACTGAACTCGAGATGACTGGTCTGGATCACCAATATTACAGATCCTTCTTTGGATTTTGCCAAAAATCTCGCAATGTATAACACTAGCACTAGACCAGATATGGCGGCAGTATTCAATGCACGGACAGATAGTAGATTTGTAAATGTATAAATAACTAAGGGGAACCTACCCTGTAATTAACCAAACTCTAACTTCACTGTACATTTTAGATTAGTTACACATGTACTACTCCTAATCCCTAACCAGCAGGCGAAAAGTGTTAAATGATTTTTAAACTGGTATGCTTATAATTGTTGTTAGTATTAGCCAAGATATATCTTGGGATTAATATGCAATTTACAGGTTGGGGACACTAAAATCAAGCAGGTGTGGAAATTTAAGTATCTCAGAAGTGTCTTGACGGAGGACGGCAAGTGTGACACTGAGACGCATTGGCATCATTCCAAACGCGAGGCAGAGTATTACGAGACAGGAGGATTTCTTTGGTAACAAAGAGTACTGAGCTGCTACATGACATCTGTCCTCCTTTACGGCAATGAATGCTGAACGATCTCTTTGAAGATGAAGAAGAGACACAAGGTGGCGGAAGTATGGTTCTACAGAAGGATGCTAAGGATATCATGGACTGAGCATGCGAATAACAATGAGGTTTTGGAGAGGATGCAAACAAGGAAGAAGCTTATACTTTCCTTCAGGAAAAGGCAGCTGAAATTTCTGGAATATGTAATGAGAAAAGAGGGTTTGGAGAATGTGATACTCACAGGTCGAATAGAGGGAAAGAGAGACAAGGGAAAGCAATGCATGACATACCTATCGGGCTTAAGCAAGTGGATGACAGAACATGGCCTGTGGGAAGTAGCAAAGGGACAAAACTTATTGATAGCTACAAGAGATAGGGAGAATGTGGAGAGCCATGATCGCCTACGTCCTGAAGGGACACGGCACATAAAGATCCAATAGATGGAAAGAGAGACAAGGGAAAGCAATGCATGACATACCTATCGGGCTTAAGCAAGTGGATGACAGAACATGGCCTGTGGGAAGTAGCAAAGGGACAAAACTTATTGATAGCTACAAGAGATAGGGAGAATGTGGAGAGCCATGATCGCCTACGTCCTGAAGGGACACGGCACATAAAGATCCAATAGAGGGAAAGAGAGACAAGGGAAAGCAATGCATGACATACCTAGTGGGCTTAAGCAAGTGGATGACAGAACATGGCCTGGGCAACTAGCAAAGGGACAGAACTTAATGAGCGTAACAATGGATAGGGAGAAGTGGAGAGCCATGATCGCCTACGTCCTGAAGGGACACGGCACATAAAGATCAAATAGAGAGAAAGAGAGACAAGGTAAAGCAACACATGACATACCTAGCGTGCTTAAGCAAGTGGATGACAGAACATGACCTTGGGGAAGTAGCAAAAGGACAAAACTTATTGAGAGCTACAAGGGATAGGGAGAAGTGGAGAGCTATGATCACCTATGCCCTGAAAGGGTCATGGCATATAAAAAGAAAGAAAGGATGAAAGGAAAAGTAAAAGAAATCAAATGATTAACAATTTTGCATGAAATGATGTTGGTATGTCTTTTTTAAATTTATTTATTTTTGCTGCAATTAGTAATTTATTAATTAATTTATTAGTAATTTATTTATTTTTGCCTTGTAATCTTTTCTTTATTTTTTCCTTCTATGATTTTTCTTCACATTTTTTTGTAACCAACATACAAAAACTGGATCATTATTTTCCAGATTAACACCAACGCCATCATAGAGTTATATACTAATCTGGACATCACTGCATTCTTTGAATTAACACATTTCAACAGGACTGACCAAACAAACCTCACACTGAAATCTGCCATTTTCATGTATTTTGGTAACAAATAGACCCACTCACAAAAAAAAAAAACTTGATCGTTATAATTATTATAGCATTTCGATGTGTGATGTATGCAAAAGATTAATTTCCATTTGAATTTCTGGGATGAGGAGTTATCATTATTTACACTTTTTACATTCGGACTATTGTCCTCATCTTTGTTGTTTTTATCACCTGATCGCTTTCTGTCTGAATTTCTGGATGAGGAATTATCATTATTTACACTTTTTACATATGGACTACTGTCCTCATTTTTGTTGTTATCACAACGTTTCAGCCATTGTGCCCTCCAATTTTCGATCTGAGCAACCTATGGGGAAAACTGAACTTAACCTTATATTTTATCAACAAGTTTTTAAAGTTTCATCAGAGAATAAGATATGGAGAAAGAAAGAAATTTTTTGTATTTCATTTTTGTGTTGTTTAGTATTCATTAGATAAGCAGGCTTCTTGTGCATTTGACTTGTTAAGCACTTAGTGCTGCTTAACAAAAATACACAAGAAGCCTGGCGTCCTGGGTATGACGATAAACTACATCCCCGTCCTGGGTATGATGATAAACTACGTCCAACCAAAAGGCCGTCGATCCGATCAATCGGCAGGTCATGTCATGCCGCATCACATCTAACCCATCCCAAAACAACTACAACTTACAATTAACTTTCCCACCCAAACCCTACACTAAATATACTAACACCTTACCCCTAAAATGTGATGGAAAGCGGTGGCTTAGGGTCAATCAGTAGAAAAAAAAAATTAAACAATGATGTTGCCAGCTATACGTTTTTGAAACAATGATGTTGCCAACTACACTTTTTTGAAACAATGATGTTGCCAGGGATACGTTTTTGAAACAATGATGTTGCCAGGGATACGTTTTTGAAACAGTTGCCAGCTATACGTTTTTTTGAAACAATGACATTGCCAGCTATGTTTTTTGAAACAATGACGTTGCCAGCTATATGTTTTTTTGAAACAATGACGTTGCCAGCTATATGTTTTTTTGAAACAATGACATTGCCAGCTATACGTTTTTGATATATCTAGTAAATACTGGATCTGGCATTAAATAACCCATAGTGGTTGATATGCCATAAAACCCCAAACAAACAAAGAAGCCTGCTTAACCAATGAAAATCAAACAAAAGAAAATAAAATATATTTCTTTTTCTCTATATCTCATTCTCTAATGAAACATTAATGAAAGTTAAACCTGTTAGATTTATAAAGGTTTCCTATTTGTTCTTTATATATATATATATATATATATATATAAATATACTAATTTAAAAAATAAAAGTGCCAAAAAACTTTTTGTCATTGATAAAGACCAGATAACATGCGTTGAATGGATGTCATCATTCGTTGAAAAAGGCACCCCTACCCTACCTTAACTTAATCTCTTTTCAAAAGTAACTCGTATTTTGATGCAATAGTTGTCAGTGAAAATGAATACCCTACCACCACTTGTCAAAATGATTGAATTTCTCCATATCCTTAGAAAGTAAGATTTTGATTGTATGTGCTTATAAAACTCAGTAAATTTCAAAATAAGTTATTCCAAAATTCGCTTGAAAATGAAACAGGACTAGGGACTTTAATTTAATTCTATAATAGAATTTGAAGTTTTTAGTTTCTGTTTTTGAAACATGGTCATTCCTGTGTAGTGATGGAACTATATTTTTAAATTAGTGAATTTATAATATTTATGTTCTGTAGATTTGCACTGAGCCCTCTTTTGTAAAAATAAAAATAATTAATGAGAACACCGGATAAAATATCATACTGTTCTTATATATATATATATATATATATATATATATGTGTATGTGTGTGTGTGTGTATAGATACCCATTGTAATGACAATGACTATTTGGAGTGAGATTTGTTTTAACATTTCCACTCATTTTTATGAAGCAATTTTAGGAACTTTATGAGCATAATAAATTTCATCACATACATTCTCAGCATAAGGAATGTTCTAAAATTGAAAACAGACAAAAATTCCTTCCTTTGTCCGTCAGCTCATAAATAACTATGTCTTGTGAAACTTTATTTGCAGATATTTTATAGAGATAAAGAAGTTGTGTTAAACCATTAAACGTAATAGAAATTTCTGTCAATTCCAGTTTGACTACTGTTAACCCTTTCAGTCTAGAGGTTTTAATCTGGTTTGATGCATCTGCTATGTATTTAGAAATTCTAGATAAAATACTAAGAAGTATCTTATGTTATTGGTCCTGACCTGGCATCTCGGCTTCCCACTGTCCTAACATAGATTCCTTGTGCCTTTACTATAAATATTTTTATATTTGTTCTGATGAATTTTCCTCTTTAGTACTTTGATTTTATAAATTTAAGCACTGCTAGATTGGCAGCTAGGTCTCATCATTTTACAGTTGAAATGGCTAGATGTAACTAAGTTCTATGTTAATTTCTTTTATTGCACTTATCACTTGTGGAAATCTCTCCTGGCTTCTTGCTTCCCAGTCAACTTAGATATTCAAAAATTTAAATGCAGTGTCAGTCATTATCTTCTGTCTTTTTAATACCCATTCTTTTATTGTTCTATCTTCTTTTTAATTTTTTTTTTCTTCATATTCTCTAACACTCAGTAACCCCTTGCATCTTAGTGGCTTTATTGCTTTGCTTGGGATGAAAAGATTTGGAAAAAAAAAAGAACAAAAAAAAAAACATGTTCAATGAACTTTTCTTTATGGTCCCTAGAATTTATAAATTTAAGCACATTACTAGTCTGGTCCAAACGTCTTGTCACGCCTATCTCTCTTTCAAACTTTAGGACCTCATGTCAGCCATTCAAAAATTTAAATTCAGTGTCAGTGTCTTTAATTCCCATTCTTTTATTGTTCTCTCTGCGTTTTATTTTTTTTCTTCATATTCTCTAACACTCAGTAACCCCTTGCATCTTAGTGGCTTTATTGCCTTGCTAACAGTTTTTTCTCTTGCACTTCTCACTTGCAGAACTTTCTTCTGGCTTCTTGCTTTCCAGCCAATTTCTGTATTTTTAATTCCTGTTCTTTTTTACTCGCACTCATTAAAAGTGATTTTCTTTTCTCATATTTTCTAAAACTCAGTAACTTCTTGCATCTTAATGGCCTTATTGGTTTGGTTTGTGGCATATCAACCTCAATGGGTTATTTAATGCCGACAAAATTTTTATTGCTGGTAATATTTTTTTCTTCAAAATTCTATTCCAGGTAATAGTTTATCTTCAAAATGTTTTTCAAAAAATGTATTGCTGGTAATTTTTTTTTTCCAAAATGTAATGGTGGTTATCTGTTTTTTTTTTTTCAAACAGGTATTGCTGGTAATAATTTTTTTTACAAAGTATTTCTGGTATTAAAATCTATTTTTACACTTTCATAGTATTTTGACCCCAGTTTGGGGCTTAACTATTTGCCCATAGCTGGGGTCATAGCAGGCTCTACCACCCCGGGTCAGGGTGAACCTGGGAACACCAGCTTATAGAAGTGGTTCCATGCTTCTCAAAACCTCCTGACAAGAGGCCTTGCTGCTGGATGTAGTTTATTGTCTTACCCATGATGCGGTCTTATTGCTTTGCTTGGGGTAAAATGATTAAACTAAAAGTAGCCAAATGTATTCACAGGTTTCACATGCTTATAGTCCTGGAGTGATTCAAAGTACCTGGATAATACTGTATTTTTTATAAACAGCATTACCCCCCATCACATGATCAAGAAGTACACATGGCCCAGTGGATAAAAGCATTGGATTAAGTAATCCAGTGACTTGACTTAAAGAGTTGCAAGTTCAATACCTGGCCTCATCAGAGGTGAACAAAAACTTAGAAATTTGAGTTACTAAAGGGAAATAACTGAAACTGAGATATCCAGAAAAGGCATGGCATGTGGAACTAGAACAATCTACCCCCTGTGGATGAAATAAATGATTAAGTTCGAAATTCCAATGTATATTACCTGAAGAAGGCTGGAGCGTACAATGGCTGAAATTTTGTGAATAGAACAATAAAGATGAGGACAACAGTTCGAATTATGTAAATTGTGCAAATAAGAATAATTGTATGTTTACAATGTTCTAAACTCTAACAACTACAACTAATACAACGCAATATTTATCATTTTACGAATTTATAAGGAAATAAATATGAAAATGAGTTTTTTTATTTAACTAAATTATTAAAATATATGAACAATAAGAAAAGACTTATTTTCCATTTCATAAAGTTTAAATCACGATATTGAAAACAGAAAAAAAAAAATCACTGTTCTAGTTCCACGTGCCATGTCTAATGAATGTCAGTTATCTCCTGTTAATTCTCTTCTCAGGTATTGAACTCACACTCTTTAATAAAGGTGTCAGTTAGATCCAGTGACAGGACACAAAGAGTGTGAGTTCAATACCTGCTTAAGGCTGTGGAGAACTTTGAGAAGGGAATATAACTGACATCCATTAGACATGGCACATGGAACTAGAACAGTCTACCCCAGTGAGCGAAATAAAGGGTTTAGTTCGACATTCCAACCACCTGAAGAAGGCCGAAGCATACAACAACCAAAACTTTGTAATAAATATGGCAACAAAGATGAGGACAATATTTTGAATAAAGTAAATTGTGTACATAATACCTCATCTCAGAAATATAGACAGATGCTGAAAGGCCGAAACGTTTTAATAAATATGGCAACAAAGATGAGGACAATAGTCCGAATAATGTAAATAGTGTACATAATACCTCATCTCAGAAATATAAGCAGATACTGAAGGGTTGAAACTTTGTAGTCAACATGGTGACAAAGATGAGGACAATAGTCCGAATAATGTAAATAGTGTACATAATACCTCATCTCAGAAATATAGACAGATACTGAAGGACCAAAACTTTGTAATCAACATGGTGACAAAGATGAGGACAATAGTCCGAATATTGTAAATAGTGTACATAATACTTCCTCTCAGAAATATAGACAGATACTGAACGGCCGAAACATTGTAATAAATATGGCAACAAAGATGAGGTCAATAGTCTGAATAATGTAAATAGTGTACATAATACCTCATCTCAGAAATATAGACAGAAACAAAAAAATTGATATTAATGTTAAGTAAAAATATTATAATAATAATAAAAGTAAAACATATATAAGAATTGGAAAACGTTTAATTGAAAATAAATTTGATTTTGCATTTCACCTCTCAAGGCTTCGTCAGATTCACAAACAAAAGAAAGAAATGTGTGTTTTTGCTTAAATACTGAATCTCAGTATTTTGTTTCCTAAGCTGGTATTTCTTGCGATTAAAGAAGAAAGAAAATCAGTGACTTTAAAAAAAAAACATTAATATTTATTCTGTATCTTTTCTTTGATTCTTAGTTCATGTTAAAAGTTGTTCGTATATTTTTCCCAACGTTTTTGTATTGAATTAAAGATAAATCCTTATCGCATTTTCAGAATGGCTTGAAAGCAAGAAATTCATAACATAGCCATTTCTGAAATGAATCCAAGACAAATCCTCTTACAATCCTTCAGAATTGGTTGAAAGTAAAAGATGCATTTTTTTTTTTAGGTCTATCCATGTCTTTTCCATGTTGGCAATATACGTTTGTAAAATAAGATATAGAATCCCGACAAAATTTTTAAGAAATTTGACAAATGGAAAACGTTTTATTGAAAACAGATTTGATTATGAATTATAAAGAAGATACAAAATAAATATTAACTGCTTTTTTAAAAGTCACTTATTTTCTTTCTTCTTTAAGCATGAGAAAATGCCAGCTTAGAGAAAAGTACTAGTGATGCATTATTTACGCATACACAGAAATACACACATTTCTTTCTTTCAGTTTTGGATCTGAAGAAGCCTTGAGAGGTGAAACACACAATCAAATCTGTTGTCAATGAAACGTTTTTCATTTGTTAAATATATATTTCATATTGCTACAAATGTTATTTTTAGTGGCTACACCTATTTAAGTACAAAACTGAAGCTATAAATTTTATAGAAACAGAAAATATGGTACCGGTAATATTAGTTGTTTCCCTATAAGGAAACATTTCGTATTCCTTGTCTGAGTAGACAATACTACTTTCAATTGAAATTTATAAAATCTATCTTAAAACAATTTTTTAGGAAAATCGCTTTCCCAAGTCTAGTAACTGTTAGCACTCTTTCTAGCATTGATGGGGATTTCCTTCCTAACCTTTTGTTTGAGGCTGTGTGGAATAGCAACATATTCATCATGTCATTATTTTCTCTTCAAGTTACATGTACTATCCATTTAAGTTGTTGCTGCTGTTGCCTTTCTTCAAAAATGGTAATGATAATAGCTGTTTCCTTATGAGAAAATATTCGGCATTCATTTACCATACAGCCAGTGCTACTTTTGGTTGAAATTTATAAAATCTTTCTCTTAAAACAATTTTTCAGGAAAACAGGTTTCTCAAGTCTAGTAGCTGTTATCACTCTTTCTAGTATTGATGGGGGATTTCCTTCCGAATCTTTTGTTTAAAGTTGTGTGGAATCAACATCTTGATTATATAAGTATTTGAAATTTAAAAAAAAAAAAAACCCAACAAAACATGAATGCTAGAGACTTTATCCACAATTTTGATCCCAATATAAAACACGTTATTTAAAAATATGAAAACTATACTGAAAAATTAAGCAGACAGATCTTGTTGATTCTTTTTAATCAAACCTGTTTGGATATATATATTTATTGTTGTAGCATACCTACGGACAATAATGGGTATGTCCCCATTCACATAAATACAGTAGTAAATACTGTATGTTGGTCTGCAGTTGGAGATTTGTCTCCAGTTGTGCTGGAGATGAGGCTATGTTGAAGGGCAGAGTCTCATCTCGGGAAACAGCTAACCGACCCCGTTTTATACAGGGTATGTGAGGAATTTTTCACCGAGCCTATGAGCTTGAATACCCCACATTAAATTCAGCCTTGTGCCACATCTGACCACATAGGACAATTGGTAGATATCCTATAGTGGGAGATTCAGTAGGGAATTCATTTGACTCACTTCTAGCAGTATCTGTCTATATTTCTGAGATGAGGTATTATGTACACTATTTACATTATTCGAACTATTGTCCTCATCTTTGTCGCCATATTTATTACAACGTTTTGGCCATTGTACACTCTGGCCTTCTTCAGGTAGTTAGAATGTCCTCAAGGACACATGGCACAGTGGATAAAGACATTGTTTAGATCCAGTCACAAGACTCAAAGAATGTGAGTTCAATACCCGATTAAGGCAGTGGAGAAGTTGGAGAGGGGAATTAACAGGAGATAACTGATAATTGACATCCATTAAACATGGCACATGGAACTAGAACAGTCTACCCCAGTGAGCAAAATAAAGGGTTCAGTTTGATATTCCAACTAACTGAAGAAGGCCGGAGTGTACAACGGCAGAAATGTTGTAATAAATATGGCGACAAAGATGAGGACAATAGTCAGAATAATGTAAATAGTGTCACGTCTACCAGTTGAATACTACTTTCTACATGCTGCTGGAGAATCTTATATGTGTTGTTCTTGACCTAAGTATTATTGTTCATTACAAACCTTTGTGTGATTATTCTATTCAATAAACTTCCCTAGGTTACTATATATATGTATATGTGTGTATGCTTGTCTATTGTTTGTTATGTGAGTAATTGCAATGCATATGGCTAACGATAACCCATTCCAAGCCCTAACCAAATTTCCTGAAATAACTTATAAAAAAAGAAAAAAAACACAAATTAAATAACAAATGGTTCCCTGACTGTATGAATTTAAGTGTACTACTAGATTGACAACTAGGTCCCACCATTTACCGTTCAACTAGCTAAATGTAACCATCAGTTCTGTTCTGACAATTTCTTTTCTCACACTTCTTGTCTGTGGAACTCTTTCGGTTTCTTGCTTCCCTGCCGCCTACAATTTAAAAAAAAAATTAAATGCAACACCAATCACCATCTTCTGTCGCCCTGAATCCAGTTGTTATATTTTGTTCTCTCTTAACCTGCTCAAGTCTAGTGTTAACTACTATCTTTCCCACGTATTCTCATAAACTGCACCTCTCACTGCTCATACAACAATCTCCTTCAGTAATCCTCTACCTTGACAGCCTCTTGAGTCTTCTATAGGGGGGTGATCATTAGTAAGATCAACCAGGTAAGCATGATGTCCAGATTAAGTCTATAATATCAGAAGAAAATGGTTAGAGATAAAAGAAAGAAAATATAGATTTTTTTTCTGTGTATCATATCTTGAGAAATTTTTCATTCCTAATACTAACATTAATCTGTAATATACTTTACTTTACAGAACTTAGACATGGTTCTTGTTGTCTTCTTCTTCTCTTTCACTCTTCATGGTATTATCAACTTGCTTGGAGTGAAATGATTAAAAAAAAAATGAAATAAGGTAAAACACAACAAGAACCATGTCTAAGTTCTGTAAAGTAAAGTATATTACAGATTAATGTTAGTATTAGGAATGAAAAATTTCTCAAGATATGATACACAGAAAAAAATTCTATATTTTCTTTCTTTTATCTCTAACCATTTTCTTCTGATATTATAGACTTAATCTGGACATCATGCTTACCTAGTTGATTTTACTAATGATCACTCTTATACAAGACTCAAGTGCCTGTCAAGGTAGAGGATTACTGAAGGAGATTGTTGTATGAGCAGTGAGAGGTGCAGTTTATAAGAATATGTAGGAATGATAGTAGACTTGGACAGGTTAAGATTGAAGTGGTCAGGAAAGCATCATCACAGGAGTCAGTTCCACAAAGTAATAGTTTGTGGAAAGAAGCTGTTTGAGTGGATCTTCTTCCTTACTAATGGAATACGAAGGGAAGGAGCGTGGTTCAGCTTAATGTATGTAAACTTTTGAGATTTCAATGTTGTACTTTCCATCCTATGTTAAAACTCTTCCCAGATATTTAATTTTTTGAGTTTGTTTGATTTTGGTTGAACTGTTATGAAATGACAAAGTATAAATGACTGACCAATAAAAAAAAATAAAAATAAGTAAGAATTAATCCAAGCAAGAGAGGACAGATTCAGAGCAAATTAAATTTGTCACAGTTACAAATTCAATATCAGCTGAGAATCAAGAAACATGTATTTTTTTGAAAAAATATCACTGTAATGTTACAGACGAATGCAAGCGTTATAAATGATTAATTCATTTTATACAGCTCATCAAAGTCTTACCCATAGCTAGGGGGAGAAGGGTTCATGCTTTTCTCAAGGTTATTTGTGTGTAAGTGAATATAATAAACCAAACTGGAATCAGAACTTAGTTCTCCAATTAGCAATTCAGAGCTATCATCCATTACACCACCTGCACATCCAGGCTTATAGCACCAGATATTCCTGAGTGGTCACCCCTCTAGGTCCTGACCATGCTCGATGTTGCTTAACTTTGGTTATTGCATGGAAACAAGTGTTTCAAGATGATATAGCCGTAAGACATATCGCCCACAAATTCAAGCTTACAGCACTTGGTATTCCCAAGCAGTCACCCATCTAGGTACTAACCAATATTGATATTGCTTAACTTTGGTGATTGTACAAAAACCGGTGTTTCAATGTGATATGGCTGTCAGACATACCACCCCACAGATTATACACTTAGTATTCCTATCTAGGCACTGACCATGCTCATTGTTACTGATCAGATAGAAACGGGTGTTTCAACATGATGCAGCCGTAAGCCCTCATTATGAATGAAAACTTTCTAGAGATGTGATACACAGAAAAAATTTTATAATCTCCTTCTCGTTTCTTTGGTTGTAATTAGATTTTTCAAATATTCTACAGTTAATCCAGACCTCACCTTAATTATATGCTTTTCTATTCAGAGTAGCTTGCTCGTCTTGGTTCTCATACCCACAACGTTTCTGCTGCCTCCAGCCTTCTTCAGGTGTCTGCCTTTGTACTCAGTAGCCTTTTTGAAATTTAAAACCAAAACCTTTATTCAATGCATGGGAGTAGACTTTTTCTCGTTATCTTTTCTTAAAATATGCCCTAAGCCTGGAAAGCAGAATGTAAACAATCCGCCCACCATTGGTTGTTTAAAGAGTTTGGTTCAAAATTCCAAGGTTACTGAGTTCAAAGAATGACAAATGTCAGAAGGTACAACAGCCAGAATGCGAATACAACAACCAAAATAATAATGCTAGTCAGAACAGTAAGACATATGAGAATAATCATTTCTCATCTTAGAATTTCCAGCAAAAACATTGTCTTTATTCTGCTATAGAAATGAGGATCATGAAACCTGTAAACCACTAGGGTCATAAGAACACCAAAGGACAGTTGTGATGGAGCCCAACCTTCTACAGGCTGGTTTTCAATTCAGAGTTTTCCTTTTCCTACATTGGTTGCCACCCAAAGCTATAGGACCCAGTGTAGCTATATCAGTTGTCAGCTGATATCTTTTTTTAAGAAGACATCTGCAGGATGTTACAGAAATCATTTTTGACAAATATCAGCTTGACAAAGAAGGTCAGCTGAGTGAAGTGAACCTCACAAGAACCAGGTTGAACAACCCTGATAAAGAAGGTCAGCTGAGTGAAGTGAACCTCACAAGAACCAGGTTGAACAACCCTGACAAAGAAGGTCAGCTGAGTGAAGTAAAGTGAAGTGAATCTCAAAAGAACCAGGTCGAACAACCCTGATAAAGAAGGTCAGCTGAGTGATGTGAACCTCACAAGAACCTAGTCGAACAACCCTGATAGAGAAGATCTGCTGATTGTAGTGAAGTGAACCTCACGAGAACCAGGTCGAACAACCCTGATAAAGAAGGTCAGCTGAGTGAAGTGAACCTCACAAGAACTAGGTCAAACAACCCTGACAAAGAAGGTCAGCTGAGTGAAGGTAACCTCACAAGAACCAGATTGAACAACCCTGATAAAGAAGGTCAGCTGAGTAAAGTGAAGTGAAGTGAACCTCAAAAGAACCAGGTTGAACAACCCTGATAAAGAAGGTCAGCTGAGTGAAGTGAACCTCACGAGAACCAGGTCGAACAACCCTGATAAAGAAGGTCAGCTGAGTGAAGTGAACCTCACAAGAACCAGGTTGAACAACCCTGACAAAGAAGGTCAGCCAAGCGGAATGAACTTGATGAATGACTTTTTTTTAGATGAAAGCTGACAAGACAGAGAACACTCGTTCTCTATAAGACAGTTATTTCTAGCTGCTTAAAACAGAACCGTTTGCCATGACACAAAAAGGAAGGTACACCATAGTCAGTCCGTTCTCCAACTCACTCTTCTTTGTTCATTTAAAGTCAGCCTTACAACAAGGATATACCTGAATAAAATTTGCTGACTGCTGCAATTTTGCCCCATGGTTTTTCTTCTTGGATAATCATCCAGACAAAGAAATATTTTTCTTGTGTTGAGCCTCAAACATTCAACTGGAAGCTGCACCTGAAGAACAAAACCTAGTGTCCGGTCTGAACTGCAACACGACACCAGTTTGTCCTGCTATTTTACCCACAGCTGGCACGGGCAGGGGAGGGGTAGAACAGATGGATTCATACCTTTCTCAAGGGTATTAGCATGTAACAAACTCAACTGGAATTCGCATTTGGCTCCCCAATTTTTCAAACCAAGCTACTATCCATCATTTCACCGTGCCTGATATAAAAGATGATGGAAGCTTGGAAATGTTATTCTTATAAAATCCAGAAATATGATTCATCTGTGTTCTTGGTGAGAGCTTAGTGTTTACAATCTTGGCAAGAGATTACGCTATCTTCTGTCAAATTCTAATCAGATGGATGATTACTTGATTATCTGTCTATACTTCTGAGACGAGGCGTACACTATTTACATTATTCGGACTATTGTCCTCATCTTTTTCACCGTATTTATTACAATGTTTCGGCCATTGTACACTCTGGCCTTCTTCAGGTAGTTGGAATTTCGAACTGAACTTTTTATTTCACTCACTGGGGTAGACTGTTCTAGTTCCATGTGCCATGTTTGATGGATGTCAGTTGTCAGTTATCTCCTGTTAATTCCCCTCTCCAAGTTCTCCACTGCCTTAACCGGGTATTGAACTCACATGCTTTGGGTCCTGTCACTGGATCTAACTAATGCCTTTAGGAAGGAAACCCCTATCAATACTAAAAAGAGCAATAACAGCTGTGCCAAGTGTCCTTGAGAACATCTGTGTATAAAATTCTGGATATTATAAACTTAATGTCTTCAGCAATCATTTTTTACCAGTGCTCATATTGCAATTTTTGCTGTTATTATCGCTTTTTCTCTGGCACTCCTTATTACTGGTTCCCATATTGTATTCATTTCTATGCTTGGTTGGCTCAGAATCCAGTGACAGACCCAAAGAGTGTGAGTTCAATAACTGGTTAAAGCAGTAGAGAACTTGGAGAGGGGAATTAACAGGAGGTAACTGAAACTGACAACCATTAAAGATGGCACATGGAACTAGAACAGTCTACCCCAGTGAGCAAAATAAAGGGTTCAGTTCAACATTCCAACCACCTGAAGAAGGCCGGAGCTATGGGTTAAATAGCAAAGCAGATTGGGCTCTTTAATCTTAGTTGGCAACCAGTCTAGGAGAAGAGCAACTCTGAATTTAAAACCATAATAATTGACCCTCAGCAATGAAATGGAAACAAGTAACAACTAAAAAAAAGAAAAGAAGAGGAACTGTCTACTCCCATAGATTAAATAAAGGATTCAGACTGAAAGACAAAAGATCAGAGGCTACAATGGCCAAAATGTTATGGCGGCAACAAAGAGGATATTAGTCCAACTGCAAACAATGAGAATTCTCAATATTACAGAAAACATGATGAAAAAAAAGAAAAAGTGATCTAATTAATGAAGGTAAGGATACACAACTGAATTTTTTATCAGGGAAGCTCAGAAATCATTCATTTTTTGCCATGTTTTCATTATGTTAGTTTTAAAACAACTGCAAGTAATTTACAAAAGAAATGAATCTTGTTCAAAGCCTTTAAATAAGTGATATTTATTCAAAATTAGTAGTTAAAAAGAATTCTCTCTTTATAAAACGTCATATCGAGTGTCTGAAAAATAAATACAAAATAAAATCACTTATTTCAAATGGAATTTCACTTCCAATTCTATGAAGAATTCCCTCCCTCAACCTTTCTATAAGCTTCTCTTCCTCATACCACCATGCCGATGATACAATCATGAATGGGTTAACAGAAATGCTACACTTGTGATGACATAATGCATAAAGAATCAAGAAAAAATGTTATGTCAGTTTAAACAGCTTGAATCACAAGCCTATTCTCTTTCATATTAAAAAAGTATACATAAAAAAGATCTCCTTTCCAATGATCTAAAATAGAATAGAATCAACCTTCTTACCATTGACGGTATTGTTAACAGTTTTTCAAGATTCTCTTTAGTCGAGAACACAGTCTGTCAGACATTTAACATTTTGACAAATTAATTGCATTGGAATAATGAAGATCAAGTCGATAGATGTTATTAAGCTTAACATTTACAACATTAACGGAAAATTATTCCTGGTTTTGAAGTCGAAAACAACCACTTGAAACATTCTACAAAGAAGAATGTTATCTTCAATTTTGTCTCAAGGTCTCGCATAAAGTATCGTCATCATTCAATTTTTCAGACTAACATCCATATGGAAGTAAATTTTCAATTCACTAAATTTTAACCAAAAAAAAAAACAAAATGTGAGAGCCACTCAAGGTAGAGGATTATAGTTGAAATTGTAATGATGAAGAAAGTACAGGTTCTGAAATTCTTGGGGCTGGAAGTGCTTCAGTTCTTAGAATTTTTTTTTAATTTTTGAGTATAGGCTATTTAATTTAGTTGAAATTTCCTGGGTACATAAGGAAAGAGGGTTTAGAAAATTTGACACCTGTAGTACATGTTGACAAAAGGGATAGACAAAATAAGCAAATAACTTAATTAACAAGATTGTGTAAATATTGCTGTGTGCTCCAAGGAAATTGTGGAGAGCCATGATCACCCACATCCTGAAGCGACACAGTACATAGAAGAAGATTGGAGTACAATTTACAGTAAAATAAGTTAATAGTATTCATTTTTAGGCTTAAATTGAATTTATTATGCATGTTGCTGTGACGAGTTGTTTGTAAAATAGTTTAATTTTCTCATCGGCAATGTGATTAGCAAAACTGTTATTACCAAGCGTTATTACAGGTTCAGAATCCTTTATCCAAAATTCTTGGGACTGGAAGTGCTTTGGTTTTCAGATTTCTTTGGATTTTTGATTACAGAGTCTATTTAATTTGTACATAGAATCTCTAAAATGGGGCAGCTTGAAAATGGAAACCAAGCATAAACACGATATCTCTTTACATTTCAAAACACAGCTTAAGCGTATATCCTGAAGGTAGTTTTATATAAATAATATATTCTGAAGGTAATTTTATATTAATAACATATACACTGAAGGTAGTTTTAGATTAATAACATATACACTGAAGGTAGTTTTAGATTAATAACATATACACTGAAGGGAGTTTTATACTAATAACATATACCTTGAAGGTAGTGTTATATTAATAACATATACCCTGAAGGTAGTTTGATATAAATAACATATATTCTGAAGGTAGTTTTATATTAATAACATATACCCTGAAGGTAGTTTTATATAAATAACATATATCTTAAAAGTAGTTTTATATAAAATTTAATAAATGCTGCATACATACAAATACAGGTAATTATGCTAGTCATGGAATGCTCACCTGGATTTTTAAGTGGTGAAATTAAGATTTCACGTAATTTTCTGTACGTGTGCAGAAAAATATAAGAAAAAATATATAAATGCAGGACTTTTGGACAGTTTCAATAATATCTTGATTGAGCACAAAACACCCTGATAAGTAATCCACAAATAAAGATAGCTAACAAAAATAAACCTGGTGCCAACCTAGGTAGGCTTTCTGAAATTTTCCATTTGTGGCAAGTCATGTCATCACCTGGGAAACTTTCTGATTTCAGAATTCTGGATAAAGCATACTCAACATGTAATATATATCTGTCTATATTTCTGAGATGATGTATTGTAACTGTTTATATTGTTTGGGCTGTTGTCCTCATCTTTATTTTCATATTCACTGCATTTTAGCCATTGTATGCTCCGGCCTTTATCAGGTGATATATGTTGGAATTTCAAACTGAAACTATTATTTAGCCCACCAAGGTTATTGTTCTTGTTCCACGTGCCATGCTTTTCTGGATATCTCAATTTCAGTTAATTCCCTTTGGTAACACAACTCTTCAAGTTTATTGTTCACCTCTACTGTGGCCTCAAAACTCTTTGGGTGAAGTCACTTTTTGGATTACTTATATAAAATTTAATAAATTTTGTGTAGATACAGATATGATGCTAGTAATGTAATGCTCATACGGATTTTTCAGTGCTGAAATTAAGCTTTCACATACTAATAATGTTTTGTACTTTCTATAATTGTACAAAAGAACATGACTATTACTTACAAAAAATTATAAATGCAGGACTTTTTGAATCAAATCACTGAACATGAAACACCTGGTAAGTAATCCACGAAAAAAAGGTATTGCTGAGACAATCACTAACAAAAAACTGGCACCAATGTAAGCTAAGTAGCTGGCCTGGGCTGGGGAACCTCTACCCAGGGCATATGAGGTCACTTAGAACAGCTGCATATCACCTAGGAACCTTCTAAGTGCTTTCAGAATATTTCTTTTGAGGCAAGTCATGTCAGCACCTAAAAAGCTTTCAGATTTTTAAATTTCAGATAAAGGATAACATTTGACCCTTGGATGAAGAGGTCGAGATTAAAGAGTTCAGGGAAGAACCCATCCTGAAATCTGTTCCACAAAGAGAGTTCTTTGGGTAAAAAGCTGAGTGGAACATACTTCTTACATTTGAAACAGAGAAAATGAGGCTGTTTCAATTACTTGGAAGTTATAGGAATTTTTCCCAGTTGCATGGATGTTTGTGTTCAGCAGTGAGAGTGGAATAAACAAAACCCAAGGCATGAAATAACTGTTCAACAGCTTTTATTTCTGGTTGAAAGAGAGTGCAAAATAGTAGTATTCTGCGGGGAAAAAATGGAGTTGCTCAGTTAACAAAGTTCATTAGTAGATGTTTTGTTGAGAGCAATTTCCTCGCTTATTCTCACAGGAGGAATGAGAAATCTGGGTGTCAAACTGCTAGAGCAAGCCTTGTCTTCTTCAACAAGAGTTGTGTGTAGTTTTCTTTTTTTTTAGGTAGTTGTCTTGAAGGGAGATTTCTCTGCCCATTTCCATGGGGGAATGAGATATATGAAGTCAAGCTGTCAGGACAGGGCCACATGTCTTATACAGCAAGAGTTGAGTAGGCCTTCAAGCTGGGCCTTCAAGATAGATGCTGAAAAAGAAAATGGAAAAGAGCTGGCCATGAAGGTAGAGGCCACTGAAATGGGAAAGTGGTTGAATAAGGTTTGGTCTGCTGAATACCTCTGTTGCTGCTACTGTGGAATTGAGAAAAGTAAAGAAGCTCCCACATGCCACAATAACCAATTATTAAAAATACACCTTTAAGTGCCAAATCCAGGTGCGTCGTAAGTGTTGTTGCTCCCATGTCACTAGAAGTTTCGGGTTTAATGAAACAACAGACTTCTTTGATGGGTTACCCAACCAAATATGATCAGTATTCGGCCCGCACCCAGAATAAAATTTGCTACTAGCTTTAGGAGGTGCTTTATATAAGTTCCCCCAGAAAACGGCAACTAATCAAGACTTCACTTGGGCTATTCGATGTTATAGATCGGGTATGCTTGGTTGTACTGATCTTCCTACTTGCGGCCAGGACAAGGTCTTTTTTTGGAAGAAGAGGAGAAAACAAACCAATAAATATATATATATACATTAATAAAATAAAAACGATTTATTATATTGCCTCGTCTTACGACTTACTTTTCTTCTTCGTCCCTTTTTAACTTCTTTATTATATCTAATTTGTTTGGTCTTTCTCTTTTTATAACTTTCCTTTTTATTCTTATTTTTTCTTAACTACACTTAACAAAACGTATACAATAGTGATTAAAATGACTTAGACTATTTACAAAAAAAAATAAAACCTCGTAAAATAGGGTTTGAATCATTTGAGATATTGATTGAAAGTCTAAAATTAAGTTTAAAAACTAAGCCAACAAGTAGCTTGACATCAAATGACTAAACAGGTGGAAATAAAGAATGGAGCACATCTGAACATTTTCTATTTAAATAGCAATAGAGTAATAACATGTGTGCAAAACTGTGAGGTTGTAGAAAGAATAAGCCATCCCCCATAAAACCACGTAAATGTTTTGAACTCTGCCAAGACTGGAAAGTGTAGATTGAGTGGCTCCAGCTCAGATATCTTTTACCTAATCTGACTCTTGTAAATATAAAATATGGTAGAAAAAGTCATATCTTTCCAAGAGCAATCTGGAGAGCTGACCATTTATCTGTCTTTATGAGCAATGGACTCTATTTCTGAGGTCCAATTGAGGTTTCAAGTGAAACTAACAATTCTCCAGCCATCTTCAGATGAATTTGGTAGCCAGTAAATATTCTAAAATGTTTATTCCTGATGACATGGTAGAAAAAGTCATATATTTCCAAGAGCAATCTGGAGAGCTGACCATTTATCTGGCTTTATGAGCAATGGACTCTATTTCTGAGGTCCAATTGAAGTTTCAAGTGAAACTAACAATTCTCCAGCCATCTTCAGATGAATTTGGTAGCCAGTAAATATTCTAAAATGTTTATTCCTGATGACATGGTAGAAAAAGTCATATATTTCCAAGAGCAATCTGGAGAGCTGACCATTTATCTGGCTTTATGAGCAATGGACTCTATTTCTGAGGTCCAATTGAGGTTTCAAGTGAAACTAACAATTCTCCAGCCATCTTCAGATGAATTTGGTAGCCAGTAAATATTCTAAAATGTTTATTCCTGATGACATGGTAGAAAAAGTCATATATTTCCAAGAGCAATCTGGAGAGCTGACCATTTATCTGGCTTTATGAGCAATGGACTCTATTTCTGAGGTCCAATTGAGGTTTCAAGTGAAACTAACACTTCTCCAGCCATCTTCAGATGAATTTGGTAGCCAGTAAATATTCTAAAATGTTTATTCCTGATGACATGGTAGAAAAAGTCATATATTTCCAAGAGCAATCTGGAGAGCTGACCATTTATCTGGCTTTATGAGCAATGGACTCTATTTCTGAGGTCCAATTGAAGTTTCAAGTGAAACTAACAATTCTCCAGCCATCTTCAGATGAATTTGGTAGCCAGTAAATATTCTAAAATGTTTATTCCTGATGACATGGTAGAAAAAGTCATATATTTCCAAGAGCAATCTGGAGAGCTGACCATTTATCTGGCTTTATGAGCAATGGACTCTATTTCTGAGGTCCAATTGAGGTTTCAAGTGAAACTAACAATTCTCCAGCCATCTTCAGATGAATTTGGTAGCCAGTAAATATTCTAAAATGTTTATTCCTGATGACATGGTAGAAAAAGTCATATATTTCCAAGAGCAATCTGGAGAGCTGACCATTTATCTGGCTTTATGAGCAATGGACTCTATTTCTGAGGTCCAATTGAGGTTTCAAGTGAAACTAACAATTCTCCAGCCATCTTCAGATGAATTTGGTAGCCAGTAAATATTCTAAAATGTTTATTCCTGATGACATGGTAGAAAAAGTCATATATTTCCAAGAGCAATCTGGAGAGCTGACCATTTATCTGGCTTTATGAGCAATGGACTCTATTTCTGAGGTCCAATTGAGGTTTCAAGTGAAACTAACAATTCTCCAGCCATCTTCAGATGAATTTGGTAGCCAGTAAATATTCTAAAATGTTTATTCCTGATGACATGGTAGAAAAAGTCATATATTTCCAAGAGCAATCTGGAGTGCTGACCATTTATCTGTCTTTATGAGCAATGGACTCTATTTCTGAGGTCCAATTGAGGTTTCAAGTGAAACTAACACTTCTCCAGCCATCTTCAGATGAATTTGGTAGCCAGTAAATATTCTAAAATGTTTATTCCTGATGACATGGTAGAAAAAGTCATATATTTCCAAGAGCAATCTGGAGAGCTGACCATTTATCTGGCTTTATGAGCAATGGACTCTATTTCTGAGGTCCAATTGAAGTTTCAAGTGAAACTAACAATTCTCCAGCCATCTTCAGATGAATTTGGTAGCCAGTAAATATTCTAAAATGTTTATTCCTGATGACATGGTAGAAAAAGTCATATATTTCCAAGAGCAATCTGGAGATCTGACCATTTATCTGGCTTTATGAGCAATGGACTCTATTTCTGAGGTCCAATTGAGGTTTCAAGTGAAACTAACAATTCTCCAGCCATCTTCAGATGAATTTGGTAGCCAGTAAATATTCTAAAATGTTTATTCCTGATGACATGGTAGAAAAAGTCATATATTTCCAAGAGCAATCTGGAGAGCTGACCATTTATCTGGCTTTATGAGCAATGGACTCTATTTCTGAGGTCCAATTGAGGTTTCAAGTGAAACTAACAATTCTCCAGCCATCTTCAGATGAATTTGGTAGCCAGTAAATATTCTAAAATGTTTATTCCTGATGACATGGTAGAAAAAGTCATATATTTCCAAGAGCAATCTGGAGAGCTGACCATTTATCTGGCTTTATGAGCAATGGACTCTATTTCTGAGGTCCAATTGAAGTTTCAAGTGAAACTAACAATTCTCCAGCCATCTTCAGATGAATTTGGTAGCCAGTAAATATTCTAAAATGTTTATTCCTGATGACTTTTCCTCTTGTTGTGATGGTCAGAAAGACAATTTTGTTTCAAGAATAGAGGGTTTGATTCTCACTGGGGTTTACATACATTTGGCTTGGAGAGTTTTCATAGGTCATAAAATAGGTTGCTTCTATGACAAACTTTTTTTTTTCCAGTTTTTTAAGCGTAAGGTTTCATTTTATACGCAGACGTAAATCTTAGCTTCACCGTATTCTGAAGATGGCAAGTAGGCACAATGATCGCAACATGCTGATAATACAAACAACAATGACGATAATGACATTAATACAAATGTAAGTCATGTAAAATAAGAATTATCTTTAAGTAGTGTCCTGAACAGCTTGTTTTTGCTGAGGTAAATAGATTAGTAATTGTTAGCAACATGAAATACCCACGAGTTATTAAAAATTCTTCCATTTAAAAAATAAATAAATGATACAAATCTTAATAACTAAAAGTAATATAATTGTCTGAAATAAACATTATTGTCCGTCTGTTGATTCTGAAGACTTAGTAAGTCAGCAAAGTATAGGAAATTAATTTTTTTTTTCAAAATTTGACTGTAACTGAAGGCTAATTCCCCCCCCCCCCCGGTTTACAACTTTAAAAGTAAACAGATAAATTTAATTATGAAAAAATTGTTATAAGAACTACAAGAAAAGTTTCTTGTAAGACTGTCTGGGGATTTCTTTCTAAGTTATATCTTCTGTGATATCTCTATTAGTGTGCGTATATATAAGTGCTAGAAAAAAAAAAAGACTCTTAGCAATTTTTAACCTACATTCTGCCTATCAAGGAGAGAAGTGAAAAAAAATCCTCAATGATAACTCTTTAGCCATTAAAGACAAACATTCCTTCTTCAGTTTTTATTGACCAGAACTACAGAATTATAAACAAAGAGCTTTGACGAATAACAAAAACCACCTCATATGAAGACTTCCAGCAGCACCAACAACTAAAATGGAAAGCACTTAACAGTTGAAACATAAATAATGACATAACCAAGATATTTAGCTTTCACAATGTTACAAACAAAAGGTTAGATAGGTAACTCCCATCAATATGAGAAAGGTTTTATAAATTTCAAACAACATTAATGCTAACCATTAAGGAATTCTGAATGTTTCTTGTATGTTGATTTCACCATTACCATTATAATGGTGTATCTAATGGCTGGCTGCTCGTACCAAGTATGCCTGTCTACTAGGGCAGCTAGACAATTTCTGTTGCAAATACCTGTTTCAAGCACATGTTTGTTTGATACCCACGGATCCCATATGTGGTTTATACTGCAACAGAATTTAGTTAGAGTTTCTGGGAAAGAGCACATTACCTGGTGTGATCAACGATCTGAACAAGGCCAGCACACTCAAACCCTCCATCACGATGACTTGTGACTTCATGTTAGCACAACCATTGGCAGCTCCTAAATAGTTCTGTCTACCCAATTTCATTCACAAAATTTGGATGAACTCATGGCATCTGTCTGTATTTCTGAGATGAGGTATCATTATTGGAACTATTGTCATAGTTCCACGTGCCAATTCATTTAATGGATGTCTGTTAATTTCCCTCTAAAAGTTCTCCACTGCCTTAACCGGGTATTGAACTCACACTCTTTGGGTCCTGTCACTGGATCTAACTAACGCCTTTATCCACTGTGCCATGTGTCCTTGAGGACATCTGTGTATGAATTTCTGGGTATTATAAACCTAATGTGGTCAGCAACCGTTTTTTACCAGAGCTCACATTGCAATTTTTGCAGTTATTATCACTTTTCTCTGGCACTCATTATTACTGGTTCCCATATTGTATTCATTTCTATGCTTGGTAGGCTCAGGAGATATTTGTGGCCTGGCACATGGAACTAGAACAGTCTACTCCACTGAGCAAAATAAAGGGTTCAGTTCAACATTCCAACCACCTGATGAAGGCCGGAGCGTACAACAGCCAAAACATTGTAATAAATATGGCGACAAAGATGAGGACAATAGTCCAAATAATGTAAATGATGAACTCATGGCATGCATTTCAAGCACTTTCCAAAAATGTTTCACACACTGGGATTGTGGGTCTCTCAGTCAGAAAGCAAACATACTAACTACGCAGCTAATAATCACCTGACAATTGTCACTTGGATTCAAAGTGAGTGGAAGGACCGATGAAGAAACACAATGAAGACAAAGGTCATTGGGTGCCTATATTCGGTTACAATACATTATTGTTCTTTAATCCTATGTCCTTTCAGGACAAAGGGCATTATGGCTTTTCTTATTTGAAAACTGCAATTATTTCTTAAAAAAGCTACGAAAGAGGTTTTCTACTACTTTTCAGAGTAGAATTCCTCCGAGACTGGCTGTTGCTCAAGGCTAGAGAGCTCAGTCTACTCTGCTATTTAACCCATAACTGAGAGGGAGAAGAGATGGATTCTTGCCTTTCCCAAGGGCATTACAGCAAAAGTGAAGGTAACAAACTAGCCTGAAATTTGAACTTGGCTTGTATATCATCGATTGGACACTGAACTATCACCAATCACGATGATTGGGTGTTCTCTTGGAGAGACTCTTTTCTAATGTACAAATAATTTTATCTTTTCCTATTTTACATAATTCGTCTGTCAAATTTGTTGTATTTAATCTACTGTTCAGAAAATAGAGTTTTATATTTCTCTTATTATGCTTATTAAAATATAAAAAAACCTGGCATCTTATGCACATTTGATTCTGGGAAATGGATAAAAATATTCAAAATTGAAGGGCGTACAAATAATTTTGTCATTGACTGTACATGGGTTGGGTTTATACGGGAGTCTATACATATACACTGGTCAGCATTATATTTGAGTCTATAAGTATGCATTGGTTGGGATTATACTTGAGTCTATATGCATACATTAGGTTTATATTTGAGACTATACATATATATTGGTCGGGTTTATACTCAAGTCTATATATATATATATATATATATATATTTATATATACATTGGTCCAGTTTATACTTGAGTCTATATGTGTATATTGGTTGGATTTATACTTGAGTCTATATGTATGCATTGAAGCATTATATAATATCGGTCCTCCAAAATGGTAGTAAATCCTGGACAATCTCCTCACAGATGGAAAAGTGAGTTGAGGCAATAGAAATGTCTTTCTGCAGAAGAATTTGGAGAAAATCATGGATGGAACATTTGAGAAACAACAAATTTTAAACTAAAATGGAAACAAAAAGCTCATATTAAGTGTAACAGAATTATAAAAAGAAACATATTCCTGTGGTGAATGGCATTTTGGAAAAAATTAATGATGGCTGTGCATGACAATCACACTGAAGATGAAGAAGAGGCCTACATCAGTGACAACACAGATGTAAGTGTCATGACATCTGCCTTCAAAACAAAGAGCAGTGTAACAGCCACCTTCTTCTATGTGCTGTGTCCCTTCAGGACAATCAATGGCTCTCCACAATTTCCTTCTTCTTTGTAAACTTTCTTTTTTTGTTATCTCTTCTAACCCTTACTCTGCTATCCATTTACTCAAGCTCGCGAGGTAGGTTATGCATTGTTTTCTTCAATCCTTCTTGCTGTCAGTCTGTCCTATGAGTATCAAGTTTTCCAAGCACTCTTTCCTCATTATGTACCCTAGAAATTTCAACTGTCACTTTCTGATGTTAGACATAAGTTTTCTTTTTGTTTCCATTTTCTCTATAACTTTGTTGTTGCTCACATGTTCGGTCCATGGTATCCTCAGCATCCTCCTGTAGAACACTTACAATCTTCAAAAATTTAAATGCAGTGCCAATTGTCATCTTCTATCTTCCTGAACTCTGTTCTTTTATTGTCCTTTCACTTCATTAAAGTCATTTCATTCTCTTCCACTCCCAGTAACTCCTTAGTGGCATTATCACCTTGCTTGGATTGAAATTATTATATCATTTTTTGAGAGAAAAGTGGGGATCTTATAATGTGACCAAATAGCTAGTTGAAGGCAAAGTTCTTGCAGTTTGTAGAATGTTAGATTTATTGAGAAACTGTAAGAAGATAGCTATTGCTATTTTCATTATCTTACTCAGTGAGAAAGAAACATTTTTTTAATATTTGGATTACCATGTGGATTTGTTCATTTATCCTCTTACAAGACATATATATATATATATATATATATATATATATATATGGAACTTTTTGGCATGATAAAAAAAAAGCTGACTTTTTTTTTTCAAAGAAATTCTTTTTTATCTCTCCTTTTATGTGCAAGTCAAGAAAAACTGAGAGATTTCATGAATCTTTATTCTTTTCAAGTTATGTTTTCTTTTTAAAATCATGTCTTTACAGGTTCAACAAAGAAGAAAAAATGATTTAAAAATCTGAGAGACATACATGAAGCTCACTTTTAGAATCTGCATTGTATTTTTGGAATCTCAGCAAATATACATATGGAAAATACGAAATGTTTGCCTTATTCATTCAAATATTGTCTGAGTCTGTCTATATCACTAACACTGAGATACCCAGAAAAGGCATGGAACAAAAACAATCTGTCCCAACGGGTGAGATAAAGGGTTCAGTTTAAAATTCCAACATATATCACCTGAAGAAGGTCAGAGTGTACGATGGCTGAAACTTCATTAATCTAGCAATAAAGGAGAACAGTCTGAATAATGTAAATAGTGTAAATAATTATCACTGATAAATAGTCATAGCCATTGATAAATTTTATAATATAGACAAACAAATGAATTTTTTTTAATCATTTCACCCCAAGGAAGGCAATAAATCAAACTATGATGCAAGAATCTGAGAAAAATCATTATTTAAGAGAGAGAACAATAACAGAACAGAATTCACAGAAACAGAAAACATTTCAATTTTTGAAGATCAAAGTTGACTGGAAATTAAGAAGCCAGAAGAGAGTTCCAAAAGTCAGGAGTGCAAAAGAAGAAACCTATGCTTACATTTAGTAATCCTGCTGTAAAATGATGAAACCTAACTGCCAATACAGTACTGTACTTAAGTCAAAGTAGCAAAGAGGAAAGCTCATCAGAACAATTACCAGAGAAATATTTTTATAGAAATATGAAGTAAATCAAACTTAAAACTATGTTCTTGCTTTAATTATATCTATGGGTCATGTTCCATCAGCATGTAGGCAATCATGGCTCTCTGTCTTCTGTAGCTCTTAGTAAGGTTTGTCTTTTTGTTGTCTTTCCTAATCCCTGTTCTGCTAACCATTTATGCAAGAACACATGATAAAAAGTGGTATTAATTACAATGGCAACAAGAGTACATTGAAACTTAAAATCAAAAAGTGACGAATTATTGGACAAATTATAAGGAAAGAGGGTGTAAAAAAAAAAACAATGGGGTCTTTCCATGACACAAGGGGATGTCTAGCAGGAGTGTAGGCAGACAGCTTCATTGGTCTATAGTTGGAGCAGGAGTGTATACATTGTGCTTAAATACTGATATTGCGAATTTAGTGGGCTTTAGTGCACTCACAATCTTTAATCAATGACCCACTCCTGTCAGGTCTGGTAGCTTAGGTCAGGATGTGTCTCCAGTAGCCAGAGGTGGAGTTAGTTTGCCAAGAGATTGCGGTAACTGATTGGTGTTACAACTGAAATTGATAGATAGGGTGTGATGGAATCCCCCACCTTAAACAATGAGCTATCCACTTCACATGAATGCTCGGAAGGTAACACTTTAGGACATTAGTCTTTATTAAGCTGTGAAATGGACACTCATATTTTCTTTTCTGATGAAAGAAGTAAGCCCAGTAGGACGACACACCCTCAACCAACCCTCCAGTCACTGTTGTAAAAATGGGTCACTGATAAATGGTATTAGTAAGATAGATTTTTCTCTTAAGGGTTTTAAAAATTTGACTCCCATCGGACATATTGAAATGGTAACTATCTTAATGAGCTTTTTTCCTTGGTGCCCCAACTACATGAATTTAAGCATGTTACTAGATTGGCAGTTAGGTCCCACTGTATTACTGTTGAATGAAGCAACAACTACTTCTACTCTAACAGTTTCTTTTCTTGCACTTCTCACCTGTGAAACTCCCTTCTGATTTCTTGCTTCCCTGATAACTACAAATTTAAATGGAATGCAACTGCCATTTTCTGTTTTCTTGAACCCTGTTCTTTTTTTGTCCTTTCCTCACTCCTCCCCACTAAGGTCTTCTTATTCACTTTCACTCCCTATAACCCCCTGCATTCTAGTGGCCTTGTTGCCTTGATTGGGGTGAAGTGATTAAAAAAAGCCTAAGGAATGAAGAAACAAACAGAATTATAATATGTTTATATATATATATATATATATATATATATATATATGTGTATGTATGTGTGTGTTTCAATGACAGGTTTCAATAAAAAATTAACTAGTTTTAACCAGTGAAAATTTCATGGTTTTCCTGTTTTAATATTCTGATGAATCTTAATTTTCACGTTAATGATTGATTAAGCTCATGGCAAGTTCTATGACAATAAAATATCTATGGAAATTCCCTTGTCACATTGTTAAATATTTGAGCTTAACAACTACAACTTTAACAAAATATTGCAATAACAATCATAATTTTGAATACTGGTTATAATTTTAAGAAGTGGGTACAAATGAAAACATTTGAAACATTTTTATTAAAAATTCTGTCTTCCATTCTTTCTTTCATTCAATTTCTCATTGAAACCAAATAGTGTATTTTCCCCCTCTTTCCATGGGATCCAAATGGAATAGTCCAATATTAATAAGGTATTGGCAGATCTTTCTTTCATTTTCTTCCTGAAACCAAATAATGTCTTTTCTCCTCTTTCCACAGGATCAAAATGGGATAGCCCAATATTTATGAAGTATTGCCAGGGCATAATGATTGTGCAATTTAACAAGGGCATGGACAAACACAATTATAATACAGAGGGCTATGATAAGTTTTTAGCCACACCCTTGATTACAGCAATTTTGGCTTGTGTAATAACATCTCTTCTTTTTTTTTCAGACATGTTAGTATCAAGCTGCTCTCATCTATGAATGATAGTTGTCTTATATTTTGCAATGAAAGTTCGTGGAAGTAAGGAAATTGGTGAATCTCAATGAGGGTAAATAATAGGATGTGGCAAGTCAAATAGAGAAATTGCTAGGTTTTTCCAGGTGAATCATCAAACGGTTAATAATATTGTCAAGAAATTTAATGAAGAAGGCCATTACTGTGCGGAACAATGTTCAGGAAGACCAAGCATCGTGTCTGAGTGAATGAAAAGGGGGCTGAAGAGGGAAATCACAAGAAACAACCATCAGAGTGTCTAAGATGTCGCCATATGCAGTGAGAAAGATTCTGAAAGAACTAGGCTATCAAAGAAGAGTTGCAAGAAAGAAGCCCTTGATTTCAGAAGTTAACAGGAACAGGCATATGAATTCAAGAGCAAAGATTATGAATTTTGGCAGTCTGTAATTTGATCAGAAGTAAGTAAATACTGTCACTATTCGAATTTGAGACAGGTTGATGTTTGGAGAAATCAGAATGAAACTTGGAACACTGAATGTCTGCAGGTCACCATCAAACATGGAGGGATTGGAGTAATGGTGTAGGGCACTATCTGGTTTAGAGAGAAATCTGAGCTGATTCTTGTTGACGAGCGGTTGAATGGTCAAAAATACTGTCAAGTATTAGAGAAAGGACTACTCCCACTATTTGAAACCAATCAGATTGACAAGAATGCCTACCCTTTTCAAGAAGATGGGGTGCCAGGTCTTACAAGCAAAGTAGCAAAGGCCTGGAAGGAATTGCAAGGAATCAAGTCACTGCCAGGGGTAGCCCAAAGTCTTGACATGAATCCAATAGAGCACGTTTGGGAGCACCTTGACCAAAAACTTCGAGAGCATGCAACCAAAATCACGTCAGTGGCAACCCTTAAAGAAACATTGCTAACGGAGTGGCAAAATATTTTGAAAAATCAAATACAAGCACTGAAATTAGCAAATGGAGGGCCTACTCCGTACTAGTTCCAAATACTGTTTATTTATGTTGAGTTGGGATTACGTAATTATGAAATTGGATGTAGTTTATTTCTACTGGCTAAAAACTTTTCTTAGGCCACTGTAGAATATTGTAATATTCAGTTTGTTTTCTGATTTTAAGTATCAGTGTCCTCCTCTTGCCATTTTAATTAGAACCATATTGCCTGTGTTCTTGCTTGGGGTGATTTGTTTAAAAACTACTGACTGAGCTAAACAGTGCTTAACCAGTGATTGAAAATGAACTGGTGCTTTCAGTGTGATTGAAACTGACATGGAAGAGTCTTGCTCTTCCACAACAGAAAAGGTTTGATAGCCAGTGACCTTCTGGAGTTACTTCTTGTCTTCTGTGCTTTTTTCTTTCTTTTATTTTTTATTTTTTTGATTGTGTGTCCCAATAGATCTTGTATCTCAACATCATGCTGTCAGCTCAAGCAATTTTGGATCGTAGAGAAAGCATATACTCATGTATTTCTTTCATAAAAGCAATGTGGCATAAGAGGAACATTTGAAAAGCCAGAAATATCTCTGTATATAAACTTTATTGAACTTTACGATAGGGAGTTGACAGTTACAGAAAGAAAGAGTTAGGAAAAATGACAGCAGGTATCGTAAAAAAAGAAAACTTTGGTCAGAGTTAGGTTTCTCTAAATAAAATCATTTTTTTTCTGTCTAATTTCTACAATGATGAGTTATCATTATTTAAACTATTTATATTCAGTATATTGTCCTCATCTTTTTGTTTTGATATCACAATGTTTCGGCCATTTTCCCCTCCAGCCTTCTTCAGGTGTATATTGATCTAGGTAGCCTACAGGGAATTCTGAACTGTACTCTTTAGGGTAGACTATTCTCATTTAGAGAGAGCCTATTTTTTTTTGCTTTCTATCAGCATGGCTGATGCTAACCTCCAGGAGAGAGACTCCTTGTGACATCTGTGGAAAGATTATATTGAATCAGTTGCTAGGTCTGCTGCTAGGAAATAATCGTTCTGCTAGATATTTTTTCTCACCAGAATCTATCTGGCACATTTATAAGTCTACCATTCTTCCATGCATTGAATATTGCTGACACATTTCGTCTGATACTTCTGCTATATAATTAGAGATTCTTGATAAAGTACAAAGAAGAATCTGCAATATTATTGGTCCTGACTTGGCATCCCAGCTTTAGCCATTTTTATGCCGCTGTAATGTAGCTTCTGTGTTCCTTTCCTATAAATATTTTCATCGTAATTGTTCCGATGAGATTTCCTCTTTGGTACCTGGACTTCATGAATTTAAGTGCAGCACGTGATTAACTGAAGGCCTGATCATTTTACAGTTAAAATGGCTAGATGTAACCGTAAGTTCTATGCTAACAGTTTCTTATCTTGCACTTCTCACTTCTGGAACTCTCTTCCTGCTTTCCAGTCAAACTTTGATCTTGAAAAAATTAAATGTAATGTCAATCATCTTCTATATTTTTAATTCCTGTTCTTTTATTGTTCTCCCTTTAATAATGTCTTCTTCTTTTCATATTCTCTCATGTTGAGTAACCCATTGCATTTTAGTAGCTTTATTGCTTTGCTTGGGGTGAATGATTAAAAAAAAAAAAAAAAAATACAGTTCATTTGCCATATTGACAAAAACATTTGTGCAACACTGAAAGAACATGCTAGAAAGACAAAAATAATTCAAGATATCTTTTTAAATATATATTTAGATCAATAAAAGTTATGTAAAATGAAAATAAACTGTAACAACTTACTGAGCAGTCTGGATCCATGACATAACAGCTATCTCCTGAAGCACTAGTCTCCAGCCAAAGATGTTCCGTAGAAACTGCCATATCCTTGGGGGGAAAAAAAAAAAAAAAAAAAAATTGAAGAAAAATTTTTTAAAATCTGAAGGAATTTTTTTTATTTACAAAAATGTTGATGCTGCTTTCAAAAATTCTGAATAAAAAAAATAGCTGATCTTCCTGCTTATGTGAAAAGAAGTTTTTAAAAAATTCAAAGATTAGGAAAAAAAAAAAATTATGATTTAATGACTGTCATGATATCTACAGTAAAATCTTTTATATTTTGTATACCTTCATGATGTGGATCATGGTCCTCTACAACTTCCTCGGCAAGAGCTCATCATTTTACAGTTGAAATGCAAAGATGTAACTCTAAGTTCTACCCTAACAGTTTCTTTTCTTGCTTGTAGATCTCCCTTTTAGTTTCTTGCTTCAAGGTCAACTTTGACCTTCAAAAATTTAAACACAATATCAATCATTATCTACCTTCTTCTTAATTCTTGTTCTTATTGTTGTTATCTCTTAATAATGTTTATTTTTCTCATATTTACTAACACTCAGTAACCCCTTGCATCTTAGTGGCTTTATTGCCTTGCTTTGGGTGAAATGATTAAAAAAAAAAGTTAATGATGTTTATCTTTTTACTATCCTTCCTAAACACTATTCTGCAATCAATTTACCCAAGCTTGTTATGTAGATATTTCAAGGTTTCTTTCTGCTCCTCTTGTTTTCACTATATCTTGTAAGTGTCAAATTCGCCAAGCCCTCTTTCCTTATTATATGTTGTAGAAATTTCAACTCTTTCTGATTCTAAGTGTAAGTATCCTTTTTGTTTTGTCATCCTTAAAACTCCATCATTGTTCATATGATCTGTCCATTCTGCAGAAACAAATTTCTTTTGCCTGAAGTTGGTTGGCTGATTGATTTTGTTTAGAAGAATATCAACCTATATGGGTCATTTAATGCAAAAAATCCAAATATTTATAACACAATTTTATGGCTTCAACTAAATATATTTTTAACAGAATTGTCTTCAAATATAGATAAAATGTATTGTCGATCATTTTACTCTAAAATGTACTGTTGGTCATTTTGCTATAAAATGTATTGTTGGTATTTTTTATATTAATACGTATTGCTGGTATTCTTACTATAAAAATGTATTTTTATACTTTTATCGTGTTTTGTTTTTGTTTGGGGGTTCACAATTTGCCCATAGCTGAGACCCTAACAGGTGCTACCACCCCAGGTCAACAGCAATTAGGAGGTTGTTCCACACTTCTCAAAGCCTCCCATCTCCTGACCAGAGACCTTGCTGCTGGATGTAGTTTATCAACATACCCAGGACTAGTTGCCTGAAGTCATTTCTTCATCTATGAGGAAATTGTCCAGCATTCCTTGCCATACAAGAGGGTTAATATTATATAGCAGTTCAGCAATCTTGTCTTTGTTTCTAATGAAATTCTCCTATTTCATAAAAATTTGATTCACTTTTGGAAAGCAGTAAAGTTTCTAAATACTTTTGTTAGATTTCTGAAAGTAAAAAAAAAAAAAAAAAAAAAATCAACTGAATTTTTCAAGTGAGCTTCTAACAAACTTTCTTGATCAAAATAACAAAAGTCTTTCGGTTTAGTAATTGGGCAACTGGCATCCTGAACATGTCAGGCCCTGCCAATGAATTATTATTTAGTTTAGCTGTTTATAAGGAGAAAATCAGTAAGAGTGAAAACCTTGAAGGTAATCTTTTCTTTTGTACTTTTCTGTCTGTTATTCTTGGGAATACCAGAAAGAAAATTTAGCCTTTATAATTTATTAACTTGGTATTACCATAGCCTCTCCAACACTAGTTTAAAAATTAATTATTTATTATAAGTAAATAACCAGTACAACTCTCCATCTTCTTGTTTTACTGTCAGAAATGTTTTCTTAGTAAAATTATTGTTGATTGGTTGATTTCACAACCTATCAACTATTGTTGTTATTTAATGTCATCTTTTTTAACATATTTGCTTAAATAAAAATTACTTCTTTGGATAATAGGTAAATATTGGTTGGATATATGTGAGTCCGTAAGCATTTAATTTTGGGAAAAAAAATACTAGCCATTTATATTTGACTTTATAAACATTTATTTGGTTCAAGAATAAGTAAATACTACTCGTCATTTATATTTGAGTCTATAAGGTGTTACTTTGTTTTGGGATAGGTAAATATTGGTTTGGTTTGTTTTATGGCATAATTAGGTGGATTGAAGGTGCACATTCTGAAAAAAATATCTAGAATTCACCAACCTTTTGACCCTTAAAAAGCATGAGGACAGTTACGTATGCAAACTACTAGCTTCCAGTGCCAGGGAAATAAACAGAATGACACACATATCCACAATGCTGTATAACCAAATTTGTTTTTAGGTTAGGACAATGGGACTTATATAAGTTGAAACTTAATGTAATTGAAGAGAAAAATACTAACATCATCCCAGTCCTACCCCTCGGTAAATACGTTTTCTGGTGTCAGCTTGGACTCCTTGTCAGCTGTAGCCTTTTTTTTTCTCCTCCTTTTTGTTGTTATTGTTGTTTGTGTTATATGTAATCGGAGCAGGTAAGCTTTCCTACCATCTGGTCAATACTCCTCCCCCTTCTCTTGGACATGAGTAGAGGCTCACACCTTGTTTCTTGTTTAGGAAGGGGTTCCCGGAACTCTCCCTCTCTTTCTCTCTGGCCTCTGTACTAGTGCTGCCGTGTTTCTCCCATGATGTGTGCAGTCTGTGGTATTACGTCTTCATTCTGAGGGTACACGGTTGACAGTTTTCTGGTTGCTGTTTCCGACTGGTAGTTAGGAGCTCTAACTTCTTGCGTAGCATCTTGAGTGGCCACCCTGGTCAATAGTTGCATAATACCGGGGTGTCTGTAGTGCCATGTTGTTCATGCATAGGTGTTCCTGCAATCATCTCCGGTGGGCAACCCTGAGGCCACTTTATGTTGCAGGCTGTGCCAACTTCTCTCTGCCAACCTCACGGTCGATAACCGTCTGCTTCTTTCACTTCAGGTCTTCTCATTTTTACAACCACAATTTCACATGATAATTAACAATGATCCAAAAAGAAAACCTAAACCAGCCCCTAAAAAATCACCTAAACCCTTTAACATTTCATTTTCCAACATCCATGGCATTAGAACCAATTTCTGTAGTGTGGAATCTTTCCTCATTGCAAACTGTCTGTATATACTGGCTCTGTGTGAGACCAACCTTGATTTGCCTATTCCCTCCTTTGACCTCTCAATCCCTGGCTACCTTCCCCTCCTTAGAAAAGACTCACAAACCCAAATGCATGGCATTGGAGTTTACGTCAAGGACCATCTCCCGCTGGCTAGAGAGTTGTCTCTTGAATCTCCAGACCATTCGGACATGTGTCTCCGGCTATCTCTTCTCAATGCTGTAAGCTACCTCGTCTTCCTTTATCACTCACCATCCTCCTAAGACTGTGGTATAATTGAATGCTTTTCTGACAGCATTGACACAGCTCACTCTCTCCATCCGTTTGCTCACATATTCGTGTCAGGTGATTTTAATGCCCATCATACCAAGTGGCTTAAAAACGCTACTACTGACCTTGCAATTTTTTTAAATTTCTCAATCCCTCACGCAGATAGTTGACTTCCCAAAACCTTTTTCCTACAACCGGGACATTAAGGCTTCTCTTCTCGATCTATGTTTTACCTCCATCCCCGAGCCCTGTAACGCCATGCAGCTCTGCCCTCTTGGCAATTCTGATCTTGCTGTAGTGTCTATCAACATCATCTTCAACTCCACCCCCTGCAATGAACATCCTACCACTAGAACCTCATTTTGCTATCAACGAGCAAACTGGGACTCGTTCTGGGATTTCCTTTGTGATGTCTCCTGGGATGTTGTCTTTACGCTTCCCATTCAAGAATGTGTTTCTGAAAGTTAAAGCTGGAATTGAGGCTTTCATCCCCTCAAGGAAATATAAGGTCAAATCGTGCTCCCCACCTGGATTCTTGGCTGCTTGCTGAGCTGCCATTGCCCATAGGAACCACTTCTTCCACCTATATCATAGTGACATGTTTGACTGCAATAGACATCTCTTTGTCTCTGCCCGTAATGAGTGTAAGCGTGTCCTCAATGAAGCAAAGTCACTATTTGCTGCTTGAATGAAAGAACATATTGCATCTCGCAAATTTGGCTCCAAGGATTATTGGCGTCTCTGCAAGAGCGTATTTAACAATAGCAAACTCTCTATACCTCCTTTGTTCAATCAGTTCGAGGTTCTGACCTCTTCTGCCGACAAGGCTGAATGCTGTGCTTGGAAATTCTCATTCAATTCAACGGTCAACTCTTCTGTGTACCCACACCCAATTTCCCCCTTAGAACTGAGGCTCTATTGAGCAAGCTGCACATAACCCCATCATCGGTATTGGGCATTATCTCTAATTTAGACTCCCACAAGGTGAGTGGTGGAGATGAGATACCAGCCATTGTCCGGAAGAAATGTGCGCCAGAACTGGCCTCTGCCCTCTACAAATTATATAACTACTGCCTCAATGAATCTTGTTTTCCAGCCTGTTGGAAGTCCTCATCTGTTGTTCCTGTCTTTAAGAACTCTGGAGACCCATCTGACCCTTCTAATTACCATCCTATCAGTCTCCTACCCCTCTTCGGCAAAGTTTTCAAAGCTTTAATCAACACCAAAGTGGTTATGCACCTTACATCCCATGATCTGCTCTCTGACAAGCAATATGGTTTCTGCTTTGCCCGTTCTACAGCTGATGTGCTTACGGCCATCGCTGAAATTGTTCACCAAGCTCTTCATAATAATGGAGAAACTCATGGCTCTAGATATCTCCAATCCATTTGATAGGGTTTGGCATGCTAGCCTTCTTTGCAAGCTTCAGGGTTATGGAATTTCAGGTTGATTGTTTGACTTAATACAATCATTCCTGTCAAACCGTATATTGAAGGTCGTTCTCAACGAATTCTCCTCCAGCTCCTATCTCACGAATGCAGATGTTCCCCAAGGCTCCATCCTAGGCCCTACTCTGTTCCTTATCTTTATCAATGATCTTCCTGATGTCATAGATTCCCAAGTAGGCATCTACGCAGATGACACTAAAATTTACTCCTGTCTCAAAAACAAATCCAGTGTTGTTTCAGAGGGAAATTGGGTGTTGTTGATAAAACTAACCTGGCCATTCATTTAAAAAAGACCTCCAATCGGTTGTGAACTGGGGCAGGAATTGGTTGATTAACTTTAACGCCTCAAAAACAAAACTGCTCTCTATTACTCACCATAGAGAACCATCCCTGCCCCCCAATAGAATGTCTGACATTCAACTTCTTGAGAGCTCCTCTTTGCGACTACTCAACCTCACATTGACTGCTGACCTGAGATGGAACAAATACATTGAGTCAATAGTTTTGTCCACCACAAGGACTGTTGGCTCCCTGTGCTGCCCCAGGAAATTTTTCTCACCGGAGTCGATCCTTCAAATCCTTGCATGGAGTATTGCTGCCATATATGGTCTGGTGCCCCTTATGTTTGTCTTAAGGTTCTTGGTAAGATCCAGAGACGGATATGCAACGTAATTGGCCCTGATCTGGCATCTCGTCTGCAGTCACTCTCTCACAGATATGCCGTCACCTCCCTGTCTTTTTTACAAATACTTTCATGGTATCTGCTCTGAGGAGAAGCTTTCGCTGGTTCCCAAACTTCATGAATCTAAGCATTCTACTAGACTGGCATCTTGCTCTCACTCTTTCACTGTCGAAACTGTTAAATGTAGCCATCTCTTCTACTCCAATAGCTTCATGTCTCGCACTTCTCGCCTGTGGAACTTCCTCTCCATTTCTTGTTTCCCTGATAGCTATAATCACCAACTATTCAAATGTAATGTCAATCGACATCTCCAAATGCCTTGATCTATCCCCTATCCTTCTCTTCATCCTTTCCTCAATCACTCCTATTTGCTCTAGCTACAACTCTCTGTAACCCCTTGCATGCTAGTGGCTTCCCACCTTGCTTGGGGTGAATGCTTAAAAAAAAAAAAAAATATCAAGCTCAATGGGTTATTTAATGCCAACAAGATTTTTATTGTTGGTTATATAATTTTTTCAAAAATATATTGCTAATAATATTTTTTTTAACAAAAATGTATTGCTGGTAAAAATATTTTCCTCAAAAACTGATTGCTGGTTATAATTTTTTTTTACAAAAATTTATTGCTGGTATTAAAACCTATTTTTACACTTTCATAGTGTTTTTACCCTAGTTTGGAAGGTTAACTATTTGCCCATATCTGAAATCCTAGCAGGTGCTACCACCCCAGGTCAGGGTGGACTTGGGAACACCAGCAATTAAGAGGTGGTTCCATGCTCCTCAAAACCTCCTGATCATAGGCCTTGCTGCTGGATGTAGTTTATCGTCTTACCCAGGACGGGTAAATATTGGTTGTGTATATTTGAGTCTATAGAAATTTGATTTGGGAATAGTTAAATATTGATTGTTTATATTTGAGTCTGTAAGTATTTATTGGTTGGTTGCAAATTTTGGGGCTCCTGACCCTCTGCAGGATATACAGTTCGCATATTCTCAGGCCCACTGACTTCCCCCAATTACTCAAACAAAACAACTGCGTCAGCTTGAATGATCACATAAAAGTTTAATATCATGTCACTCTCCTAATTAAATAGGTTCATTCTAGTTAAAAAGCAAGCAAAATATACTAAGAGAGATATCGGTACTCGTGTTTGATTTATAAAATATTCATGAATTTATCATGTGAGGCTTAACAGTCAGGAAATAATGTGCCAAGCCTCATCTTTTATGTCGAATGAATGGAGGTGATGACACAATAATTGGCTACAGATAATCAGACCCTCACCAAATGAAAGGAAATATTTAAACAAATTATAGAGTTAGGCATGGTGGATTAACGGATAGCAGTTCGGATTGAGAAATCCGAGAGCCGAGTTTGAATTCCATTTGAATCCATTACATTCACTTATGTGCTAATACCCTTGGGAAAGGTATGAATCCTCTTCTTCTCCCTCCTCATCCAGCTATGGGTAAATAGGACAGACTAGGTTCTATAGCCTTGGATGGTAACTGGTCTGCTGCAGAAAGAAATGGCAACCTACTGCGACAAAAAATCTGCCCCATCAGTCATGTATCAAAAGATACATGATCAGCTATGCATGTATCACTCATGGAACATAACTGTAATATCTTAACATAGTATGGTATGGAATGAGGATCCATGGTCCAATGCAAAATAAGGAACAGAACTGTCCAACAAACAAAATTGACAAAGTTTGCAATAAGAAATAACAAGAAATAGAAAAGAACAGGGCAAAAAATAATATAAAACAAGCAAACAATATATACAAGGCAAATTAACAATAATCAGGCAAAGCAACAGTAATATGGCAAAAAGTTCACAAACTAAGAATTGAGGTTTGGACAAGTGAACATATTCTAACTTCAAGACAAAACTGATCGGGACTGAGTCAGATGTAACTGAGAACCAGCCTATTTTATTGACTAGGAAAAAGTCCCAGCATGCATTTGTGTGCTTCTGCCTATAAAATGGGAAGGGGCAAGTCTTTTGCAGTCATTCCTAACCAGATTGGAATCAACATATGGCATAAATAGTATAAAACTACAGTATAATATCTTAGCAGAGTATAAATGCTTTGCAGTTTGAATCACCATACTCCACTGTTATGCTCACAATGTTTCAGCTGAATACTCTTTGTTTTTTCATGTCTGTTTTAGTATTCAGTAATCATCTCATGCAAATTATAGATTTACTAATATTTTAACATAGTCCTTCTCAAAGATGAAGGGACTTGAAGCAACAGAAATGTGGTTCTACAGAAAAATGCTGAGGATACCATTTTCCAAACTTGTGAACGAGATTTGGGAGAAAATGGTAACAAAAATTGAAGGGTGAAGAAGTTAAAGGACAACTCTAAATGGATGTTGACACAAACAATGTTTTGGTGGGGGGGACAGATTGTATTGTTAGAGCATTTAAACCCTATTTAGAATGAAAAGAGATATATTTTGATGAATCACAAAGGTGTGGGTGTGTTCCATCAACATAATGTAATCTAATACAGCAAAGATCACATCTGAAAATTTGTATTTTCTCAATTTCAGATGATGTTATACAGGAATAAAGTGTCACTGCCAACACTTGAGTTTGAACAGACTGCCAGTGAGCAAACACAGGCGATCCCATGATTGAATAAAGTAGATCACGTTTTACCATAGCGGAAATAAATAAATAAATATATATATATATATATATGAGAATTATCATGACAACTAACAGTCGTTATTTCTATTCTATCCTCTATTACTATACAGATCGGCATTTCTATTCTATCCTCTATTACTATAGGGATCGGCATTTCTAATCTATCCTCTATTACTATACGGATCGCCATTTCTATTCTATCCTCTATTGCTATACGGATCGCCATTTCTATTCTATCCTCTATTGCTATTCGGATCTCCATTTATACTCTAGCCACTATTACTATACGGATCGCCATTTCACCTCTATCCTCTATTACTACACGGATCGCCATTTCTATTCTATCCTCTATTACTACACGGATCGCCATTTCTATTCTATCCTCTATTACTACACGGATCGCCATTTCTATTCTATCCTCTATTACTACACGGATCGCCATTTCTACTCTATCCTCTATTACTACACGGATCGCCATTTCTACTCTATCCTCTATTACTACACGGATCGCCATTTCTACTCTATCTTCTATTACTACACGGATCGCCATTTCTATTCTATCTTCTATTACTACACGGATCGCCATTTCTATTCTATCCTCTATTACTACACGGATCGCCATTTCTATTCTATCCTCTATTACTACACGGATCGCCATTTCTATTCTATCCTCTATTACTACACGGATCGCCATTTCTATTCTATCCTCTATTACTACACGGATCGCCATTTCTATTCTATCCTCTATTACTACACGGATCGCCATTTCTATTCTATCCTCAATTACTACACGGATCGCCATTTCTACTCTATCCTCTATTACTACACGGATCACCATTTCTACTCTATCCTCTATTACTACACGGATCGCCATTTCTATTCTATCCTCTATTACTATAAGGATCGCCATTTCTATTCTATCCTCTATTACTATAAGGATCGCCATTTCTATTCTATCCTCTATTACTACACGGATCTCCATTTCTATTCTATCCTCTATTACTACACGGATCGCCATTTCTATTCTATCCTCTATTACTATAAGGATCGCCATTTCTATTCTATCCTCTATTACTACACGGATCGCCATTTCTATTCTATCCTCTATTACTATACGTACAGCTATTCTCTATTCTATTCACTATACTATTTCTCTATATGGATTACTATTCAAGCAAGTATTATCAAGTAATTACTATTAGTGTAAGTATTGTTTGAAGGCATCTGACATCATCATTGTTCAATGGCATACTATAGTTGTATCTGCAATTACAAAGTCTCTACTACAACAAGTATTACGAAAGTGACAACAGGTGTTCGTTGACATCATAAAAGATGAAAACTTGGAAAGTCTCTTAAAATATTTCAATGAAATTTTCACTTTCCAAAATTATAGTTTATAATGTGAGTTTAGGCATAAGGAAAGAAGAAAGCGTTATTTGAAAATGATGTCATGATTTGTAATCTATAAGCAGAGCCAGTGTAAATGTCTTGTGCTCCCCACCCCGATTCTATGACATGGCCTACACTACTACATCTCAATTTTCATAAGGTAGTAGTATAGCTGGCCACTTGTATTTGACGATACCTGTCTACTAGGGTGGCTAATCAATCCCTATTGCAGACACTTGCTCAGGCGCATTTGTATTTATTCAACAGCCACCGAGCCCACCTGTGGTTATTACTGCAACTATGCTGAGCAGACCTTAGTTAAAGTTTCTGGAAAAGAGCATGTTACCCAGCATAATCAACAATTTGAACTAGTCCAGCATGCTCAAGCCCTCAGCCATAATGACTTGTGACTTCGTGCTAGCACAGCTATCAATGGCCCCCAAGGATAGCATTTACCCAATTTCACTCACAAGGCTTGGGTCAATACAGTTCAGATACTTTCCAAAGGTGTTGCATGCTGGGATTGACCCCTCCAGTCTGATAGCATCAGGAAGTCTCCTTCCTGATAAATCGACCATGTTGAGATTCAAACCCGGGTCTCATGATCAGAATGCGAACGTTCTAACATGCCCATTTTCATATGGTAGTATCCATATAAAATACAAATTTTGTTGTAACCAAATTATGTACAGTAATGGATAAAATGCAATATAGGTGAACAGTTCAAATAGAAGAATTGAAAAGTAATACAATGTATCTACATACAAATTAGAGACATATTGTAATATAGAAAGAACTCTAACTAGAAGCTTATGAAGTTTTATTTGACTAATTCAGCTTTAATGCTGAAAACGTTTATTATAGTGGATGGTTACAAGTGAGAGGGGAGATGGGATGTGCTTATTTTATTGCCACACATGTCATAATAGATCATTTCATCATCAATAAATCAATAAAGTCTTGCGGCAATTTTTAACTTGAGACTTTTCTTGTTAAAAAGTTGAATTTAAACATTCAACATCATGGATAAAAATACTGAATCTTATTTTAAAAAAATGATCCCAGGATGACATCAAAATCCACAAAATCTTTTCATCTTTTAATAGCCACTTGTGCTTAGTTTAATTTGTAACATATATAAATGTAGGTAGAAAAAATGTTGATAAGATAGCGAGAACCACAAAGCACTACCTAGGGACCCACAATAAGGATTGGTTCCCGCCAATCCCTGTCTATAAGCTAATTCCCAACTCTTTCTTCTTTTATGTGCCATGTCCCTTCAGGATGTAGGCGATCATGGCTCTCCACTTCTTCCTATCCCATGTAGTTCTCAATATGTTTTGTCCTTTTGCTTCTTCTCACAAACCCTGATCTGCCATCCTCTCGGTAATTTATGCATTGCTTTTCCTTGTCTCTCTTTCCCTTTATCCGCCTTTTGAGTATCAGAATTTCCAAGCCCTCCTTTCTTATTTTGTGTCCCAGAAATTTCAGCTGCCTCTTCCTAATGTTAAATATAAACTTTTTCCTTGTTTGCACACTCTCCAAAACCTCATCGTTGCTCATATGTTCGAGCCCATGACATCCTTAGCATCCTTCTGTAGAACCATACCTCTGTTACCTCAAGTCTCTTCTTCATCTTTGAGAAGACGATCCAACATTTACAGTTTTCAAGCTGCTGATATTACAGGGTGTGGCAGAAATACAACCCACATAATGATATAACATTAGCTACGTGAACACACTATTGCTAATAATGTTTTGCCATGATGTGGGAGGTATTTCTACCATATTATGAATTTGGTTTGGTTTGGTTTACAGTATATCAACCTCAATGGGTTATTTAATGCCAACAAATTTTTTATTGCTGGTAATATTTTCTTTGAAAATAAACTATAGTTGGTAATATCTTTTTTTTTTTTTAAATGTATTGCTGATAATAATTTTTTTTGACAAAGTATTTCTGGTATGTATTAAAACCTATTTTTACACTTTCATAGTGTTTTGACCCCAGTTTGGGTGTCAACTATTTTCCCATAGGTGGGACCCTAACAGGTGCTACCACCCCGGGGCAGGGTGGACCTGGGAACACCAACAATTATGAGGTGGTTCCATGCTCCACAAAACCTCTTGATCAGAGGCCTCGCTGCTGGACGTAGTTTATCGTCATACACAGGACGGGCCACACCACGAAGAAAAATAAGGAGATTATTCAGATGCATCAAAACTGAATTGTTTGGAAAGCTAAAAATGTCAAATATAAATGTTTATTTAATTAATATATTTTTTTAAATTTATTTTGATGAAGTATGAATAAATTTTATTTCCCTATTAATAACGGGAGGCCAAATAGTTGAAACCAACAAAACACAAAGTTCTTCCCATAAAAGCACCATCTTTCTTCGAAAGGGAGAGAGCAAAGCCTAATGAACTTGGCAATCACAATGTTTACAGAATTTTAAATTCCTCTTGACATTAAAGAAGACAATTGCTTTTAATAGTTACAAGCAAAGACATAATTCAATTTGTCATATTTAATTTTTTAAAAGCCTTTTCTAATTCTTTCAAAATGTTCCAAGATGTCTTTGTTATTTTAGTCAGATTATATGCACAAGGCTAGACAAAAACATGAAAGAAGCAGAAACAGGTATTTTGAGAGAAATTATTGATTCCTTAAAACTCTCAAAATGAAAAACAACAGTTGACCTCTTGGGAATGAAATGTCTCATAAGATATTTCAAGGGAAATACCTTCAGTCTTCAGTGAATCAATGATTCAAAGCAATCTGTAGATGATGAAAGCAGCACAAAAAATAATATTTTTCTGGCAGTAGCCGTTTCCTTATAAGGAAACATTTGGCATTCATAGAGTGAGCAGCCATTACTACTTTTTCTTGAAATTGATAAAATATTTCTGTTTAAATAATTTTTAAGGAAAATAGTTTCCTAAATCCCAGTAGCTGTTATTGCTCTTTCCAGCACTAATTGGGGTTTCCTTTCTAACCTTTTATTTGACATAGTGTAGAACATCAATATTTTGATTTTGTCATTATCTTCTTAGTTATAGGTGCTATCCATTTTAGTTGTTGCTGCTGTTGATAATCCTCAAATGATATAGTTTCAGTTATCTGGTACAGTTTTTCAGGAAATCAGGTTTCTCAAGTCTGGTAGCTTTTATCGCACTTTCCAGTACTGAAGGGGGTTTCCTTCCTAATCTTTTGTTTGAAGTGGTGTGGAATGTCAGCATTCTTTCTGGTTCATTCTAAAGTCTGCTTCAGCTCTGTACTCCAAACATATGTGCCAAACTCTTAAATTTGATTTTGTATTTCATTTTATTTTATCTCTATAAAAAGCATACCTATATAAATACTAATTGTAATATTAGTCATTTCCTTATAAGGAAATATTTGGCATTCAGAGAGTGGGCAGCCAGTACTACTTTGAAATTTATAAAATCTTTCTCTTTAGACAACTTTTGAGGAAAATAGTTTTCTAAATTCCAGTAGCTGTTATTGCTCTTTCCAGTAGTGACAAGAGTTTCTTTTTTAACCTTTTATTTGACATAGTATAGAATGCCAACCTCTTGATTATGTCATTATCTTCTGAGTTACATGTGCGATCCATTTTAGTTCTTACTGCTGATGGTAGTCCTCAAGTGATATGGTTTCTGTTATTTGGTACAGTTCTTTGTTTGTGATTCTATAGTGTCAGTCTAGAAGGTTCAAAGAAGGATGATCTTTGCCAAGAGCCTCTGATTTCACTCAAAGACATTTTTAACCATTGATTTAAGAAAACAGTTGTATACGACTGACAGTTTAGATATTTCTGAATGGATTTGACACCATGCATGAAATCCATATGAAAGTTTCAATCTGATGAAACTGTTTAAGAATATAGCTCAAGTTTTTAGGTTAATGTTTTGGTTTTGTAACAGCTTGCAGTATTGGGAGAAACTATAAATGAAACAACTGATTCAAACAATACTGCTTTCAGGTGGACCATTTAGAGGCAGCATTTGAGAAACAGTATGTCTGGAATTATTCAAGAGTAAGCATGTAATATTGTATTAGAATAATTATAGACTTCATGTTTCCCTGGTGATAAGATAAAAATTGTTACACCTTCGGCTGAGGAGGTTGAACACCTTTTTCATATTTACTAGGAAAGGAATCTTCGGTTTGCTAATTCTTTCGGTCTTTGCATAATTATCTTCATTTTAAAAAATTCAATTTTCTGGAAAATCATAAAAGAAGTTCTTTGCTGAGCAAGACATTCTAGAAAAAATATATTTATGAAACTGCCTGGTCAAAGAACATGGAACAAAAGGGTAAATAAATTGTTTAATTAATTTAATGTTGAAAATTTGTAAAAAAAAATGTTCTTTCTTTTATTTCTGTTTAAACCACATAAGATTTTTGGCAACCAAATATATATTATAAAGTAAACATAATCCAACATAAAACATATCCTCAGGTGAAATTTGCACAAAGAAAATAAGGTAGCTTTAATTCATTATTCCACCTCCATTACAGCATCTATGATGAAGACAATCAATATGTTCTGAGAAACACAGGTAAAAGTCCTAGAATAAGACAATGTCTGATGTCCTATATGACAATCAGTGCTCAACAATTTCCTCAAAGTTGAATTAACAGAGATGCAGTTCTTCTGATGAATGTTGAGTATACGACAGACAGATTATGTGGGAAACAAGAAAGCTTTAACAAGAGTAACGAAACAGCTGCTAAAAAAAAAAACAACGTGAAACTTTCATGTCATGAGGAAAGAAGGCTAGGAAAATTTAACACTTACAGGGAATATTGGAGGCAAAAGAAAGGGAAAATAATGAGAAATCACCTTGACAAGATTGAGTAAATTGAGGGTGAAACAAATACCACAAAGAGCATATTGTTTCCATTCATGATGTAAGCGATCGTGGCTCTCCACAACTTCCTCTGCTTTATAACTCATAATAATGCTTGTCTTTTTACTATCACTATCAAGCATTTACATCATACAAAAAATATTAAGAATTCCCCCTTGTTTTAGAATACAGATAACCAATAAAAACTCATTAAAAAAAATGCCAGAACATCTCATTCCAATAAATTCATCAAGAGAGTCATTTAACAAAATTTGTTTCCAATTCTTGAAATTGTTTTCGAAAATTTTTTTTTGCAAAATTCAGAAAATTTACAAAAATCTAATTATGCAATGTTCCCCAAAGTAAGAGTGACTCATTGTGCTTTTTCAGGCTAACGCTTTCCTAATGTGTCATATGGAAGGATTATTATTTTTTTTTTTAAGCGTTTCACTCCAAGCAAGGCGGGAAGCCACTAGCATGCAAGGGGTTACAGAGAGTTGGAGCTAGAGCAAATAGGAGTGATAGAGGAAAGGATGAAGAGAAGGATAGGGGATAGATCAGGGCATCTGGAGATGCCAATTGACATTACATTTGAATAGTTGGAGATTATAGCTATCAGGAAACAGGAAGTGGGGGAGTGAGTTCCACAGGTGAGACGTGTGAGACATGAAGCTATTGGAGTAGAAGAGACGGTTACATTTAACAGTTTTGACAGTGAAAGGGTGTGAGCGAGATGCCAGCCTAGTAGAACACTTAAATTCACAAAGTTTGGGAACCAGCGAAAGCACCTCCCTGGAGCAGTTACCATGAAAGTATTTGTAAAAAAGACAGAGGGAGGTGACGGCACATCTGTGAGAGAGCGACTGCAGACCAAATGCCAGATCAGTTCCTAGGTTTGTGGCTAATTTGCTTCTCTGTGTCATGCTAGACAATTTTTCTCATTTGAATTTATCTTACATATTTACAAGTCTCCCATTCATCTATATTTAGAATATTGGTACCACATCTTGTTTGGTGCTCCTGCTATATATTTACAAATCCTTGATAAAATCCGAAGAATCTGTAATGTTATCAGTCCTGACCCGGCATTTCAGTTTCAGTCAATTTTTTATCACCATAACATATCTTCCCTGTGCTTTTTCTATCAATATTTTCATGGTAATTGTTCTGATGCACTTTCCTCTATGGTACCTAGACATTTTGAATTTATGTGCAGTACAAGATTGTCAGCATGCTCTCTTCATTTTCCAGCTGAAATGGCTAGATGTAACCATAAATTCTCTGATAACAATTTCTTTTCTCACACATGGAACTCTCTTCTGGCTTCTTGATTTTCCGTCAACTCTGATCTTCGAAAATTTAAATGCAATGTAATCATTATCTTCTGTCTTCTTAGTTTATGTTATCTTAGCGTTCTTGCTTCTTGATAATGTTTTTCTTATATTCTTTCACACTCAGTAAACCACTGTGAGTTAGAGGCTTTGTTGCCTTGCTTGGGGTGAAATGATTAAAAAAAAAAGAATTTAAATGCAAAATTTGTTTAATTGATTTTGTTACTAAAGTTTAACTAATACAAGAATCAAATGTCAGTCAAGGTAAATGGTTACTGAATAAGGTGTGTGATAAATAGTGAAGACTGATAATGATAGTCCCTTGACTTGAAGAGGTTATGACTAGTGTCTAGGTAAAGATCCATGTGGAAATCTGTCCCACAAAGAAGTAGTTGTTAGGAAAAAGCTGTCTAAGCGAAACTTCCTCCTTACAAATGGAATATGGAGGAAATGAAGGTGGTTCAACTTCATGATCTACTTTGATCTGCAGCTTCCAAAATTTGAGATGAAAAGACCATCTCCCACCCTAGGGACACCAAACACACCAGGGTCAAACTGCTGCTCATCCAAAGGTTTTGCTTGCAGTATTTCTTCTTCAATGTGCTGTATCCCTTCAAGACATGGGTGATCATGGTTCTTCACATTTTCCTATCCTTTACAGCTCTTAGTAACGTTTTTCACTATCCCACCCAATGCTTGTTCTGCTATCCATTTAAACAAGCTCTCTAGGTGGGGTTATTCACTGCTTTCCTCTGTCCCTCTTGCCTTAAATATATCTTGTAGCTGTCAAATTCTCCAAGCCCTCTTTCCTCACTATGTTTCCAATAAATTTTAACTGCCTCTTTCTGATTCTAACTATGAGCATCATTTTTGTGTCCATTTCCTTAAAACTTCCTTATTTCTCACATGTTCAGTTCATGGTATTCTCAGCATCTTGGAGAACAGTAGTTCTGTTGGTTTAAGTCTCTTCTTCATGGCCCAGTATTCACTGCTATATGGTGGGGACTGATATTACGTAAGTAAATAATCTCAGTCTGCTTTTCCTTGTTTATAATGAAATTTTCTTGTTTCATTATACTTTACTTAGCTTAAGGAAAGCACCTTTTGCTATTTCAATATGCCTTCAGACATTGATGCCCCATTTTCTGTCCTGATTTTGATATCACCAATTCATAATTCCCATCTCAATTTGTAATGCTTGTTGACAAGCATGCAGTTTGTCTTCTTACAATTGACGTTTATCTTTGGAAATGGATAGCAACATGGCTGTAATAGAGATCTAAACGTGCACAAATTTTAATTGTGTTTGACATACGAGAATAGATAATCATGTTAGGAGTAGAAGCAAGTAGTCATTAGTCTGCATGTTGAGTTACAATACTGAAAACAAAGAGAAGAGTTGGCTGAGTTTAGAACTTTTAAAATAAAGGAATATATTTTGAAATCAATATTCTAAACAGAGAACATCTTGCTTATCAACTGACTTCAACCAGAAAGGCTAGTCTCTTGTTGTTTTTCAGCAGTTTCAAAATGCTTACCCTGTTTAAAAAAATTTAAAAGAAGAAATTTGAACTAAGACAATACCTTAGGCATGTCCAAAGTCCAGCCCTGAGGCCAGTTACAGACTATGGCCAAATTTCATAAGACCCCCCACCACCTATCCTCTGTCATAAAATGTATCTTACAACCTGCCATTTTTGTCAATCAGACTATGTAAAGTACACACCTGAGAAATGCAATTTAACGTTTTACCAAAAGATGGCAGCAAGACTGTGTGGCCACACCCTCAATCTTCTCCATGGTTCACCCCAGAAAAAAGAATGTCTGTATAAATACTAATTGTAATATTAGTCATTTCCTTATAAGGAAACATTTGCCATTCATAGAGTGAGCATCCATTTGTTGAAATTTATAAAATCTTTCTCTTTAGACAACTTTCCAGGAAAATAGTTTTCTAAATTCCAGTAGCTGTTATTGCTCTTTCCAGTACTGACAAGAGTTTCTTTTCTAACCTTTTATTTGACATAGTATAGAATGCCAACCTCTTGATTATGTCATTATCTTCTGAGTTACATATGCTATCCATTTTAGCTGTTGCTGATGTTCATAGTCCTCAAGTGATATGGTTTCTGTTATCTGATACAGTTTTTCAGGAAATCAGGTTTCTCAAGTCTGGTAGCTTTTATTGTTCTTTCCAGTACTGAAGGGGGTTTCCTTCCTAATCTTTTGTTTGAAGTGGTGTGGAATGTCAGCATTCTTTCTGGTTCATTCTAAAGTCTGCTTCAGCTCTGTACTCCAAACATATGTGCCAAACTCTTAAATTTGATTTTATATTTCATTTTATTTTATCTCTATAAAAAGCATACCTATATAAATACTAATTGTAATATTAGCCATTTCCTTATAAGGAAATATTTGGCATTCAGAGAGTGGGCAGCCAGTACTACTTTGAAATTTATAAAATCTTTCTCTTTAGACAACTTTTGAGGAAAATAGTTTTCTAAATTCCAGTAGCTGTTATTGCTCTTTCCAGTACTAATAGGGTTTCTTTTTTAACCTTTTATTTGACATACTATAGAATGCCAACCTCGTGATTATGTCATTATCTTCTGAGTTACATGTGCGATCCATTTTAGTTGTTGCTGCTGATGGTAGTCCTCAAGTGATATGGTTTCTGTTATCTGGTACAGTTACTTGTTTGTGATTCTATGGTGTCAGTCTAGAAGGTTCAAAGAAGGATGATCTTTGCCAAGACCCTTAGATTTCACTCGCTCAAAGACATTTTTAACCATTGATTTAAGAAAGCAGTTGTATACGACTGACAGTTTAGATATTTCTGAATGGGTTTGGCACCATGCATGAAATCCATATGAGAAATGACTATTTTCAGCTATACCAGCATGACAGCACTTGTCGCAACAATTTGTTGCTGCTTGTAATAAATATAAATAAGTTCTTGAAGGAGCTAAATCCTTATTTGCTGAGAAAATAAGGCTCCCTATACCCCCTAATATCTTTGACTTTTGTGATTACTGGCAGCTCTCTAATAGGGCATTGAGTAAGTATAAGGTCTCTCTTCCTCCCCTCTTCAATCCATTTGGGGTGATACAATCCCCTGCTGTTAAAACTGATGTTTTTCCCCAATAAATTCTCCTCAAACTCTACTCTTGACTCATCTGGAGTATCCCTGCCTAACTTCTCTATTGAGTGGTATGCATATAACCCCTTCCATGATTTCTGCTATCATCTCTAACCTAAGTCCTCACAAAGCATGTTTAACTGAAAGGTGTCCCTGTAATAGTCATTAAGAAGTGTGCTCCCAAACTGGCTCCTGTATAATAAAGCCTTGCTTCCTCATGCTTTTCTGCCTACTGGAAGTCATCATTTGTTATTCCTGTTTTTAAGAACTCTGGTGAACCATTTGACCCTTCCAACTATCTGTCTATTAACCTTCTACCTCTTTTTGGGTTTCTCCTCGAGGTTTCTAATCACTGCTGAAGTAGTTCATCATCTCTCATCACAGGGATCTCTCTCAGAAAAGAAAATAGGTCAACTGCTGATGTACTGAAAATAATTGCAGAAAGAGCCTATCACGCTCTAAATAAAAAACAGGTGAAACCTAGGCTGTAGCACTGGACATTTTGAAAGGCTTTGACAGGGTCTGGCATTCAGGTCTTCTCTACAAGCTGAAAATTTATGGTATCTCCAGACACTTTATTTAACTGATCCTGTCTTTTCTATCAAATCGTGAAATGAAAGTTATCCTGAATGGCCACTCCTCTAGATCCTTTCATACAAACGCAGTCCCCCAGGGCTCCATCCTTAGTCCTACTCTGTTTTCAATTTTCATTAATGACCATCCTGATTAGTACTTGAACAAAAAAACAACAGAACATATATCTTAAGCAATTTATCCTCAGTTCTGATCCTGATACACAACATAAATTTTATTAGTAACTAAATACAAAAAAAAAAAAACACAGGACAGAAAAACTGTGGTAAAAATGTGTCAGCACAGATGCAAAAGAGGTCCCATATACATCTGTCAAAAACAGTTCCATATGGATTTTTCCTGTTAGCAGTAGAACAGCTTGGCATGCTCAGATACAGGCCTCCCTGCAACTTGTCTACATTCAGATTTCTCTCAACTGTCTCCTGTCATTAAAAGAGATGGGAAAACCAACAGTCAGCAGTGGGCAGTTGGCGAGACTCAGTGTCTTGTAAAGTTACTCCTGTGGGCGTTTTGTTCCTAAAGTTGCCGTGCAGTGGTTTCTGAGGCTCTGTTATTTTGTTACCTTCTGTCTCTTTCCATTTTCTGACTATTATACTTCTACTTTTTGAGAAAGAATTCAGTTAAATGCTTACCCCAACCTCAACACACCTTTGCTGTATTTTACAATATGTTGCCATAACTGATTGACCATGAACACATTGACTTACATAATGAAGTCTGACATACATCTTACTGAAAGACAAGACTTTTATAGGAATAAAAATCCAATCATTTATTTTTATTAGATCAGTGGTGGGTGAGAGAGAAAGACCAAGAAAAAATGTCTTTACTCCAGAGAAGACAGTTGAAATAAGTAACAAAAAAATAATGACTAGAAAAATAACTTTTGAAAAGGTTTGAATTTGGGAGATAAAAACCTAGAGAATTCAGATAGAATTACTACAATGTCATCAGGTGGTTTAACCAATTTTTTCTTAACTTTTTTTTAGAATCATTGCAAAGTTGTAAGTAATGTGTTTTTATGCTTTGAAATTGTGTGTAAACACCCCCAAGAACATAATATTTTAAATCAATATTCCTTAAGAAAGTGAAAAAAAATGTGTCTTAACAAAATATAAACTCAAACTAACATTGTGTATTTTACAGATTAAACATTGAGCTGTCTGATCTTATGAATAAAATATAAACATTATTTATATATCTTGAGAATTAGAAATATATTTATACTATTTACACCATTCGGATGGTTTCCTTCATCTTTATTGCCATATTCACAATGTTTTAGTTGTTGCACAACAGACCTTCTTCAAGTGATATATGCTGGAATTTTGAACTGAACCCTTTATTTAATCCATGGGGGTAGATTCACTTTTTTTTAACTCAACTCTCCAAGTTTTTGTTCCCTCTGCTGTCGTTCCAAATAATATGCATATATTATTGAAAATCTTCCTTCTGTTCCATATTAATGCATAAACATTTACATGGATTATTTTCATGAGGGAGTTTTACGAATTTCATAGCAATAGGAAATGTTGATGGAAATGAACACATGTACAGTTGTTTTAATTCATAACTAATTAATGAATAAACTAAAGCAGACTTCAATAAACAAAATGTTCAATAGAATATCAAAGCATTTAAATCAATAATTCCCAATGTGGGGCACATGCCCCACCAGTGGAGCATGGTAATATTTTGGTGGGGTATGCATAAGATGTTCACTCTTCAGCTTACTATACCAACGTGAGCTCAAATTTCATTTTGCATTATTATTTCATGATTAAAATGATCACAGTATATTACAGAATAAAGCTTTCATTCAAATATTTTATATTTCTGCTTTTCAGTTCTAAACTCTCATATAAACGTCATGAATGTCGTCCAGATCATTTATAAAGTACGAGGTGTGTCAGAATGTCGCTTTAGTGCCGTAAATGATTTGTTATTGAAGAAAAGAAATCAACTGGATATCACTAAACGAGGAGACTTGAGGCATAAGCTGACTAAATCGGTGCCTAATATAAAATCTATCTGTAGCAGGGATGATGCACAAGGATCTCACTAACAGTCATTTTGTGATGAGCTCAAATTTAATTTTGCATTATTTCATGATTAAAATGATCAAAGTATATTGCAGAATAAGCTTTCATTCAAATATTTTATATTTCTGCCTTTCAGTTCTCTATTATATGTTTCGAAACTATATATATATATATTTAACTGTTTTTTTTGTTTTTTTTAATTTTTCTCTTTCATGGATGCCATGGGCTTTAGAGGCTTGTTTAGAGACTAATTTAATGGCCTCTTAAGTTTCCTTCACATGAATTGCAGCAAAATTTTGAATATGTAAGAATTAAATATTATGGGGTGGGGGTGGGGGGGCATCACAATTTAGAAATACCAAGGTGGGGCATGGCCCAAAATCAGTTGGGAACCACTGATTTAAATTGATTTTATTCTGATGAAGGTAACAGTCAATGGGAAACTTGTGAAAAATTTAAAGATTTTTCCCTCCCCGCTGTTGAAACACTGCAATTCCCTTCTGGGAGAGGGGGGATTCCTCCTGGTTGAGAACCCCTGCCTTAGAGTTTTTTGTACTCCATTATGTAATTACACTAATTTGTTAGTAATGTTTGTATTAATTCCTGACTGTCGATAATTACTATTGTTTGTGAGTGTCTGTGGATTGCATACAAATTGAGACTGAATACCAATAATTAATGAAATAAAATTTACAGATCAAAAATTGCTAAATTCTGAGCGTAATCATCAATTTTTCTCTTTGTTGCCAGAGATATTATAATGGAAGCAAAAAGGACACTTTAGCTTATAGTTGGAAGAGAACAACTGAAGTTTCTGGGACACATAATGAGGAAAGAAGCCTTGAAGAATTTGACACTCACAGGATATACTGAAGGCAAGAACATACTGGTTAACAGAACATAAACTGGGAGGGATCATAAGGTGACAAACATTATGAATGATAGGAGGTAGTGGAGAGATGTGTGAAAAGAAAATCGACTAGGAGAATTAGGAGAGTAACATTGCTTAGAGCAGTATCGTGATGAACAATACTACATTGAAGAAGTACAGAAAATGATTCAAGTTGTGTATTGTAGGGGGTTAAAACAATGGGTAAAAATAAAAAAATGTGTAAATTTTTCTCAGAAGCTACTGAGTTCAAATAGAAGATGTCAATAAGATATGAGAATTCAGTACCTAATATGTGATATAGATAATTTAGTACCTAATACATAATATATAGGTGCAATGGGTAAATTGTCACCATTTTATATATTTCATGCATGTGTGTTGTTTGTTTTGGTTTGGTTTGGTTTGTTTTATGGCATATCATCCTCAATGGGTCATTTAATGCCAACAACTTTTTTTTTCCTGGTAATATTTTTGTTTTGTCAAAAATCTATTTCTGTTAATATTTTTTTCCTCAAAAATATATAGCTGGTAATATTATTTTTTCAAAAACGTATTGCTGGCAATAGTTTTTTCCTTCAAAAACATATTGCTGGTAATATTTTATAATGCTTTTTATCACAGTTTCAGGGGTTAACTATTTGCCCATAGCTGGGAACCTAACAGGTGCTACCACCGCGGGTCAGGGTGGACCTGGGAATACCAGGAATTAAGAGTTGGTTCCATGCTCCACAAAACCTCCTCAACAGAGGCCTTGCTGTTGGACATAGTTTATTATCTTACCCAGGATGCGGATGCAGTTTATTTTGTTTATTTGGGATTTTATCAACTCAACAGTATAGTTAGTTGGGTATCATCTCTAAGAAAAAAAAAGCACCATGATGCAATTTGCTTTCACCACAAATTTGGAAATGGCATGCTGTACAGCTTGACATTCATGCTGGAAGCGCCAATACAAAAATTTCAGCACGTTTACGTGTCAATCTGAGGATAGTGCAGAGGATTCGGAAAGAGTTGGATGAGACTAATGATGATTACGATGGCTTTTGGTTTGATCACTAGTGATGGCAACGTTATGCCTCCATTTAACTTCCTACAAGACCTCAGACTCAACATGGAGGCCTATAGGTGGTAGTGCTACCTTGGGTCAAGAAGGTGGTTGCTGGAAGACCCTAAGTCTGGCAACAGGACTCTGCACCATGCCACACAAGCAGGAGAACCCAGTCATGGCTTTCGCACAATTTCTGCAACCATATCATCCCTTACATCTGACCACCTAACTCCCCAGACTGCAACCCCCTCGATTATGTGTTGTGCAAGAAACCAACAAAATTCCTTGTAACACCAAAGATGAACTGAAGGCAAGGATTATGGCCAGATCGTCCAGAAGAGTTGCAGGAAATTCCAAAGTCATCTGGAGGCTGTGATTGAAGTCAATGGCAATTTTATTAAATACATTTACTCTTTAATATTTCAAGATAATTTGATGTAATTTTGGTAAATATATCTGTTAAAATAAGATGCCAGTCTTATTTTCATTTTTACATAATTTAGATGACAATTTATCCATCGCCCCTTGTAGATAATTTAGTGCCTAATACGTAATATAGATAATAAGCAGAATGAATAGACCTTTTAATGTATTTTTTATGGAAGTCCACAACAAAGTAGAAGAAATTTTTCATGTGATGCAGTTCGTCCTTTCGGAATTCATTTTACTTAAGTCCGATGATGCCCTAATGGACAAAAGGTATCACACAAAAAAATATTTCGACTTTGTCATAGATTCTCCTAAAATTCATTGATATATAAAAATGTATATACCATTTTGCCATACATGTATTTTTAGTAACTGACCGGACATTTCATATTTCATTTGTATAGGTTTTTTGTTCTATCAACTGAGTGCAGATATTAGTGCAGCATTATGCAAGGTATAGCAAGAGGTTAATCCACGGTCACTCCTGACCAGCAAATGCATTAGCATATGACCTTAAATCTTCATTTTATTTTGCCATGCAGGAAAGATTTGTGACACATGTAGTTATATAAACACCCACCCGAGAGAAGTGTAAGAGAGATGAGTACGTGAAGAAAATTAATTAAAAAAATAATAATTATGATCAAAGTTTTAGTACAACAACTGGTTGGATTGTTTTCTTTTTTATTTAATGAGAATTTATATCAGGTTGTAAATCTGGGAGAGACATTAGACAGATAAGTCGTCAAGTAAGGGGGGGGGTTATCCTTCATTGAATAAAAGAAAAGAAACTAGTATACTACTACTATAAAATCATTATACTACTGCTAGTATACTACTACTATAAAATCATTATACTACTGCTAGTATACTACTACTATAAAATCATTATACTACTGCTAGTATACTACTACTATAAAATCATTATACTACTGCTAGTATACTACTACTATAAAATCATTATACTACTGCTAGTATACTACTACTATAAAATCATTATACTACTGCTAGTATACTACTACTATAAAATCATTATACTACTGCTAGTCTGAGGTCTTAATTCCAATGCTCATAAATCAGTCTCCCAAATTTGACCGTGAGAAAATGCTAGGGTGAGAGTATAAATCATAAGAGTGAAAAATCTAAATCCTAACTTACAGTTACATTCTTCACCCAAGAGCTAAGCAGTCCGTCTCTGGTCCAAAGCAGAGTTCTTTTATTGGGGGTAAGAAAGGCTGTTATTGGACAATAATGGTAGGGAAGAGCAAAACAATTTTAGGCAAACTGTAGTCCACAAGCTCTTCATTCAAGTTTTGTATTTTTTTCCACGGAGAACACAAATTCTTTTTCGAGGCAAGATTTCGCTTAATTCTTTGCAACCACAAATAACTAATGTCAGAATTTTTTGGAACATATTATTAATGTTGGATGTATTTTTAGAAACCTATAATTATTTCTACATTTTATTTAATTATAATTAATCCCAAATTTTACATGGAGCACAGCATTTATAGGTTTATAAAGCTAAATAAATCTTTAGTGTGTGCAAAAATTCTCTGTGATCTTTTGTTTTAACCCTTTGGAGACAAAGTCTCATTTGAAGTTTCAGGACCAAAAAGACAGAGCCCTTTTCACAAGCCCTCACTTGGAACACAAAAAAATTGATATAAAATCACAGAACACAGCAAATTATCATAGAAACCACCATTGAAAGGCCAAGATGTGAAAGAAATGTGAAAATCAATCTGATTGGCTGATACAAAGCCCAACCAGCTAATCTCAAGGCTTGTATTATTGGGCCAACGGATCAGCCCAGTCATCATGTTTGCCATTCGATTTTTCAGCCGATAGGTCAACCCTGTTGTCTCCTAAGGGTTAAAAACGTTTCTTCAGTAAATGGAATTTTTACAGAAAAGCTGTCTATCTTCTGATGTTTCAATGCTTGTTCAAATCATCTTCAGCACTAATTAAATGAGAGTGATAAAAAAATATGGTGTCATCTTGACAACTGAGAAATAATGAGACAAAACAAAAAGTAGATATTTTCCACCATGCAACCTCTTTCCCACAGATGAAACATTGCTAGCCTTTCACTAATCTATCACTATTCCCAGGATAAATGTTCAAACAAATTCTATTTTTAAAACCCTTTGGAGATAGAGACACATTTGGAGTTTCAGTGCCAAGAAGACAGGGCCCTTTTCACAAAGCCCTCACTTGGAATACAAAAAAAATCGATATAAAATCACAGAACACAGCAAACTATCATAGAAACCTCTATTGAAGGGCTCAGATGTGCAAGAAATGTAAGAAGCAATTTGATTGGCTGCTATGAAGACCAGCCAGCTAATCTCAAGACTTGTATTATTGGGTCAACAGATCAGCCCAGTCATCTTCTTTGTCATTCAACTTTTTGTCTGATAGATCGGCCATGTCATCTCTTAAGGGTTAAACTAGTGAGTGATGACACGGTTGGAAGACCAGATGTTACTGGAAATCTTTGCACACAATTTAATGAATTCAAACAAAATTTATTCAGTTTAATTCACCTATTAACCCTTTGGCGACAGAGCCTCATTTAGAGTTTCAGAAGATGGAGCCCTTTTCACAAGCCCTCACTTGGAATACAAAAAAAATCGATATAAAATCACAGAACACAGCAAACTATCATAGAAACGACTATTAAAGGGCCCAGATGTGCAAGAAATGTAAGAAGCAATTTGATTGGCTGGTATGAAGAGCAGCCAGCTAATCTCAAGGCTTGTATTATTGGGTCAACAGATCAGCCCAGTCATCTTTGTCATTCAACTTTTTATCTGATAGATCGGCCATGTCGTCTCCTAAGGGTTAAACTAGTGAGTGATGACATGTTTGGAAGACCAGATGTTACTGGAAATCTTTGCACACAATTTAACAAGATACTTCTGAATGCATCAGGACAAAAGTCTTGGACTTCAGAGCAGAGTGCTGAAAAGTCTTTCACTTGACCAAGATGCAATTCCCAAAATAATTCTGATGTTTGATCAGATTTTCTAAAGCAGGCTAGCCGAAGAATTTTTCAGCACCTACACACAAACTGAAAACCCCGAATTTGCCCATCTCGCAAAACACAATCAATTATTGGGAAAGGAAAGGAAAACAAACACCACGCAACACTGAAGTCAATTCTAACGACATGGTGTATATGTTGTTCAAGTATCTCTGCATACACAAACAATCCTGACTTATGAGGGGATGCTGAAAAGTTCTTGGCCTGGTCCACTACCAAAAATAGTATTTTGCTAGATTTATTAAAATACTGATCTGTGGAAAGGTGTTGAGCTCAGAGCTTTTCAACAACCTTTTGTCTATATTTATAACAAAGCTAAATTTTTTTTCTAAATCTTTTCACCCCAAGCAAAGCAATAATGCCACTAAGGCGCAGGGTGTTATACGGATGGTTTGGTTTGTTTTACGGCATATCAATTAGTTATTTAATGCTGACAAGATTTTTATTGCTGGTAATATTTTTTTTAAATTGTATTTACTGGTAAAAATCTTTCAAAAAAAAGTTTATTGATGGTATTAAAACATATTTTAATACTTTCATAGTGTTTTGACCCCATTTGGTGGGGTTAACTATTTGCCAATAGCTGGGATCCTGACTGGTGCTACCACCCCGGCTCAGGGTGGACCTGGAAACACCAGCAATTAAGAGGTAGTTCCACATTCCTCAGAACCTTTTGATCAAAGGCCTTGCTGCTGGATGTAGTTTATCGTCTTACCCAGGATGGTGATACAGGGAGTGAAAGAGAATGAGAAGACTTTAATGAGTAAAAAAGACAGTGAAAGAACAGGTATCAGGAAGACAGATGGCGATTGACACTGCATTTAAATTTTTGAAGTTTGTAGTTAGCATTGAAATAATTTTACTTATCCAAAACTGAAAAGTGCTATTGTTACGAGACAGTAGCTATCATTTTTGCCATGTATTACTGGTCTTAAAATTTTAGGTTATCAGTGTATGGCTTTATTTTTATAAAATCATTTCACGCCCCAAGGAAGGTGATAGTGCCACTAAGATGCAAGGATTTACTGGGAGTGAAAGCGAATGAGAAGACTTTAGTGAGGAGAATAAATAGATAGATAGTTTGTTTAACCAGCATATCGACATTTGTTGGGCCATTTAATGCTGAAAAAGTTTTTTTTTTTTTTCAAAAAGTATAGCTGGTAATATTATTTTTCAAAAAACGTATAGCTGATAATAATATTTTTTCAAAAACGTATAGCTGATAATAATAATTTCAAAAAGAAATGTGCTGGAAAAGACTTGGAAGTTCACTATTTGCCCATAGCTGGGACCTCAACAGGTGCTACCACCCTGGGTCAGGGTGGGACCTGGGAACACCAGCAATTGCTTCCTCAAAACCTCCTGATCAGAGGCCTTGCTGTTGGATGCAGTTTAACATCGTACCCAGGACATAGTGAGGAGAATGCAGAAAAGGATAATAAATGATTCAGAAAGACAGATGGCAGTTGATGTTGCATTTAAGTTTTTTTGAAGATTGTAGGTGGCAAGGAAGCAAGAAATCAGAAGAGATTTCCACAGGTGAAAAGTGTGAGAAAAGAATCTATTAGAATAGAACATATGGTTGCATCTAGATAGTTCAACAGTAAAACGATGAGACCTAATTGCCAATCTAGTGGCACACTTCAATTCATGCAAATGAAGCACTAGGGAAAAAGGTCATCAGTACTGTTGCCATGAAAATATTTGTAGGAAAAAATCAGAGGTAAACCATGGCATGTTGGTGAGAAAGTGACTGAAGTTGAGATGCCAGGTCAGGGTCGCTTAAATTACAGACTCTTCTTTGAATTTTATCAAAAAAGCTCATCGATATATAGTAGGAGAACCAGACTAGACATGACAGCAGTATTCAATACACAAACAAATAGCAGATTTATAAATGTACAGAAAGGATTCTAATGAGAAAAATTGTCTAGCAAAACACAGTGAACCAACTTTCCTAGCAGTAGGCCTAGCAACTGGTTCAATATAATCACTCCACATTCATGCAAGTAAAAAACGTGAGCCTTAGAAGTGTTGCTCTCCTGGAGATTAGCATCAGCCATGTTGTTGATAGACAGAAAAGGTTCCCTCTGGTGATCAAAAGAAAGCAGTTTTGCTTTGAAGCCATTCCTTGCCCCAGTTAACCACTGATTGGCGGTCCTTTTCAAGAGCAATTGCCAGTTTTAATTTTTCAGATTTGTCGGACTTACTACTAAAACAGCACTAAATAGTTGTGTCATCTGTATAGATACTATTGTGGAAACCTGACATACCTACAAATGGACTCTTCCACACTTATATAATGTGGCTACCAATTTCTAGTAAATATCGGAAGTCACCAGGTGTGAGTCACCAAGAGTGAATCACCGAGTGAGTGTATGAATGAGTGAGTCAGGACACCAGTGAGAGAAAGTACTCTCCAGTCCACAATAGTTTGTACTACGTTTCCGTGAATAATATACCGTTTAACTTTATATCCGAGTCTGTGTTATTTTTCTATGGTTTCAATACCATAAAAGATACCTAGTTGACTTGAATCAAAAGATGACGTAAGGCCACTTATTACCATCAGATTTAGCCAACATAGCTAGATGCTTTTGTCTAACTGTAGGCATCAGGGAATTCTTTACTTTATTTTACATAACCTGATCCTAAGCAGAGGATCCTTCATATGAATCTAATTAATCAATTTCATTCATCAATATAAAAGGTATCAAAATGCCTCCTTTTATTTGACAAAGATAAATTTCTAATTTTTAGTTGTTTTCTTTACTCAGGGAGGGAATTGAAGATAATGCCAATGTATAAATACATGATTTTCTGTGTCGTAACGGTTGGAGAGATTCTGTTTGGCTCACATTACTGAGAATGAACCAGTTTGGTTGATACTTTTCTTTCTTCATTAGTCAGATATTTCAGTGAAAAAGACAGCCTTCTCTTTACGGCAGCTGAACAATGGCCAAAACAATGTGGTAGCAAGAAAAAAAAACAAGATCAATAGTCGAAATGGTTTTTCTTCGGAATTACAGAAAGAAGCTTTCATATTGATTGAATATCTGACGAAGGTTGAAGAATGAATTAGTTGAAACGTTCTGGTAACAACAAAAGAATGGGATCAATATTCTAGGCTCTTGGAAAGATAATGACTCTTCTTGGATACTGATTGGATAAAACTTGCAACCATAACAAAAGCAACCAAAGAATAATTCCAATAATTCCAAGAACTCTAGGAATGATAACGATTCTTCTCGAAATTAGAGAGAATATCTTTATATTTTATGTTATTAATAATTATTACTTAGCCTCAGTAGACTAAACCTGATGTATATATTGATCTGATAAAAAGAAAGAAAATACCTGTTCAATATTTATCAGTCTATTAAATATATATTCAGAGGAAGGTATTCTGTCGAACAAAGATTAATCATATTTACTCTACCATTTTATCGTTCGAATGCAAATATTGCACAATGGCAGGATGCACTGAGGCACATGCAACATCCTAAAGAAAATGAACTTCCATGAAGACGACAGCATATTAGAGGCTGACATTAAAGAATCAGGGTTCACTGATGAACGCTAAACTCGTGTTTTCTAACAGAAGTGTGGTTCTACAGAATATCATGACAAAGTTTTAGAAAAAAAAACTATGAACCTCCTACAAAAGGTAGTGAAGGAGAGCAAGAAGAAGGGACTAAGCACAAACTACAAGAAGACAGAATGCATGGTCATCAGCGAAAAGATGAGCCCGAAATGTGATTTACAGGTCAGGGATACTAAAATTAAGCAAGTATAGAAATTTAAATATCTGGGAAGTTGACACTGAGATTCGAAGGCATAAAGGGATGGCCAAAGATACATTTCAAAAGCTAGGCAGAGTATTACGAGACAGGAGGGTTTCCTTGGTAACAAAGAAAAGAGTACTGAGCTGCTACTTCATATCTGTCCTCCTTTACGGCAGCGAATGTTGAACGGTCTCCTCAAAGATGAAGAAGAGACTCGAGGCAACGGAGGTATGGTTCTACAGACAGATGACAAGGATATCATGGACTGAACATGTGAAGGAGAGCAAGAAGAAGGGACTAAGCATAAACTACAAGAAGACAGAAATGCATGGTCATCAGCAAAAAGATGAGCCCAAAATGCAATTTACAGGTAAGGGACACTAAAATAAAGCAGGTGTGGAAATTTAAATATCTGGAAAGTGTGACACTGAGATTCAAAGACGTACTGGGATGGCCAAAGATGCATTTCAAAAGCTAGGCAGGGTATTATGAGACAAGAGGATTTCATTGATAACATAGAAAAGACTACTGAATTGCTATGTGATATCTGTCCTCTTTTCCAGCAGTGAATTTTGGACGGTCTTCCTCAAAGATGAAGACGAGACTCAAGGCAAAAGAGACATGGTTCTACAGAAGGATGTTAAGTATACCATGGAATGAACATATGAGCAACAATGATGTTTTGGAGAAGATGCGAACAAAGAGGAAAATTATACTTAAAATCAGGAAGAAGCAGCTGAAATTTCTGGAATATGTAATGAGAAAAGAAGGCTTGGAAAATCTGATACTCAAAGGGCAGATAGAAATAGGGAGAAAGGAAAGCAATGTGTGACATACTTAGCAAGCTTAAGCAAGTGGATGGGAAAGCAGGGTCTGAGAGAAGTAGCAAAAAGACAAAACTTATTGAGAACTACATCGGATAGGATGAAGAGGAGAGCCATGATTGCCTACATCCTGAAGTGACAGGGCACATTAATAAAGGAAGATAGTTATTAGATAGAGTTGAAATTTATAAGGCACATAATCCATTACTAAAGAAGCAAGAAAAGGATCGGCTCCCTGTGCCGCTCCAGTAAGTACCTGACTCCTCATGCTATCCTCTACCTTTATAAGAGTCAGATCAGGACAAAATTGGAGTACTGTTGGGAGCTGCACGGTCTTCACTTTCTAGTCTTGAATCCTTGTTGGAGAAGAATTATTTTCTACCTTCCAACTGCTCACCCACAGGTGGGACGTGATAAGTCTCTCATTGCTCTATCGCTGTTTCCATGGAAATTGCTTGGAAAAAATCTATTCAGTGGTTCTGCTAAGTCTAACCTTTACGGCTAGGACCTGCCATGCCACTTACATAATAGCAAACCACCAATATTCCCTCTGTATTCCATCAGCAAGAAGTAAGTTCTACTCAAATTGCCCTGTGGAACAGAATCCCAACAAGGTATTTCCCCGATCCCTACAATCTTAAACTGTTCAAGTCTAGAGTTAACTTTATCTTCCACTCCTATCCATATAAGCTATCTCTTAATATAACCCTCTACCTCAAGTGGCTCCTGAGCCTTGTACATGGCGAACCTTACTGAAAAAAAAAAAGAGTTTTGAAAATTTGATTCTCAAAGGGCAGAGATACAGAAGAAAACAATGTGTGGCCTTCCTAGTGAGCTTGAATAAATGGATGACAGAACAAGGTTTAGATGAGATAACAGTTATTAAAATTTATTAAGAGCTGGAAAAGACAGTAAATTGTGGAGATCCATTACTGTCTTTCTATTTAACCTTTAACTGAGATGTATTAATGTCCTCGTCAAGGTCATCAGTGCAAAAGTGAATGCTACAGACAAAGTTGGCATTTGAAAGGTGATTGCTGATTTCACTTTTTGTACTAATAACCATCATGTGACCTACACATTCGACTAAGATTACAATTAGTAATTAGAAAAGAACAGTTTATTAAAGGATTGACATTTTATCTATTACTCTCATAAATAGTTTGCAATATATTTCACATCCTTTAAAACAAGATAAAGCCAGACATTTAACAAGTTTTTTTCAGCAGAAAAAAAGAAAGAAGTAGTAAAAATAATAATGATAATAATAAAAAGCATCTTTTCTCATTATGGTAACATTCAAATATTGGCTCAAGAAATCTCTTAGACATCGATCAGTTGCTTGTGAACGCAATTTTCCTTCTGTGTCTGCCATGTTTCCAATCTCACGTTTTGCCCAAGGGCAAGACAGACAGAATTTCGATGGCATCAGAATAAAATAAAAAAATAGCAATGAATATTACAATAATAATCACAGTATTTTTACCAATATACAAATCTACCAACACTGATACATTTTTTTTATTATTTTGAAACCAATATGACAATTTAGATAAAAATACATAATGGTGTAACAGTGATTTTATAGTCTAGGATTACAGGCCAAGGATTGCTTACTATTGAAGATTTTATGCTACAGAAATGCAGGAAAAAAAATCAAGAGTAATATCTTATAACAATATTGTAGAAAGCGACAACATTTTTTGATGGAAAAATATTTTTTGCTGGAGAAAATCATTGTCCACATATTTGTATAAAAAACAAAATCATTGGCCACGTATTTCTATAGAAAACAAAATCGCTGGCCACGTATTTCTATAGAAAAATCATTTGCCACATATTTCTAAAGAGAAAAAAATCATTGGCCACATTTATATATAAAAAAAATCATTGGCCACACATTTCTATAGAAAACTAAATCATTGGCCACACATTTCTATAGAAAACTAAATCATTGGCCACACATTTCTATAGAAAACTAAATCATTGGCCACACATTTCTATAGAAAACTAAATCATTGGCCACACATTTCTATAGAAAACTAAATCATTGGCCACACATTTCTATAGAAAACTAAATCATTGGCCACACATTTCTATAGAAAACTAAATCATTGGCCACACATTTCTATAGAAAACTAAATCATTGGCCACACATTTCTACAGAAAACTAAATCATTGGCCACATTTTTACAGAAAACTAAATCATTGGCCACATTTTTATAGAAAACTAAATCATTGGCCACATTTTTATAGAAAACAAAATTATAGGCCACATATTTCTAGATAATAAAATCATTGCTCAGGTATTTCACAATTAAAAAATCCTTATTCACTTGTAATTGTAGCACAAAATTGTTGGTCATATGTTTATATAGAAACAAGTTCTTTGCAATGAATTTCTTTTGGAAATACAAAGCCTATATTCTCAAAAGATGGTGTAATGGATAGTGGCTTGGATTGAGGAATCGGAGAGCCGAGTTCGAATTCCACTCAAATCCATTACATTCACTTACATGCTAATACCCTTGGGAAAGGTATGAATTCTCTTCTCCCCTCAGCTATAGGTAAATAGCAGGACAGACTGAGTTCTATAGCCTTGGATGACAACTGGTCTACCGCAGAAAAAAACGGGAAAAAATCTGCCTTGTCAGTCATTTATCAAAAGGATACACAATCACCTAAGCGTGTTTCATGCATGGCACATAACTGACTGATATTGTCAAAACCTATTTAAAAATTATCTTTTAGCAATATGATAATTTGTAACAAATTCAAAAAAGTAATTCTAATTATTTCTTTCATCCAAGAACAGCTTTTGCATAATGGCAATATTCAGATACTATTCAGAAAAGGTTTGTTTTTGTTTTTTTTACTTTCTTACAAATACGTCCATCATTCACACAAGTGGTTGTGTTTCTATTTCTTTTTGAAGATTTTTCACTGCGGTTGGGCATAAGGAAATTAAAGAGATAAGTCTTTCAAAGCATCGTATAAAGATTCTGGGATTAGATTGAAGATGCAGATCTGCAGGCAGCTCATGTTCGGCTTGTAGGTGTGAAAACTTGACTGATGAGAATTGATTCCATATAATGGCAGTCTGTTTGGGATGGAAGCCAAGATATGAGACACTACTGGTTTCAGACGTAGGTTCCTCAATATTGTATGTATAGACAGATAAATGCGGTGGTCAGAGTGTAAATGGTTTTGAGGGAAGAAAGAGTTGAAAATATCAGCAGCCTGGAAGTGGTCGGGTCAAAAGAGAACCATTAATCAACTATGTTCCTTGAGAAACAGGATGATTATTGGTATGTGTTAGTGCTTGTGTGGGAAAAGTATTCTCAAATTGTTCTAGCTTAGAGTGAAGAGCAGACGGTCCCCTTAACTCGAACAGGTGAAAAAAAATGCCAAGGTCAAGTACTATTTTGGTAACCTATTGGAAAATGAAAGTTTACGTGTATTGGAGAATTTTTTAGCCGATTTCAACTATATTCATTATAGAACACACTTCCTCGTCATACATGAACCCTTTTCAGGCTATTCTTCCCAAATTCACCGTCAGAGTTATCTTATTATCATTTATCTTATACCAAGTAGTTTTACTTCCACTTACCAAAAGATTCACATAAGTGCCATGTAGTAATGTTTAGTGAGGTAAGTTTGGTTGATTATTACTACCAAATAGTGTTTTTGATCCTCACTAGGTGCCTCATTAAAGTCTAAATAACCCAACAAAAGTTGACAAGAAAAATGAACCAACCTAATCTGAAGTAAAAAGCTAATTACAAAGATGAGGAATTATCCACATCTTGGTTGTTTATAGTCATTTCTATGTGAATTTAAGAGATGAGGAATTATCATTATTATACATGAATCTATTTGGACTAGTATCCTCATCTTGGTTGTTTATAGTCATTTCTATGTGAATTTAAGAGATGAGGAATTATCATTATTATACATGAATCTATTTGGACTAGTATCCTCATCTTGGTTGTTTATAGTCATTTCTATGTGAATTTAAGAGATGAGGAATTATCATTATTATACATGAATCTATTTGGACTAGTATCCTCATCTTGGTTGTTTATAGTCATTTCTATGTGAATTTAAGAGATGAGGAATTATCATTATTATACATGAATCTATTTGGACTAGTATCCTCATCTTGGTTGCTTATAGTCATTTCTATGTGAATTTAAGAGATGAGGAATTATCATTATTATACATGAATCTATTTGGACTAGTATCCTCATCTTGGTTGTTTATAGTCATTTCTATGTGAATTTCAGAGATGAGGAATTATCATTATTATACATGAATCTATTTGGACTAGTATCCTCATCTTGGTTGTTTGTAGTCATTTCTATGTGAATTTAAGAGATGAGGAATTATTAATATACATGAATCTATTTGAACTAGTATCCTCATCTTGGTTGTTTATAGTCATTTCTATGTGAATTTAAGAGATGAGGAATTATCATTATTATACATGAATCTATTTGGACTAGTATCCTCATCTTGGTTGTTTATAATTATTTCAAGGTGGATTTCAGAGATGAGGAATTATTATTAGACATTGATCTATCTGGAGTAGTATCCTCATCTTGGTTGTTAAAGCCATTTCTATATGAATTTCAGTCATGAGATTATATATATATATATGTGTGTGTGTGTGTGTGTTGATGTAATAGGAAAGAACAGATTAATAATCCAAAGTTCTTTAGCATTTATGTCATTATTTTTAAAAAAACAGTGCTTGATACAGAAGTGAAGCTTATAATTATAATAATTTTTTAAAAAATTATGATTCTATCGTGGCTTTAGGACATGAGTTTAAGTTTCAAAATATAGTAATTTGTGTTGCAATGGAATCATATTTTTTTAAAAATATTCATCATATATATATATATATATATATATATTACAAATTAACTGATACAAAATATGGTTTTTACACAGTAAGAACCATGTTTCAAAAATGCAAGCTAAAAACTTCAAATGTAGCGAAAAAAAAACATTTTATATCAGTTAATTTATAATATTTACACTGAGCACTGTTTTGTAATTTTGTAAAAATAAAAAATAAAAATAAAAAATATTAGTAAGAACACCGGATTATATATCTTACTGTTCTTCCTTTTATTTATTTTTATATATATATATATATATATATATATATATACAAACAAACACACACACACACTTATATTTATCTAGTGATGCTGAAATGTCCTCTGACTTTTCATAAAATTTGTTTGAAAGAAGAATTCACAAAATATTTTATGTTTCCCTACATGGTCAGGCTCAGAACTTTTCAGCCGCCATCATATAAATGTTCAAATATACCACAAACATTCTAATAAATATAATTCAAAGGAAGAATTTATCAGATAAAAAGAAATTATATATATATATATATATATATGAATGACAAGGTAACCTCCCACTGCCAAAAAAAAGAAAAAAAACACAAGGAAACAAACATCACAAAATCATTCAATCAACAAGAGAGAAAAAGTCCTTTTCTTCATCACTTTGTTGTTCTTAGATGTATGCAAATATTACCTACATAGGAGAAGGGACAGATACAAACAAAGAAGCTAGAAACGGTAAATGGTATTAATGCCGCTTCAAGTTGAAACAGGATTCAATTGAAACACAAGTTCCGAGTCTAAGTAAAGAAAAGAAGCAATTCATGTAGAATGGAGAATATAAAGCAAGTTATAAGAAAGGAAGTTTTTTTTTTCTTTTATGTTCCATGTCTCTTCAGGACGTTGGTGACCATGGCTCTCCACAGTATCCTGTCCTTTGTAACTCTGATAAAAATGTGCCTTTTTGTTATCTCTCTTAAACCTTGTTCCATCATCAATTTTCTTCAGCTCATTAGGGAGGTTATGAACCGTTCTCTTCCTCTTCTATGTCATGTGAGTATCAAATTTGTTAAGCCCTCTTTTCTCATTATGTGCCCAAGAGACAAACTGGTTCTTTTTTATCCGAAGTATAAGTGTCCTTTTTGTTTCTTTTTTTCTAAAACTTCCTCATTGCTCACATGTTCAGTCCATGGTATTCTCATCATCCCTCTGGAGAACACCATTTTTATTGCCTCAAGGCTTTTCTATGAGGAGACTGTCCAGCATACATTGTTATATTGAAAGGATGTTAAAAGAAGTACTGTTTTTTTGTTTCTAATTAAATTTATCTGTTTCTTAGTACTTTACTTAGCCTCTTTCACTATCCCATTGCTTTGTAGTGAGTGCCAATCAAAATAAAAAATAAAATACAATATATAAGCAAAAAAAATAAAATAAAACAATTTAAATAAAAATAAGGCATATATTTCTCTCTCAACTAAAGAGAAGTCAACTCTCAAATAAAAAGAGGAAGAAAAGACTGAACCCAACCAAAAAATGACAGAAGTTTTCAGGAATAGAGCCTATTTATTTGTGACTGAAAACTATCAAAAATCATGGAGACTCCACAAATAACTGAAAAATGAAAAAAAGGAACACCAGAAAATAAATTAATTTTGGCCAATCAAAAAATTAACACAGACTTTTGATGCTAGCCAAAACCAATGTTTGTGCCAGATTCTCAAAGCGTATAAGCTCACACCTCTGAGGAAAGATGGCAGGAGAGGATGTAAGAAAAGACAGTAGAAACCAGCCATGAATGATGTGTGAAGAAGTAGTTAAGAGGTCATCTGCTCATGATATTTCTACCTATCATCTGGTGGTCTTTTGAACAAGAGAAGAGCTTTATCCCTTGATTCCTGTTTAGGAGTGAGTTTTGAGTTCCTTCTAAAGTCTTTTTCATTCACCTTCACTCCCAGTAACCCCTTGCATCTTAGTGGCATTATCATCTTGTTTGGGGTGAATTGATTAAAAAAAAAAAGAAAAAAAAAAGACCAATATTTACCTATCTCCCAAAGCAAGTAAATGATTATAGATTGAAATATCAATGAATAATATTTATCTATTCCCAAAACATGTAAATGCTTATCAACTTAAATATAAACACTAATAGGCTAACAACTCAGTGATGCACACATTATTTTTTTTAATCCACTAAGATGCAAGGGGTTACCGAGAATGAGGCAGATGTTGAAGCAATGCACGGACAAATCTTTGGTTTGGTTTGGTTTGTTTTGTTTTACGGCATATCAACCTCAAAGGATTATTTAATGCCGACAACATTTTTATAGCTAGTAATGTTTTTCTTCAAAAATCTATTTCTGGGAATATTTTTCCTTGAAGAAAACTATAGCTGGTAATATTTTTTTAAAAGATTGTATAGCTGTTTGTACACTTGGACATTTGCAGGTCAACTAATCTGGCGAAGTACAGAGTTCACACCTGGATGTCCACTTTGACAACGGATATTGGCCACCTGGTCCTCATCCAGTCATCTCCCTACCATCGCACAGCTCTCGAGCACCGGTTCTCTTCTCTTGAGCAGCTCCAGCCACCTGTGCAGTACTCTGGTGAGGCGATCCGCACGGTTCTGACAGGACTGTACAAGTGTCACATCTATGGTCAATCCATATTCTCCCACCAGCGATCGCATAGTGCTCAGCCGTCGCCTAACCAGCATCTCGCCAGCCGCCCTTGTGCTCACCCGTGCCTTCCCGGTCAAGATGTCGGAAATCCACCGGTGCACACACACCGAATCAGTAACCAAGTGCAATGTTGTCACCTCCTACTGGAGGGCTAGATTGACTCCTTTAAGCACCGCAACAAGTTCATCTAAATTAATATGCCTGGCATCATTAGTTGGACGCAGCCAACACGCATCTTCGATAACATTTCCGTTCACTTCCAATGCCACTCCTGTTGCCACGGAACTCGCATCCACCCATGCACCAGTCTCCTCCAACGGGATCCAGTTCCCGTACTCTACTTAGCATCTCTGCTAGTATGCAACAAAGAGAGGGATCTTTGATTTCATCATTCTATCCATTGGTTGCTGCAGTTGCCAGGCGCTTGACGAATGCAACTGTCACCCTGAGCCATCCACACATGGGGAAATGTCCAACAAGTTTCCCAAACAACGGAAACACGTGCCAATGGGTCAACACATCAGGGACTTCCGGAATCTGATTTCCTCGTTTCCATCGGAGGGTGCCATTCTCTTCCCAGACTTGCAAGCCAAGAACTCTTGCTCCATCTCTCAGTGGCACCGGATCCTTGCACACCAAACCGTAATCCGAAAAGTGTTGTCGTACACGCGATGCAGAGACCAGACTTTCATTGATGAAAATGTCATCAACGTATGCTGCTGTGGCACTTTCAATTGTGCAGTCTTGCGATGTGATGACGTCTATAACGGATTTCATAATGAGTGGTGCCACATTTAGCCCAAATCCTAGCTGCGTAAGACAGAAGTGTTGGCCCTTGAAAATAACCATTTGAAATGGCCACAGTGCTTCGTCGATGTGAATCTGAAGATATGCGTTCCGCAGATCCAGAAGCGACACACTGACTCCTTGCTGCCGCCATGCTCTCAGCTTCTGTGTGCACACTTCTGCATCGGCAGTGAAAGCACAAAGTCGTTCAATTCGCGGTAATCGAGTACTGGATGTACCTTCTGTTTCTGCTCCTGCACGATTGCCATCAAGGGAATCAAACCCTTTGGGGGTCCCAGTTTTTCCTGTTGAAGCTCTTTCTCGTATTTTCCTCTGATGCCGTCGGGCACTTTGTACTCTGTGACCTTGTTGTGAAGCTGAACTGGTGGATCTTTTTGGGCCCATTTCCACCTGGTGGTCCACACCCACAACAAGGCCCGGGACACACTGTCAATCGTTCAAATCTCGATTTGTTGACTGCTCCATGTCACGCATCGATCAATGCTGACGATCGATCGGGAACATCCAGTGTCGACGAGAGCCGAGCACCATTTACCCTCAACCCTCACATTGACAACAGGCAATGCCACATTTACTGACCGAGAGGGGGCAAGGGTTGCAACAGCACCTTGACCCCGGACTCGTTTTCCCGAGCAATCTTGTACTGCATGGCCTAACTCGTTGCAGCGATAGCAGCGTAGTCGTGCTCGTGTCCGTCAGCTACTTCCGCCTCCTGTGTCACTTCGACTCTGGCAGTCTCTAGAGAAATGGTTTGGTCCACTGCACTTGTAGCACTTTGGGCCCTCCTCCGGTGTCTTCGGCGTTCTCACGGCTGCTGTGATCTGTTCCATATCTTTCAAGATGTTTTGGGCCCTGGCTAGCAATTCGTCGATTCCCAGTGTGTCCAATCTTGAAGACGCTCGCAGGAGCCGACTGGTGTCGTCGGGAAGTCCTGCCAGGACGGCGCATCCCAGTATGCGGTGCGTCGCTCCGTCAAACGACACCGCCAGCCTTTGCAAATCGGCCAGGTAGACATCCACCGGCTCGAGCCGTCATCCGATGAACTGTTTCCAAGCAATGAAGTTTTCAAAGGCCGTATATAGGGCACACTTGATGTCCTCTAGGTCCCCGAGTTGTTGATATACGGTGTAGGCTCCCCTCGTAAGTCTCAGTGGGATGACCAGTGCAGGTTCTTTTATTTTGAACACCCTACAAACACGTTCGGCCTTCTCAAACCATTCGACGACAGTCAGGCCCGCGGGGGAGCCGACAAATTCTGGGATCCATTTTAGATCGAACTTGTCCATTGCCGAAATAGCTTGTGGTAGTAAAAAAAAAAAATGCGAGAGAAGAAACTGTCAACTTAAAGTAGCAACAAACGTCTGCAATAGATTTCTTCCATCTCTCGACCGCAACACTTGTAGCCAAATCACAGTTAAAACGATAGTCCGACGTAATAGTCCAACAAACAATGTAGAAACGACAAAATGGGGTCACACATCCAACCTTCACTTCTCATAAGCAAAAACATGTCTTGCTCTTCTAAAAAAAACCGGCTTGCTTTATACAGCCGAGGACCGACCATAATTTGCATGAGAATAACGAGACAACGAGATTTCGCGTTAACTGTCCGAGACCGCCTGGCATAAAACATGGGCGCCACCATTTTGGTTCTTTTTACCGCTGAGCAGCTGGATTTTGCACGATGCACAGATTCGTGGGTGTTTCCGAGGTAAGCCGTTTTCACAATTTTCCCCACAATAATCTACCCCAGTGAGTGAAATAAAGAGTTCAGTTCGACATTCCAACCACCTGAAGAAGGCCGGAGCATACAACGACTGAAACATTGTGATAAATATGGTGACAAAGATGAGGACAATAGTCCGAATAATGTAAATAATATACATAATACCTCATCTCAGAAATATAGACAGATAATGATAGATTCTGTCACGAAAAATTGTCTCACATGACACAGGGAACCAACATTCCCATCAGGAGCCTTAGCAATTGATTTAATATAATCTTTCCACTTCATATCAACAAAAATACATTAGTCTGAGAAGGTACATTGGAAGTTAGCATTAGCCATTCTGATGGAAGGCAAAAAGGGTTCTCTCAGATGATTAAAAGAGAGAAGTTTTGTTTTGGAGGCATTAAAATTAACAAGCCATTTCTTGCCCCAGTTAACATATTATTATATAGCAGAAGCACCAGACCAGATGTCGCAGCAATATTGAAAGCAAGGAGGAATGATAATAATATAAATATATAAGATAGATTATTGACAGAGAAATTGTCTAGCACAACACAGTGAACAAACTTTCTTAGTAACCGACATAATGAATTCAATATAATCTTTCCACTTCATGTTAGCTGAGAATGTTAATCCGAGAAGGTGCAATGAGTCGCTCTTCCTAAGGTTACCATCAGCCGTGGAGGCAGAGAAGTTTCTTTTCGGAGGTGTTAAAATTAAAATGACATTCCTTGAAACAAATGGTTGCATCATTAGCACAAATACAAAGTTGAGAACTGTTCAGGCCAGGAACACTAGAATCAAGCAGATGCGGAAGTTTAAATATCTTGGAAGCATTCTGACAGAGGTCAGTAAGTGCGACACTGAGATCTGTAGACGTATTGAGATGGACAAGGACACATTCCAATATCTGGGCAGAGTATTGCAAGACAGGAGGATTTCTTTGGCAACAAAGAAAAGAATACCGTGCTGTTATGTGACATCTGTCCTTCTTTATGGCAGCAAATGTTGGATGATTTCCGAGAAGATGAAGAAGAGATTCAAGGCGACTCATGTGGTTCTACAGAAAGATGCTAAGGATATCATAGACCGAGCGTGTGAGCAACGATAAGGTCTTAGAGAGGTTGCAAACAAGGAGAAGGCTTATAATTAACATCAGAAAGAAGCAGCTGAAATTTCTGGGACACCTAATGAGGAAGGTGGGCCTGGAGAATCTGATACTCACAGATTGAATAGAGGGAAAGAGAGACAAGGGAAAACAATGCCTGACATACCTGGCAAGCTTAAGTAAGTGGATGACGGAACATGGTCTGGGGAAGGAAGCAGAGGGAAGGAACTTGTTGAGAGCTGCAAGGGATAGGAAGAGGTGGAGAGCCATGATCACCTACGTCCTGAAAGGACATGGTACATAAAAAGAAAGAATGTCAGAATGTGATTTGAGGCAACTTTAACTTGGTTTTGTAGTTACCATCCACGTCAAGGATTGGGTGTCTCATTCATGCATCACCTGTGGGAGACGGCAGCTTTTATATGCCATTAATATCTGTCTAAAATTCATATATGTCCTGTCTAAAATTGATATATGTCCTGTCTAAAATTCATATATGTCCTGTCTAAAATTCATATATGTCCTGTCTACACTTGCCCAAGAAAAACTTAGAGCTCAGTTAATATCAATGATATAGAGTGCTCTATCTTTCTAACCATAACAAGG
>OZ038515.1:64502728-64510228 GCA_964036315.1 Acanthosepion esculentum | reverse complement strand
AAAATTTAAAAGCATTAAATGAAATGATAGGTACCTCAACTTCCTCGCTGAAAAAAAAAACGGCGTAAAGGCCCCAAACTTAATAAAAACAAAGTTTTATCGTCAAAATGCTTGTTATTAAGAGGAAAGAGCAAAGTATTTTTAATTATTTTATTTTTATCAAATGTTTTTTTTAATCCTTTCTAGAACGTTCGAAATTTTGGTTTAATTTTTTTTTTTTTTTTTTTTGCCACAGCGGTTTTTAGCGCCTATTTTTTTTTTTTCAGGTAAAAAACTAAAAAACACATTTGAAAATTCTTTCAAAAAATCAAATTGTCCGATTTTACTGAAACTTAATTTACAAATGAATGAAATTATTTTAAAATTTTTGTTTTTAAGAAAATCTTAATAAAAATATATATATTTTTTTTACGTATGTTACCACCCACTTTACCTATTCAGGAAATTAAATAAAAAAATGGTAAAAAAAAAAATGTAATAATAAATTACAGTAATTTATTAGAAAAGCTTTTAATTGCTTTTAAGATTTATTAAGAATACCGAGTCTTAAGAAGAAAAAAAAATTCGATAATGAATTTCATTTACAAATGAAAATTAAGACTTTGATTGAAACAACTCCAGATAACAAATTTCAATCTTAAAATGAAACTCTTGCTTATTATCTCAGCCTAAGTCACCTTTATTGTTGGTCTTTTATTTTGTATGTCTCTCTAAAACGTAATGAAATGACTTTTTTCTTCAATGACTATATTTTTCTCTTCTTCATGAAACTCAATGCTAGCAGCCGAAGTCGTAATTAAATAAAGTACTTTTCTATAATCGGCAATTTATTAAAATATTATTTTTAAACTAGAGCTTTTAAATACGTCTTCTAACGTCAAACAAAATCGTTTAGAGAAAGTTATTTTAATTAAGGAAAGCAGAGGTAGCAGTAGCAACGTCACACGAGTCGCCTTTTCCCCCCCGCGACGGGCGCCCAACACCACACACTCACGAACACGTGGGTCGTGGCAAGGAGTCATCTTCGCCTATTTCTGTCTGTAAGAGAAGCCAGTTCCAGAAATAGCAACAGAGTTACTCACAGTCGGTTATTTTTAGATTTCAATTCCACTATTTCACGTGGGCGGCAGAGGATCCGCTTCTATTTGTAGACACAAAACAAGCCAACAAACTCAGGCGCAAACATACGTTATGAAGCTATCTTTGGCTTTCTGGCAGAACCGTGTTGGTGGGCTGCTTCTCCAGTGCAGTTACCTTTGTTCCTGCTACCTCTGCGATATTGGTACTGGAGGGTGGAGTTTAGCACTTAGTACTGTGTACGTGTGCTCGAAAGATAGGTAAGCATTTAAAGCGAGCACGTATCTGTCTCTCGGTTCATAAAAAATAGGTGGGAGGTCACCAGAGATTTTCATACTAATGGATTAAAAATAAGCCGGGTAATAAAAAGAATGTTTCCCTGATAACTACAATCTTAACCTGTTCAAGTCTAGAGTCAACCGTTACCATCCTCTATTATCCCTATAAACTACCCATTAATGTAACCCTCTATCTCGAGTGGCTCCCGGGCTTTGTACAGAGTGACACTGAAAAAAAAAAACGTTTGTACACACAGCAAGATAGTTTGAAAATATAGACCTGTTTAGATGAAAATGGTTAAAGTCTAAATGTGTAAAAATGTAGGAGTGCACTGTATACACAAACTGGTGGATCTACTATGAGACTAAATGAAGCTTAAGCTTCCAGGCCCCTATCGCAGCCGCTTTTGGCTTCTCACTAAAGCGAAAGAGAACAGGGCATTACAATCTTGACCTTTCGATCGTGTTCCTTACAAGCTGGTAATTTCTTTTAGAGATGAACTAATTACCTTTTTAGTTCGCTGTTATTACGAACCTAGTCGTAATATGCCGCTAAGCGTTTTTTTTTTGTCTGCCAACTGGACCGTGGTATCATATCGCGCCCCACCCTCCAGGGTGTCTGCTACACCCCTAATCCTTCTTAAAGCAACTTCTTCTGCTGATGTTTTCAACAAATTGTTACCCATTGATACATACAAAAAAAAATAGGCGTAAGTTAAAACTGCAGTAACTTCTGACTCGGACATGAGACCGCATATTAGAAAAGTGCTACAAGTGGAATAAAATAGAATTAAGAAGACAAACCTTGTCAGTTGAACTTAACAAAACTTACATATAATGGCCAGCTACTCTCTCAAGTTTTGTCAAATTTTAAGCGATTAATTTAGATGTCAAAACAAAGCTTGTGTTAAATTTTTAAGTAGTTTCAACAAGTCTTAATGAATTTATTATAAAAACTGCAGTATCAAGTTAGTATACAGAAAAAATTATTTGTTTAAGGCTTTTGAAATCTAATACAAAAATATTTTTTTTCATAATAAATGTTGAAACATGGCTAATAGAAAGGATCTACTAAATGCTGAAAAGGCACCTCGCCGTGGTGTAATGGTTAGAAAGCTTGTCTTGCTAGATCAATTACGACTGAGTAGTGAGTTCGGTCCTCACTGGGTGCCCCATACTTTCGGCCTTGTGCCACATCTAAGCCGGGCTTAGAAAATCTCTACTAAATGCTGAAAAACAAAATAAGAAAGTGTTAAGGTAATTTACCCATGCACACATGGACTCTCCCAGCTAAAAATAGGAGCAGGTACTGCCTTTTGGAGAGGGAAGTTTCTAGCAGTCAGCTCTGACAGTCAGACCGAACAGTCTTGCTGTAACACTCTTGTTTGTATTACTGTTTCTGTTAATATACTTGTTTAACTCAATTCCTCTCTTGTGTTTTTATTTCTGGCCCTAACAAGGGCACAGCACAAAGTTACTGAGTGAGTGAATGTCCACACTGGAGATATCAAAGGAGCTTTGTTGATATCATCAAACAATAAAGGCGGCGGTTGGAAAGTCAACTAAGCTGAGAGCTAGAAGGAAAGGAAAAGATTTTAAGAACTTCCTTCTTCGAAGGGAATGTAAACTAAAGTGAGTTATTGCAAACCGACCACTTTTGACCAGATCTTTGAACAGGCTGAAATTGAGGGAATCACGAAAGACTAAAGGTATAGAATACTTTGCAAATTGGGATCTAGGTAAACAGTATAACAAAATTGGGCCAAGAAACAAATGAAAATTGATGTTTTTAAAGTAATTTTCATGGACAAATATTGGATGACACCCAATGAACCTGATGGATGGGCCAAAGAATAGATTTTATCCAATGCAGATGTGCTTGTGGCTAAAAGGCAGAAGCGAGAAGGTGATAATGTGATGACATTAGCTGGAATTGGACCATTCAAAGATGATGAAGGAGTTAAACTGAACAGTGCTAACTATAAAATTTTTTTTGAATAGTACAAATCCCAGCCTTGCAGTTTCAAAGTGTGTATTTTTGCATGACAATGCTCTTTCTCATGTATCTAAGCTTACCCGTAATTTTTTCTGAGCGTAAAAGGTTTACAGAAGAAAAGAATAACAGAATGGTCATGATCTGAATCTGATCAAAAATCTATTGTGAATTGTGAAGAAATTGTATGAAGGTTGGAAGCAATTATATCCACCATATCAGAAAATGAAACAAACTGCTGAAGTAAAAAATTTAACAAGCTCAATAGATAATAGATTCTTGGTTGTTATTGAGAAAAATGGTCACTATATTAAGATGTAAATGCTTCAAAGACTTTTTCTTTTTTTTTTAATCATTATCACCCCATGCAAGGCAGTGAAGCCACTAAAACACAAGGGATGACAGGGTGTGGAAGAATTTGGAACACAAACATTAATAATGAGTGGAAAGAGAAAAGAGTAATAAGGAGGACAGTAGATAGCAATTGACACTGCATTTAAATTATTGCAGATTAAAGTTGGCTGGAAAGCCTGCAGCTGGAAGGGAGTTCCACAAGTGAGAAAAGGCACTGTGAGCATAGAAATTATGGTTAGATTGAGCCAGCTGAACTATAAACTGATGAGATCTCGATACCAATCTATTACTGCACTTAAATTCATAGAGTCTAGGAAACATAGCAAAGACCTCATCTGAATAATTACCATGAAAGTATTTATAAAAAAGGCAGAGAGAGGCAACCTCACAGTGGTGGGCATGTGACTGAAGCCAAACTGCCAGATCAGGACCAATAATATTGCTGATTCTTCTTTGGATCTTATCAAGGAGCTCTAGGTAAACAACAGGGGCACCAGACCATATGTGGCAGCAATATTCTAAGTATGGTAGACTTATAGATATGTATGATAAGTTTTTGAAATGAGGTCAAAGTTTTGAAGTTTGATAAATAAAAAATAAAAAAAAGAAATTAATAGAAAATAGAGGAAATATAAATTGAAATCTTGTTAAAGTTAGTATCTACAAGCCCAAAAGGAGAAGGCAAGATTTAATTGGTATTACCCCATGCCCTTGCAGTAAAGCCACTAAAACACAAGGGGTTACAGGGTGTGGAAGACTTAAGAACAGAAACATTAATAATGAATGGAAAGAGAAAAGAGTAATCAGGAGGACAGTAGATAATAATTGACATTGCATTTAAAATTTTGCAGATTAAAGTTGGCTGGAAAGCATGGAGCTGGAAGGGAGTTCCACAAGTGAGAAGTGTGAGAAAGGAAACTGTTAGCAGTAGTTTATGACTACATTTAGCCAGCGCAACTGTCAATTGATGAGATCTTGACACAAGTCTAGTACTCCACTTAAATATATAAAGTCTAAGTATCACAGTGATGAGCGATATTTATTCTGTAAAATAAACAGAAGTGTGGCACATTCATACGTACCTTTCTTACTACAACCACCATAATACCTCACTGTCTCATCCAAACAATTACCATGAAAGTATTTATAGAAAAGGCACAGAGAGGCAACCTTACAGCAGTGGGTAAGCGACTGAAGCTGTGCTGCCAGATGAGGACCAATATTATTGCTGATTCTTCTTTAGTTCTTATGAAGGAGCTCTAGCAGGAACACCGGACCATATGTGACAGCAATATTCTCATCATGGATGAATGGTAAACTTATAGATATGTAAGATAGATTTTGGAGATAAAAATTGTCTCGCAGGACATGGTAAACAAACTTTCTTAGCAGCTGACTTAGTCACGGATTCAATAGAAGCTTTCCACTTCATGTCAGCTGAGAACATTAGCCTGAGAAGGCACAACAAATCAGGTTAGTATCAGTCATTCTGATGCAAGGCAGAGAGGGGTCTTTCAGGCAATTAATGGAAAGAAGTTTAGTTTTGGAGGCATTAAAATTAATAAACCATCTTTTATCCAGTTAATAATGGACTGGAGGTTGTCTAGACATCAGCCTTATTATCGAAGCAGGAGTAAATGGTTGTGTCATCAGCGTAGATGCCAAGTTGAGAGCCGATGTCATCAGGAGGGTCATTAATGAAACTTAAAAATAGAGTAGGACCAAGGATGGAGCCCTGGAGGAGGGGAAACCTGCATCAGTATGAATAGATCTAGACGAGTGGCCATTCGGGATAACTCTCATTTCACAATTTGATAGGAAAGACTGGATCATTTCAAAAATGTGTCTGGAGACACCGTAACCTGGATGCCAAACCCTGTCAAAGGCTTTCGAGATGTCCAAAGCTACAGCCAGGGCTTCACTCTTTTTATCTAGAGCAGTTCATCAGCAGATGACCTGGAGAAATGATAGCCATATTACTTAGCAGCTTACCTAGCAATGGATTCAATATAGTCTTTCCACTTCTTGTCAGCTGAGATTATTAGCCCAAGAAGGTGCAATGGGTCACTTTTCTGGAGGTTAGCATCAGCCATGCTGATGGAAGGCAATCAAGAGGTCTCTCAGATGATTAATGGAGAGATGTTTAATTTTGGAGGAACTAAAATTAACAAGCCATCTTTTGCCCCAGTTAACAACGGACTTGAGGTTGTTTTGGACATTGGCTTCCATTTTCACCTTGTCAGACTAATCACCCTTACTATCAAGGCAAGAGTAAATGGTTGCGTCATCAGTGTTGATGCCAAGTTGACAGCTGACATCATCCAAAAGGTCATTAATAAAAATTAAAAACTGGGTAGGATCAACGATGGAGCCCTGGGGTACACCCGCATTAGTACGAACAGATCTAGATGAGTGGCCATTCAAGATAACATTGATTACATTAGTAAATTGATATAATTTCCATATTCTAACTTTGGAATATGGCAATATAACCACATTAGAATTATGTCCCCATAATTCTAAGCTGTTTAGAATGTCAGAGAAAGCTGAGAGCCGATGTCATCAGTAGGGTCATTAATGAAACTTAAAAATAGAGTAACACCAAACATGGAGCCCTGGGGGTCACCTGCATTAGTATGAACGGATCTAGACGAGTGGCCATTCAGGATAACTCTCATTTCATAATTTGATAGGAAAGACTGGATCAGTTCAAAAATGTGTCTGGAGACACCATAACTTTTCAGCTTGTGGAGAAGACCTGGATGCCAAACCCTGTCAAAGGCTTTCAAGATGTCCAAAGTTACAAAGTTTTTATCTAGAGCAGGATATATGTTTGTTATTTGTTTTATTTTAAGTGTTGACAAGTTGTTGATGATTTTATGAATTTTTTATTGAAATAATGTGATTTTCTGGTTTTTATAATAAATCCAATAACTTTAATAAAACATGAATAAACAACCTAAAAATTTAACTCCAGTTCTGTTTTGACATCTAAATTAATAATTTAAAATTTTGCAAAAATTTTCCAGAGCAAACTGGAGTTATAAGGTTTGGTTTGGTTTGGTTTACGGCATATCAACATCAATCGGTTATTTAATGTCAACAAAATTTTTATTGCAGGTAATATTTTTTTTTCAAAAATGTATTGCTGGTAATATTGTTTTCCTTCAAAAATCTATTTCTGGTAATATTTAACTTTTTCAAAAATGTATTGTTGGTAATCATTTTTTACAAAGTATTTCTGGTATTAAAACCTATTTTTACACTTTCATACTGTTTTGACCCCAGTTTGGGGGTTAACTATTTGCCCATAGCTGGGATCCTAACAGGTGCTACCACCCCGAGTCAGGGTGGATCTGGGAACACTAGCAATTAAGAGGTGGTTCCACACTCCTCAAAACCTCCTGAACAGAGGCCTTGCTGTTGGATGTAGTTTATCGTCTTACCCAGGACGCGGATGTAGTTTATCATCGTACCCACGACGGGGAGTTATAAGGGTTTACATAACTTGTATAATAACTTCAAACAGAATGTATATGTTTTGTAGATCCTTCTACATCCTGTTTAACCAGATGCACATGCATTAATGTCCTGATAAGCAACAGCTACATTTTCACTATTTTGGGAATGTTTAAAAACACTGCGAGCATGCATAATGCTGATTTCAAGAGACAACACCACAAATGAGGCCGGATAAGAATCTCCGAGTTCCCAGGACACATGTAACTCTTGCAACACTCCTTTGCTCAACAATGAAGCTAGATCATCACATCCATTTCTCCTTTTAACAGAGACTCA
>OZ038515.1:64480228-64500228 GCA_964036315.1 Acanthosepion esculentum | reverse complement strand
ATTGCTGGTGTTTCCAGGTCCACCCTGACCTGGGGTGGTAGCACCTGATAGGGTCCCAAATATGGGCAAATAGTTAACTCCCCAACTCGGGTCAAAGCATCATGAAAGTGTAAAAACTGGTTTGAATACCAGCAGTTAATTTTTTGAAAAAAAAAAAATATTACCAGCAATACATTTTGAAAAAAAAAAATATTACCAGCAATACATTTTTGAAGGAAAAAATATTACCAGCAATACATTTTTGAAGGGAAAAAATTACCAGCAATACATTTTTGAAGGAAAAAATATTACCAGCAATACATTTTTGAAGGGAAAAATATTACCAGCAATACATTTTTGAAGGGAAAAATATTACCAGCAATACATTTTTTTAAAAATTATTACCAGCAATAAAACTCTTGACGGCATTAAACAACCTATTGAGGTTGATATGCCTTAAAACAAACGAAACCAGTCTTTGAGGAACTAACCAGCAGTAAGATCCTTGTTTGAAAAACTTTTTGGAGAACTGAAGAAAAAAAAGCAATTTGTTTTCACCTGAAATGAATAAAGATCTGTAAGCTCTTGTTGAAGACAGCCTCATCCAGACTTTCACCTTTTGGCATCAATGACATTTAACAATTTTTAATGCAATATTCATTCAGTTTTAAATAACCCAGGAAGGGTTGATAAGCTGTAAAAAACAAATCCCGTGGTTTGATGTTAAAATGTCTGTTTTTGCTGCATTTATTAAAAATTTTCCCATTGGCCCTTCTTTATTTTTTTTTTTCAAATGTTATATTTTATTTTTGATTTCAAATGTTATATTTTATTTACTGTTTATTGTTTCTTATAAACAATAAAATGTATATTATGGAAGAAAGTTAGTTGATTTGTTTTTTTTTTTACAGCTTATCAACTCATTGTGGGTTATTTAAAGCCAAAACATATTGTAAGAATAATACATTTTTTATGAATAAATATTGCATTAATAATTTTTGGGGAAAATAACAATAATATTTCCATGTAAAAGTTCTCCTATTTAAGACAAAAGCAAGGTATATAAATTCCTTTTGCCTTTTCTATAAATATTTTCAAGGTAATTGTTCTGATAAACTTAAATTTTTGGTATGTAGACTTTATGGCTTTAAGTGTAATTAGTGGCAAGGTCTCATAATTTTACAGTTGAAATGGCTAGATGTAAACGTAAGTTCTATGCTAACAGTTTCTCCTAACAGACTTCTTGCTTATGGGACTCTTTCCTGGCTTCTTGCAAGTTTGATCTTCAAAAATTTAAATGCAATATCAATTGTTATGTTCTTTTGTTTTTTTAGAGTAAGTGATGTTGTTGACACTGTGGTTTGAAACTAGATCGGCAGTAACATGGGTGATTCCATTATTATGTAGATCATGTGATCATAAAGGAAGTGAATAAATTCGAAGTAGCATTATGATCTCTGTTCACTCTTCTTGTCTATCCACTATTGCGGTACGTTCACTCTCTCTATTCATACCATACAGATTGCAATTCTCTTCTGATCATATTACTATTTGGCAATTACTACTTGAACAAGTATTACTAGTGCGGATATTATTGAAAGGTGTTACTAACAGTACTGGTGTCTATGAAGTTTCAAATATAATGAGCATTTTTGGGGTGATTGGCATGGCACATGGAACTAGAACAATTTACCCCAATGGGTGAAATAAAGGATTCAATTTGAAATTCCAATCAACTGAAGAAGGCAGGAGTGTATAACGGCTGAAACGTTGTGATTATGGCAATGAAGATGAGGATAACAGTCCAAATAATGTAAATAATGCAAATTTCTTAAATCTGCTGAAAATCATCATCTCCTTAATGCCTTAACATTAATGCTTGCTATTCTTAAGAACCGGTTAATTAGCTTTGTTATTGAAATCAGATACTGCAATAAGCAGGAACAAAAGATCAAAGACACTAACAAAGCAAAAGACAATCTTGTATACACGAAAAACACCCTATAACCCATCACCAACTTCAATATAAATACAGATAGAATCTGCTGAAAAGTATCATCTCTTAAGGATAGGTAAATCAGCTAAACTTGGATGAGCAAATAAAAAAAAATATAATAAAAAACTTAGTACATATAAATATAATAAAAATCTTAGTACAAACGTGAAGGACAGTCCCACAAGCATTCACCATACTCTTTGACCACTTAACAACCTCAATATAAACTCGGAATAAAAAGAGGGCTTTGCTGTTGGTCCTCTCTACCCTTTTGTCAAAAAAATGCACCAGGCTGGTCCACTCCACTAACCACCATAGAACTAATCAGGGCAATGGCCTGCGACAAAGAACACAGGGCTTTCACTCTTTCCCTTTCTCTCACTTTATGTAATAAATAAAAATATTTCCTAAATTGCTTGAAAAGTCACGCCTACTTATTAGGGCCTTCAGCAGGGTCAGAGAGTAAGAGGCACAGTTTATGGGGATATGCGAGGAAGAAGACGGTTAATCTCAGACTTGAACAGATTAAGATTGTAGTGATTAGAGAAGCATCCTCTAGGGAGCTGTTTTCATAAAGCAGTGGTTTGTGGAATAAAATTGCTCAACGGGAACTTACATCTCACCAATGGAATATGAAGGGAATGAGGGTGGGTCACTACAATGTGCATGGCATGGTAGGTCTTAGCCATGAAAGTCAGAATTAGTGAGACTAAGGAATATAGTTTGTCTGAACACTTTCCATGGAAATAGCAACAGATTAGTGATAGGCTTGCTGTGTTTAAGCTGTGAGAAAAGGGTCGTAGGGTGGAATATGATTATTTAAATGAAATACTTTGTCCTAGAATGTGGTGCTACAAGATCTAAACCTCATTTGGTTTCATGAAAGAATAAATTCAGTTAATATTTTGAGTCTACCTAGTGGCTGGGAAAGTTTCATATTTCTTGCCTGCACCAGACAGTACAAGGCTAAGTTTAAGTCAGCATATGGAATATGTTTTTAAGGACACCACAACATTTTCCAACTCTCATTTGGTTTTGTATGGGACTAAATTTAATAAATATTTTATTTCAGCCTACATAGTTGCTGAGACAGTCGTGCATTCCCTATAAAAGCCTGGAATTATTCAAGCCTAAGTAGGAGCCAGAATTTGGAATCTTGATTTTTAAGGCAAATGGTGATCTTCCTTCCCTCCTGGAATATTGGCTCAACACAGTATTCCTTCCACATTTAACTTTTGGTTTTATTAATGAAGTTTATTATATCTGAGCCGCCTACCTCTTCACTAAGGTTGTTCCTTAATTCTTGTGAGTATAAGCAGTGAATGATTGTACTCAGATAGAATGACAAGATTTCAAACACCAATTTGGAATGCAAACAAATACTCCCCACTTGTAATATTGGTGCAACATAATCTTCCTACTGGTATTTTGTACCATTTAATTCTGTGTTTATGAAGCTAAGCTTACAAGCTTTGTAGGGTGAGATCATTAACAAACAAAATGACAATGATGGATAGATTCAAAGGAGCAGAAAAAAGGAAATAGAGAGACAGAAAAGAAGAGATTGGGTTTGAAAAAAATTGTAAGAATATAAAGAGAGGGTGATAGAAACGAGAAAGAAACCAAATCACATGAATGGAGAGAGCCTGATAAACAGAGAGAGAGAGGACAAAGACAGAAAAAATAAATAGAGATAGAGATTGTGCTTGAGAGAAGTGGAGAGAATAGGAAAAGACAGAGGTAGGTAGATAGATAGATACAAATAGATTTACATAGAATGTAACACAGATAAGAACAGAAATAAGTATGAACAAAGTGAAATGGAAATGGAGAAAAAGAAAATACTTATGAAACAGAAACGGAGAAAAAATGCAGCTATGCACATAGAAATAAAATCAATGTAGGTAAACAGATATAGATATTGGGGGATTTATAAAAATAAATAATAGGAGACTGAGAAAAAAATGGATTAACAAAATATATAAACTGATGGTGATCAGTAGATGCAAATGAAACACAGAAGAAAAGATGGACATGTTTACAGGAAGGAAGAGTAAGAAAAGGGATAGGCAGATGGAAAGGAAGGAGGAGATAGGAAAAGGGATAGGCAGGTGGAAAGGACGGACGAGATAGGCAGGTGGAAAGGACGGACGAGATAGGCAGGTGGAAAGGACGGACGAGATAGGCAGGTGGAAAGGACGGACGAGATAGGCAGGTGGAAAGGACGGACGAGATAGGCAGGTGGAAAGGACGGACGAGATAGGCAGGTGGAAAGGACGGACGAGATAGGCAGGTGGAAAGGACGGACGAGATAGGCAGGTGGAAAGGACGGACGAGATAGGCAGGTGGAAAGGACGGACGAGATAGGCAGGTGGAAAGGACGGAGGAGATAGGCAGGTGGAAAGGACGGAGGAGATAGGCAGGTGGAAAGGACGGAGGAGATAGGCAGGTGGAAAGGACGGAGGAGATAGGCAGATGGAAAGGACGGAGGAGATAGGCAGATGGAAAGGACGGAGGAGATAGGCAGATGGAAAGGACGGAAGAGATAGGAAAATGAATAGATTGAACAGAAGTAAATGTATGAAAATGCATAAGCAGATTTAAAGGGAGGAAAAGATAGTAAAATGGATAGGAAGGAGGAATAGATCAGAAAATGGATAGGCTGATTGAAAAGAAGGACGTGATAGGAAAATATATAGGCAGATGGAAATAAGTAGTAAAGAGGTTAGACTGATGGATAGAAATGATGATCTATAAGACTAGTCAGAGATAAACAAAGTAAAACCGACAGTAACGGATATGAACAAAAAAAGCAAAGACTGAGCTTGGTGGAAATGAAAAGACAGATAAACAAATGGAAAGGAACATGATCATCTCATAACAGATAAAGTTGAAAATAAACTGAGTGTGGAATGAAATAATTGAAAATAGCAAGAAACTGATATAAACCTGGATGTGAAATTAAAAAAATAATGGTATTCTATGAAGTTGCACACTAATAAACAAGGAAGGAAATTTGGAATACATTTAAACAAAAAGAAACTGTCTATGAAAAATAAATAAATATACTTAGATAGATAAAAAGTATACTGATAGAGAAAATATATGAAAAACAAATTAAGTAAATAGAAATAAAATCAACTGAGATATACTGATTGACAGATACATAAAAATCTGTAGTAGATGATGAAAGTGAAAAAAAGAGGAAAAAAGGGGAGATAATTCTTCATTTGCAATGCTACTGACATTCTTTCCGCAAAATAATGGATGATAAGGAAACTATGACAATTCCAAGGCGGTACCATGGTGATAGATGTCTGCGTTTAGCACAAGAAAAAAGCAAATAACACACACTGTTGTATGCTACTTTCCCTGCTTGTACAGGATATTCACAGTCAACTATTTCCATTTCTAGTAAGCATGTTCACTAATTTGTTACACAAGTCGGCTGGACATCATTATCAAAATAGGATGCACAGACAAAAATGAAGCACATTTTTTTTTTTGCCTTAGGAAATAAAACTGGGACTACTTAAACAGATAGGTCCCCTTGTGAGAAAAAAAAAAAAAAAAAAAATATACAGGGAAAATTATCTGGAGTAATATTTTGATGTGATGGAATAACCTGCCACTCCCATGAGTGGCGGCACTATAGGTGGTAACCACCTATAAGTATGCATGAGGACAACAGATGGCAGAGTCGAGCTGGGATCTGCGAGACTAGCGACCTTCTGATAGCAGCACGCACACAACTGTACTGACTTGCGACGACTGTGTGCATAACTATTACATCCTTGTTTGTTGTACTGGTTTCTACAATAAACCTGTTACTATCGACTGTGTTTATCCATTCCATATTCCTATTAGCATGGAATATAACATATTTTTTTATAGATTAACCTTCTTTTGACTATTCTGAAGGCAACATATTTGTCAGAATCTAAAAGTATTGACATTTTATCAATTTATGGGAGAGATCCTTTTTATGATATCAAAATAACACCAAGTTGATTCCTGACTTTTACAGAGTTATCTCCACTTACCGTATTTTATGGTTTACAAGATACAATTTTTTCCTAAAAATGCCCTGAAAAATATGTGCATCTCCCAAAACAAATGTAAGAAAACACCTAGGCTCAAGTAAGCTAGGACAGTCACCTAATTGGCTTGACTGATAGGGACGTGGATTTGTATGTTGAGTTATTACACTATAATGTTAGTTAATACAGCCTTTTATTTGATGTAACCTTGATATTTAGCTGTTACAAGTATTTCCAAGACTATAAACCTTCCTGGAGCTGAGCCACAAATTTAAACATGCTCTGTTTACTAGCAGTGTCAGAAGCCCTTCTGCTCTTGACTATTATGTCATTGTCATACAAACAAAATTGGACGAGTGAGTAATGAAAACAATACGTTATGCTAGTATATGAGGTACACATGGTGAATGTGTTGTTGTATGAGAAGGACTTTTTTTTTCTTAGAAATCTCCTTCCAATATTAGGGTGCATCTTTTGAGCCACAGCAACTTGTAAGCCAGAAAATATGCTAGTTTTAATTTACAAATGTTGTTGCATCTTGAAAATGTGCACATGCCCTTTCCTATTTGTATATATTTTTTTAATATTTTCATTAAATTTATATAAATATTTTCTTTAATTAATTGTAGCATTAATTTAAAAATGTATATATCTCTGTGTTCTTTAATGACAAAATTCTATTTCGTCAAACAATTGCTCATTTAAAATATTTTCTTAAAATAAAACACCTACCATATGTAGTCAAGGATCAGTCATTATTTAATCCTCCATATCCTTATAATCTTCATTTGCTACTCTTACATTTATATTACACACCTCACTCAGTGAATCTACGCGAGTGGCTCTTGTGCCTTGTGTTGAGTGAACATTAGTAATGAAAAAAAGTATCAAGGATACCTATTTAAGAACGAGTAGTTAATAAACTAGTCTCAAACTATTGCTAGTGCCATAAATTCGATTTTCACTGGGTGCTCCATATTTTTTAACCTTATACCATACAAAGCTCAACTAAGAAAATAAGTGTAGAGTAGGCAGAAGGGAACAAGATCAAATCAAAGGAGCAAATGACAAAATTAAGGGCTCTGCGCAGCCTTTCAGGTTTCAAACACTTCAAATTTTCAATTTAAAAATAAATAGCCAATAAAATCAGCTCCCGCCAGTAAATAAAATTTCGATAAAATTCAGGGCTGTGACCTATCCACTCAACATCATAGATAATCTGAAGTAGACTGTGGAGTGTTTTAACCTAGGGAAGGTTACTGAATAAAATAATCGCATGAAAGTTGGTAATGAACGATAATACTTAGGATATGAACAACACATACAAGATTCGCCAGCAGCATGTAGAAGTAGGAGTCAACTGCTATAAGTGAGTCAAGTGAATTCCACAATGAATCTCTAACTGCAGACCAACATACAGTATTTACTACTGTATTTATGTGAATGGGAACATACACATTATCGTCTGTAGGTATGCTACAACAGGTGTATCAATAATCCAGGTGAGTGCTGCAGTCTTTTTCTCCATTTCCAATTCTCCATACATTATTTGTTTTCGAATTCAGTCATACGCCATATGGACAACATGACCTGTCAATCGCAATCTGTGCTTGTGTATAAGTGCTTCCACAGAGAGTGAATTGGCCCTTTGAATTGCTGATAATAATTATTTACAAACTATTTCTGGTATTAAAACCTATTTTTACACTTTCATAGTGTTTTTACCCCAGTTTCAGGGTTAACTATTTTCCCATAGCTGGGACCCTAACAGGTGCTACCACCCTGAGTCAGGGTGAACCTGGGAACATCATCAATTAAGAGGTGGTTCCACTTTCCTCAAAACCTCCTGATCAGAGGCCTTGCTGCTGGATGTAGTTTATCGTCACACCCAGGACGGCTGAGTCGCGAAGGTCAGAACTGGTGAAACTAAAGGAGGTAGTTTGTCTGAGCACATTTCATGGAAATATGGATAGGACAGCAAGAGGCTTGCAATGTTTTGTCTGTGAGAAAGGGATTGTAGGGTGTAAAATAATTCATCACCCACAAAGACGTGGGCGTTCTTTTGGACTATCGAAATTGTAAAGTGAAAACTGGGCAGCTCCTGTCCATATATGGAAGCAGTACTCCATTTTCAGTCTGATCTGCCTCTTGTAAAGGGAGAGGATAGCAACAGGAATTAGTTACTCACTGGTTTGGTTAAGGGAGTTGACCATTTCTCCAGTATCTTTGGTGATGGATCATATATAGAAGTTCCGCATGAGGTCAGAAATGAGTTTAAGTCCCAAAAAGTGCTCAAGGCATAGAACACCCATAAGAGAGCACCTGTTCATCGAGATAAAATATTTAGCGTCTGCTTGGTGATGCGATATCCCTAGATATGGTTGGTTGTTTTTGTTTAGCAGCATATCAACCTCTGTCAGTTATTTAATACTGAAATCTAAATATTTTGTACTAAATTTCATTTTCATTTTTCTTGCAAATAATAGTTTTAGTGATACAAATCTTACTAATTCACCCAACAATAAGCTCAAACAAAAATGATTACAGTTTGCAGGCCACTGCCATTGAGTGGACAGGGAATTTGTCTTATCCTTATTCCTATGACATAGCTGGAAGAAGAAGTGGACTTATACCTCTTCCAAGGGTATTTATGTGTAAGTGAATATAACAAATACAACTTCAATTTGGAACTCGGCTCCTCAATTAACAATTCCAAGTCATTATTCATTACACCGCCCATACATCCAAGTATACAGAACCTGATATTCCCAAGCAGTCAATCATCTATGTACTGACCAGGCTTGACATTGCTTAACTACAGTAATCATGTAGGAACTGATGTTTCAACATGTGGCTGTAAGAAAATAGTGGATTGTGAACAATCTTTCCCTGTAAATTGAATAAAGAGTTCAGTTTGACTTTCTCTGAAGCCCACCAGGACTGACAGCCATCCTAAGAAGGCCGTAGTGTATAAAGCATCTTAGATTATTTGCCATTTCTAATTTGTCCTGATTTTAAAAAATGCATCATGGGATTACCAGAAATATTTGTAGACTGAGGCTATCTCCTGATATATATAAATTCTTTTTAAGTACGTGTTAATCTTATGATATACCGACAGTTTCATGAATTTTTCTGATTTTTTAAAGTTTCACTTAATTAACCAGGATACTGGAACCCCAAGAAACATTATGGTATAAATAAGGATAATTCAAAAATATACACAAAGAAAGGCAAATGTTTTGCACAAAAAAGATGAAATTGGAGTCATTGTAATGACGACATAGTCACAATGACAACATTAATTTGAAATGCATGCTTCACGTTTTGAAATTAGTTTTAAAAGTTGTTCATCCATTGATTTTTCGAACTCTTGTATTTCTTTGTATTTAATATCCATCTTTGCTTGTAAATGGCTGCCTACGAACGTAAATTTTCCTTTTCATAATTCTCCATTATTTTTTTTTTACTTTGGGTTAAGGTTGAGAGTAGAAGCCAGCAACTTTATCAAACAACTATCTTTGAAATCCATTTTATTCAGTTATTCATTACTTTCTGCCAAATTTAATGGAGCATTTTTAGGCATAAAAATCATTTTCTTTCTGAAAGTGTTTGGCATCTTCTTGAACTATGATTCCACATTGAAAATAAAAATTCAGATATGTTTAAACTGTCATCTTAACCCCATCTGGAACTCACAATGAGTTCACCACTTCATCAATTACCAACTATAGTCCCATTCTAAATGGTAATGGTAACATTGGTTATTTCTCTACAGGAAAATATTTGGCATTCATTGACCTAGCAACCAGTACTACAGCTGACAGAAATTTATGAAATCTTTCTTTAAAAACAATTTTTCAGGAAAATATGTTTCTCAAGTTCAGTAGCTGTTATGGCTCTTTCCAGTATTGATGGGGGTTTCCTTCCTAACGTTTTATTTGAAGTAGCATGGAATGCCAATATCTTGACTATGTCATTATTTTCTTGGGTAATATTAGGTCATTTTTCCTTATAAGGAAACATTCAGCATTCACTGATCAAGCAGCCAGTTACTGTCAGTTGAAATTTATAAAATCTTTCTATTAAAGCAATTTTTCAGGAAAACAGGTTTCTGAAGTTCAGTAGCTGTTATCACTCTTTCCAGTATTGATGAGGGTTTCCTTCCTAACCTTTTACTTAAAGTAGTGTTGAATGCCAATATCTTGACAATGTCATTATTTTCTTAGGTAATATTAGATCATTTTTCCTTATCAGGAAACATTCAGCATTCACTGATCAAGCAGCCTGTTAAAATTTATAAAATGTTTCTATTAAAGCAATTTTTCAGGAAAACAGGTTTCTCAAATCCAGTAGCTGTTATTGCTCTTTCCAGTATTGATAGGGGTGTGGAATGTAAATATCTTGGTTATGTCATTATTTTCTCTTCAAGTTACATGTACTATCCATTTTAGTTGTTGCTGCTGTTGAAAGTCCTCAAATGATATGGTTTTTATTATTTAGTACAGTTCTTTGTGATTCTGTAGCACCAGTCAACACGGTTCAATGAAGGACGGTCTTCACCAACATCTTCAAGTTTCATTCACTCCAAGCAATTTTTGATTATCGATCTTAGAAAGCAGTTGCATACAGCTGACAAGTTTTGCCATCATCTGGAGATATGAAACAACACATGGTGACCAAAAAATAGCTCCTGTTGCAAGGGGCATTCCTGTGCCAAAGAGTGTAGGTCCCTTGCCAGCCTGAAAAGTCATATCTGTGTGGTTCACAGATGAATTAATTCTGAACCATCTGAAACAGCTATACTCAAGGATGAGGAAGCTGCTATCATACAAATAGGAATTAATATTTTGTGAGGTGTACAGGTTTCACCAATTATTTTTGTATTTTACAAGTCTAATTAAAACATTTTGCTTTTTATTTTTTGTCCTGTCATTTCTTAAAAGATTTCAGTTAAGTTTCTGGAATACTGAGTGAATTGTCAAAGAAAATTGTGATATCATGAGATGTCAGTGTGCATTGGATTAGCAAAAGAGGCATTCCAAAAAGCTAAACAAATTACCAAAACTCAGAAAACTTTAATTAGAAAGAAAGAAAAGAGTAGTGGATTGCTATGTGATAGCCATCCTTTTGTATGGCAGTGAATTCTGTACAATCTCCCCACAGACGAAGAGAAAACGGGAGGTAACAAAAATTTGGTTCTACAGAAGGATACGAAGAATTCCATAGATTATGTGAGTAAGGAAGTCTTCAAGAAAATGGTAACAGAAAGAACTTAGCAACAACTGAAATTTCTTGGCAACTTGAAAAGACTTAACCCTCACATAACATATTGAGGGCAAAAGAGATAAAGAAAGTCAGCAAGCCACCCATCTGATGAGTTTGGGTGAATGGGTGGATGGCAGAACAGGGATAGGAGGCTTGGCAAAATGAGAAATACTGATATGGTCCAAAAGGGATAGGAAGTTGTGGAGAGTCATGATCACTTATGTCCTGAAGAGGCGCAAAGCATAAAAGAAAATATCAGTATAATCAAACTGACGTATCTCAAAAACTTTTGAAATCAAACTATTACAAGTTTTATCTTGCAAATGATACCAAATTTACTCACCTTGGTATCAATGGTTATGAGATATAATTTTTTTCAGTACCATTAGTTGATCATGCAAAGAATGTTGGCACAGTGTACCGAAATACAGCACTACTAATTGTGGATGTTTCTTGCACTAAAGAGTTGAATTAAGAACTTTTCTTTGGAGATTTCTAAAAAGATAAGGCATCTGCAACAAATTAGAGTGATATGTGTTCCTGGGGCTTTCCTCTCACCTGTGATCCAAAATAGATTCATTTATCATTTAAGTTAATTTTCTGTGAACTTGGAAAATTATGCTTGAGCAGTCAAGACTGTCTCTTTAATCTATCTCTCCTGTTCATATCTATCTACTGTAGTCTGTTCATGTGTATCTATTGATTTTAGTCTCTTCACATCTATCTTTCTATTGATATCAGTCTCTTTATATTAATCTTTCTATTGGTATCGGTCTCTTTATATTTATCTTTCTATTTATCTCAATTTATTATTGTTATGTATTAATATATAATAAATTAGATTTTAAAATTTACCAAATACCCACTTATAAAAATGAACTATTCCCACCAAAACTGGAAAATAAAATCTAGAATAATTATAGGATTTTATCTTAGAGTCCTTAGGATATGTAGCCCTGAATACATTCGTGAAAATAAGGATTATATTAAGAACACATTCAAATTTCTACACTACCCACACCATTTCATCTTAAATGCAACCCCCCCCCCCCTCAAAAAAAAAACAAGCTCACAGAATCCATAAAACCAAACAAAGAAATACTTCTAACAGAAATTATACAAAATTCATGATCCTACTCTCCAACACTTCAACTAAACTTGCAAATGAATTAGTCATCCCTCGTACGAGAATATGTAGCATATGTATGTAAGGTGTATTTAGGCTGCAAAAAGTCTTTTAAATAAGTCTTATTATGTAATACTGATAAAGTCTTCTTGTTCAGTTTTTATTTCAGTTGTTTAAATCTCGGAATTAACTTTCTAAATTTTGTTTATTATATCCATCCAAGTACTTTCAAACTGATTAACTCTTTCCTCTCCTTGCTCATTATTAATGTTTCTGTTCCTAATTCTTCCACACCCAGTAGCCCCTTGTGTCTTAGTGGCTTTACTGCCTGTAAGACCAATTAAAGACATGTATATATTATATATATATATATTATTATTATTATTATTAAGGAATAATTATAGGCTTTTACCTTACAGCCCTTACGATATGTAGCCCTGAATACATTAGTGAAAATAAGGATTATATTGAGAACATATTCACATTATACATTACCCATACCATTTTATTTTAAATGCAAAAAAAAAACCTCCCAAAAACAAGCTCACAGAATCCATAAAACCAAACAAACAAATACTTCTAACAGAAATTATACAAAATTCATAACCCTACTCTCCAGCACTTCAACTAAACTCACAAATGAATTAGCCATCACTGACATGAGGATTGTTACTACCACCTTCAAGAGTATCGGAGATATAATCAGGATGAAAAATAAAATAAACACCAATGCAAATGCTGGAGTTTCTTAAATCAAATGTCTACAGTGCAATAACATGTACATTGGGGAGACATCATGTGATCTAAAAACCTCCCTCCAAGAACACAAAAGAGACTATTTGATAGACATTCAAACTCTCTCATCTTACACTACAATGACATGGGACAGAACTTTAATTAAAAAAAAAAAGAAGAATATAACCTTTAAAGAAAAAATATTTTGAAAATATATTTATAGCAATACTACCAACTATTAAAACATGTTTAAAAAACTGCATTACTCACCATTTTTCATGAATCTAACTTATGTCTATCTAATACATAAAAATCATTGAAGATATTTACACATATATGCTTTAATGAAAAATTAAACCAAAAGAAAATTTTTAAAAACATCCTGCAGCATCTCACTAACTTTTACTCACTTGAGCATCCAGAATGTTTCTCACACATATTTGAATATTATCTGTTACTTCCTTACATGTGACATGTATCTAACCACAAAGAAATAACCAAATACAACATACAATTAATCATTTTTTTTTAAGATTTCACCACAAGCAAGGCGGGAAGCCATTAGCACGCAAGGGGTTACAGAGAGTTGGAGCAAGAGCAAATAGGAGTGATAGAGGAAAGGATGAAGAGAAGGATAGGGGATAGATCAGGGCATCTGGTGATGTCGATTGACATTACATTTGAATAGTTGGAGATTATAGCTATCAGGAAATAGGAAGTGGGGAGGGAGTTCCACAGGTGAGACGTGCGAGACATGAAGCTATTGGAGTAGAAGAGACGGTTACATTTAACAGTTTCGATAGTGAAAGGGTGTGAGCGAGATGCCAGCTTTGTAGAACACTTAAATTCACAAAGTTTGGGAACCAGCAAAAGCAGCTCCTCGTAGCAGTTACCATGAAAGTATTTGTAAAAAAGACAGAGGGAGGCAACAGCATGTCTGTGTGAGAGCGACTGCAGATGAGTTGCCAGATCAGGGGCAGTTACATTGCATATCCATCTCTGGATTTTATCAAGGACCTTGAGACAAACAGAAGGGGCTCCAGATCATATATGGCAGCAATACTCCATGCAAGAGCGAATGGCAGTGTCTCTTTGCTTTTTATCATTTTTTTTTATCTTTTCTATCTTGATCTCTGATGAAGCTTTAATAAAGTGAAACATGTTAGATTGGGATCTGTTTCCTACTTGTTCTTTATACTATCATTCTGTTAGATTCTTATCCATACTAGATCTATATTTGATCTTCTACTCATATATATGTGCGTGTGTGTCTGTATTGTTCTGGATACTCGGTTTAGTTCAGATTGTTTAATTTAAAGACATCTATTCTTGTTAATGTTGAATGTACATCTTATAGGACAAAATTCAGAAAGTATTACTAGAGTCCAGAAAATTAAACATGGATAAGGTTTATGTCAGAAAAAAGGCCAACACAAGTCCAGTTTCAACTAGAGTCACTACACTAAAAGATAGATAGTGACCAGGTGTGTAGTCATGTTGTAGAGTTATTTCCTCAGTGGAAATTGTATTTGGACTAAATTCGGTCCTAAATAGGTTCAACATACAAAAACGTTAGGAACTTGTAATAATTAGTATTACACAGAATAATCGAGTTGTGGTCTTTTTGAGGTAGTGGAAGTCTTACCTCTCTTAAGGTGACACAATCAGCCTATTCTTAGGCTTGTTATGTAAACCCAGTCTAGTTGTGTTTGGACTCATTCAAACACAAAATGGTTATTTATAATAGCAAAGGAGATGTAGAAATTCTTGCTTTTATCCTTTTAAGAATTCCATTTACTCTCCCTGGACTATTTCTCTATCAAAAGAAACACTTCTTATCACAATTTCAAAGTACATCTAAGCAATAATCACTTAACAAGATCATGAAAGAAAAGAAACATCTGTCAATTCCTTGTTCATACTGATGGCATATACTCTTTAAGGGTTTTAGTCTGAAAGTGTCATTTTTAAAACTTTTCCATTTCCATTTTTCTCTATTCTAACAGTTATTTTTTTAAATCATTTCACCCCAAGAAAGGCAGAAATGCCACTAGTATGCAGGGGGTTACAGGGAGGGAAATTGAGAGAAAAGACTGAGTATAGGGAGGAGTGAAGAAAGAACATAAGATGAATGGGACTCAAGAAGATAGAAGATGGCAATCGACATTGCATTTCAATTTTTTAATATTGTAATTATCAGGGAAGCAAGTAAACAGAAGAGAGTTCCACAGGTGGGAAGTATGAGAAAAGAAACTGTTGGAGTAGAAGTGACGGTTGCATTTAACAATTTCAACTGTAAAATGGTAGGGCCTAGATGCCAATCTAGAAACACATTTAAATTCATGTAGTCAGAGCACCAAGGAAAAAAGCTTGTCAGAGCAGTAGCCATGAAAATATTTGTAGAAAAGACAGAGGGAAGCTACATCACATTGGTAAAAAAGTGACTGAAGTCAAGTTTCCAAGTCAGGATCGATTACATTGCAGATCCTTCTTTGGATTTTGTCAAGAATCTCGAGATGTATAGCTGGAGCACCAGACCAGATATAGCAGCAGTATTCAATGCATGGGCAAACAGTAGATTTGTGAATGTCTAAGATGGACTATGACAAGAAAAATTATTTTCTGGCATGACACAGTGACTCAACTTTTCTTGCAGTAGATGCAGCTATTGATGCAATGTATTTGCTCCACTTCAAATCAGTTGAAAAACATGTGGCCAAGAAGGTGCAGATTATTGCTTTCCAGGAGTTTAGCACCAGCCATACTGATGGCTGGCAGGAAAGTTTCTCTATGGGGTTTAAATGAGAGCAGTTTCACATTTTGATAATGTTGAAAAACATGTGGCCAAGAAGGTGCAGATTATTGCTTTCCAGGAGTTTAGCACCAGCCATACTGATGGCTGGAAGGAAAGTTTCTCTATGGGGTTTAAATGAGAGCAGTTTCATATTTTGATAATTTTGTTTGATTCCAATGATTTTTTTGTTTCATTCTGTACAAATAGAATGAAAATATTAAATGACTTTTGAATACAATGTCTAAAGCAGGGCTTCTCAACAGCGGTGAAATTCACCACCAGGGTGTGAATTTTGGATTTTCAGTCGTGAATTATGACTACAGTAAGTTTAGGCAGGGGGAGGAGAGCAATTATAGAATTTAGCCTATCTTGCCTATCACCTTGAAAAGAATGGATGGTGGGGGATGGCATTCTGATAAATGGTGAAAGGGGTGCATGGGGCAAGAAAGGTTGAGAAACCTTGGTCTAATGAGTTTATAAATTCACATTCTTTTTCTTGAATCTGGTTCAACTGAAGAAATGTTTCTGTCTGAATTTCTGTGATGAGGAGTTATTATTTACATGTGAACTCCTCTGTTGCCTTTGTTTATGTTCAGATTGCGGATTCAGAGAACTGAGTTCAAATTCCAATCGAATCCCTTACATTCACTTATGTTCTAATACCCTTGGGGAAAGGTATGAATCCTCTTCTTCTCCCCAACCAAGTTATGGGTAAATAGCAGGACAGTCTGGGTTCTATAGCCCTTGATGGCAACCAGTCTAGGAGAAAGTAACTCTGAATTCAAAACTGGCCTGGAGAGGTTTGGGTTTCATTAGGCTATCTTGCCCAAGAAAGTGGCTGCAGTACACATGGTTCCCCTATAACCCTATAGGTCACAGGATAACTCCTCCCCCCCAAAAAATGAGGTACTTGATCCCAACCAACAGGATGACTTTAACCTTAATTGGTTAACTCAGATAACTAAGAGAAAATCAAGATGACCAATGGCAATACATTAGTAAAAATTGAGAAATGTCTAGTACCTTTGGTGGGATCGAACAAGCCTGATTGGGTCGGGGGCACTGGGCAGTGCTTTGTGACCCTCACTATTTTATCAACATTTGATTTTTTTTCTACTTACACTTATACCCATTAGTATGCACTTAGGAAACATTACAAATTAAACTAAGCACAACCGACTATAAAAGGATGAAAGAATTTGCAGATCATTCTGGAATCTTTTTTTGCGTCCAAATGATTTTTTTGCTCATGCTAAGTTTCGAAAAAAACATGGTAGAAAATTTACTTTTTTTTTTTTATCCATAACATTGAATGTGTTAAATTATTCAACTTTTTGACAAGAAAAATATCAAGTTGTTAAAAAAATGCCGCAAACCTTGTTGATTTATTTAAGATGGAATGATCTATTATATGTCTAATCTGCATTTAGATACGTTGTATTCATTTTCAATATTTCTAGTTGAATAGCTCACCTATATTGCATACAATCCGTTGTTGTACATAATTAAGTTACAATAAAATTTGTATTTTATATGAATACTACCTTATGAAAATTGAGATGTAGTAGAGTTAGGGGCTTATATATTCGGTAGGTGTGGGGAGTGAAATCCTTGTACCAGCCCTGATCTGTATTTAAGCAGCAAATGTTCTTGAAGGCAAATATTATTAAAAATGACATAGATTTTATATGAATACTACCTTATGAAAATTGAGATGTAGTAGAGTTAGGGGCTTATATATTCGGTAGGTGTGGGGAGTGAAATCCTTGTACCAGCCCTGATCTGTATTTAAGCAGCAAATGTTCTTGAAGGCAAATATTATTAAAAATGACATAGATTTTATATGAATACTACCTTATGAAAATTGAGATGTAGTAGAGTTAGGGGCTTATATATTCGGTAGGTGTGGGGAGTGAAATCCTTGTACCAGCCCTGATCTGTATTTAAGCAGCAAATGTTCTTGAAGGCAAATATTATTAAAAATGACATAGATTTTATATGAATACTACCTTATGAAAATTGAGATGTAGTAGAGTTAGGGGCTTATATATTCGGTAGGTGTGGGGAGTGAAATCCTTGTACCAGCCCTGATCTGTATTTAAGCAGCAAATGTTCTTGAAGGCAAATATTATTAAAAATGACATAGATTTTATATGAATACTACCTTATGAAAATTGATATGTAGTAGAGTGGGGGAGGGGGGCTATCATAGATTGGGGAGGGCAGGCACAAGATCCTTGAACTGGCCTTGTAACCAATTATTCTAAAAAAGATAAAGTCCCCCTGTTGGTTGATTGTAATCAGTGTGTTCAACTCCACCTCCATGAAAAGGCCTGACCCACCACAAAGGTGCCACCTGTTTGTCATACCCACATCTACTTTTTTGACTCCCATACTAACTGGACCGATAAATGGATTTAAACATGAATCTTTAATAATAAATTTTTTTTTTGAACAGAATTTCTTATGTTGCATAACTTAGAGAAATAGTATAAAAATTTAAATAATGAAAAAGTAATATAAAATAAGGGTAAATAAAAAAAATAATACAGCAGACGAGGTTTGTTTAATACTCTTTAGGAGAGGGTTAAAAAAACATTTACTAAAAGAAGAAAATTACTAACTCATATTCTTGAAATAAAATAACTGCTAAATCGAAGCCAGAAAGTTAAAAAAATGTAATAAAAATTCATGTCTAAAACTTTGTATATGTGAGGCTTATATTGATATAAAAATAGAGACAAAATGAAGACTGACAGTTTATAATAGATTGATTTGTTTTCTACAGTTTATCAACCCTTTGCAGGTTATTTAAAGCTAGAAAATATTTTTAGATTGTAAGAATACTATTTTTTTTTAGATGATGTTTTAGTGATACAAGTCTTTACTAATTAACCTATAGCAGGGGGAAGAATAGGTGGCTTCATACCTCAGAGTTTGATAAAAAATATGCAATAACATGGATATAAAATGGGGGATCAATTCTATATTAAAATCACTATATAAACTGATCTCTCACTTTATGGCCGCTGTATTTTCCATTTATTGATATACAAAAGAATGGGTATAAAATGGGGGATCAATTCTATTTTAAAATCACTATATAAACTGATCTCTCACTTTATGGCCGCTGTATTTTCCATTCATTGATATCCAAAAGAATGGATATAAAATGGGGGATCAATTCTATATTAAAATCACTATATAAACTGATCTCTCACTTTATGGCCGCTGTATTTTCCATTCATTGATATCCAAAAGAATGGATATAAAATGGGGGATCAATTCTATATTAAAATCAATATATAAACTGATCTCTCACTTTATGGCCGCTGTATTTTCCATTCATTGATATCCAAAAGAATGCAAATAAATCTAAAAGACAATGAAGGTAATCAGTATTCCATTGATTTATTCATTTTCTATGGCTTATCAACCCTTTGCAGGTTATTGAAAGCCAGAAAATATTTTTAGATTCTAAGATTTTTTTTTCGGAGATAATGATTTAATGATACAAATCTTACTAATTAACCTATAACTGGGGTGAGAAAAGGTGAATTTATACCTAATCAGAATTTGATAAACAAGAAATTATAATGTGTCTAAAAGTAGGGGATCAATTCTGTATTGCAATCAATATACAAACTGGTCCTTCACTTTGTGGCAATGGTAGTTTTTATACATTTATAATCCAAAGAATGTAAGTAACTCTAAAAGAATTGAGAGTGTAGCTAATCAGTATTTAATTCATTGATTCATTTCCTATAGCTTATTAACTCTTTGCAAGTTTTTTAAACCCAGAAAATATTTTTAAATTCTAAGAATTTTTTTTGAGATAATAAAGATTTCGGGATACCAGTGTTACTAATTTACTTATAACTTGGGAAGAGGAGGTATATCCATACCTTTCCCAAGAGCATTGAAGTGAAGATAACAATTCCAAACCATTATCCATTATGCCACTGAAGGAGAAGTTCCTACAATTTTATAGAGAAATATGATTATCTTTCGTAGAAAATTTGTGCGCTTTGTGGAAGGGGAGAAATGAGGGAATTCGACTGT
>OZ038515.1:64425228-64475228 GCA_964036315.1 Acanthosepion esculentum | reverse complement strand
TTGTGTTTCTTTTAATCTTTATTCACATAACTGACAACAAAATAAAGCATTACAAAAACCCAGATTACTTTCATATTAGCAAAAAAATAAAATGACCGTAACATGTGCTTGTCCGATGGATGGTGTGTTGTGAATGATAATAGCCATGCAACAAAATCAGTGTCTTTGTTACTGTTGTTTTCTGTTTATGATGACATCAAGTCTTGGTGTCTTGGTGCTAAGTGCTTCTTGTATGTCATGTTGAGGATCCAGATGAGTTTCCTTAGTTAACAAACCCTAATTAATGATTGAGTATTCTTGCAGCCCCTAGGAGCCGATATTGCATCCTTGGTTAAGAACCACCGAGCTAGATGAAGATACCATTTCCAATAATCTCTTACCATTAAGTGTCAGGTTTTTCTACTTATATATATATATATTGTTGTGTCGGAAACCTACCACCCCTCTTGAAGATGAACTTGTCTGCGTCTGTGAACAAAGACTTTAAATAGTGGCACGTCGAGAGACAGAAGACAGAGACGTTCCTGGCTGAGCTAGTTATTGACTACTCAGGCGATTTCTGTACCTTCTTACCAACCTATTAAAACCCTTTTTATTGTTACGTGTTATTTGTCGTTTGTCTCTACAAACCCCAAACCAACATCATAACATATATATATATATATATATATATATATATATATATATATAAATAGCTGGCTATTCATATTCAAGGATACCCGTCTACTAGGGCAGCAAGCCAGTCCCTATTGCAGACACTTGCTCAGGCACATTTGTGTTTGCCCAAAACCCACAGAGCCAACCTGTGGTTTATCCTGCAGCTATGCTGAGCAGACCTTAGTTACAGTTTCTGGGAGAGAGGGTGTTATCTAGCGTGATCAACAATTTGAACAAGGCCAGCATGCTCATGCCTTCGGCTACGATGACTCGTGTTTTCATGCTAGCACAGCTGTTGATGACCTCCAAATGTTCCATCTACCCAGTTTCACTTACAAGCTTGGGTCAACCCAACCCATGGTATGATTGTCAGGCACTTTCAAAAGGTGTCTCACACTGGGTCATCCCCCTCCAGACCAATAACATCAGGAAGTCTACTTCCTGACACATCAACCATGGTGAGATTGAAACCTGTGTCTCATAATCAGAAAGCAAACGTTCTAACCAGTCAGCCACACACATACATACATAAGTATATACACATGTTGAGAACAGCAATGTAAGTTTCATAAAGACATGTACCTGTATCTATAGCAATGGAAATGTTAAGTATCCAATAAGTTTTTTTAAAAAAGACATAAAAAACACTGTACATACCTTAATTAAAAAAAATAATACTTTATTGCTTCCAAAATATGACACAGACATGAAACAAACAAATGCAGCTGGCAAAAAAAAATGGTGCCAATTGCCTTGTTCAACACATAGATTTATATACAATTTCCCTTGTCTTAGCCATTCAACCCCTTGAGCTACAAAAGTTAATAATGAATAGCGATATCTATGTGAAGCATGCAGGTGTTAGTAAAGTGTGTGTCGTGATCATTATACTTACCGACCAATCAACAGTTGATCTGAAGTCTTTCTTTCGGTAACCGTGCTCAGCATGGTTGGGATGTAAGTAATTGGTATGGCTGAAGTTGCTCTTTGAAATTGCTTTCCTGTCAGGTAAGACGAAAATGGATTGAATTAGGATTTTTCAACATAACGGAGAAGAAGACAGACAAAAACAAGTCAAAAAGAAACAAAATAAAAAAATGCTGGAAACCATGGCACTCAAATATCTACAGTAGTCTTTGAGGTAAAAATGTTTAAATTACATGGGAAATTCATTTTGCGGCATTATCGAACCAAAATAAATAACAGCTGATACACTCTTAATGCAATAAGCAAAGAAAAGAAATCTTTGTAAATATAGCAATGTGACCTGGCATTATACCAGTTTAATTAACCTTAAACTGTAAAGTTCTTCATCTGCTTGAATTTTTGCCTTGGGAACCTACTGGGACTTAAGCTCAAGCTAGATCTCAAGGAGAAACTCATACATAGAATCCATTACTAAAGATGCCAGTAAAATGGTCAGATTCCTCCTCCTGCTATCCTCTATCCTTACCTGAGCTAGACGAGGTTGAAAATGAAGTACTGCTGCCATATATGTGTAGGAGCTTCGTTTTCAAACTCTCAATAGAGCCCAATAGCATCTCCACATCCTTGTGGGTGATGAATTATTTTTCACCCTAAAACAGAAACATCAAAAACCTCTCACTATATCCATGGAAAGTCTTCAGATGAACTGAAGTTCTAACCTTCACAGTTTAAGACCCACCATGTCATGTAGATTGTTGCAAACCCCACCCTCATTCCCTTCGTATTCCATTGGTGAAAAGTATGTTCCACTCAGGTAGCTTCTTCTCATGAACCACTGCTTTATGGAACCGGCACACAAAAGAATGCTTCCCCAATGACTACAATGTTAATGTGTTCAAGTCTAAGGTCAACAGTTATTTTCCCCACATAGAGGAATCCTTTTATTCTGTAATCTTTACCTTGAGGGGCACTTGGACCTTCTGTAGGGTGAGCATTACGCAACAAAAAAGATGGATGTGTGAGTAATGTAATAGTTATCAGCACAAAAAGTGAAACCAATGCGCTCAGGTGAAAATTCTGATCAAGTCTGTCTTGGTTACTTTGCCCTCGTACCATCATAAAAGGTATGAATAGCTTTTCCTCCAGTTACTGTTTAAATAACAGGGCAGGCTATGTTACCTTGCACTGGGCGATAGTCAGTCTAAAAGAAAAACCCTGAATTTAAACCCTTATAAATAATAGAGTTAGTGTTTTAGACTTTGAAGGGCAATCAGTTTATCGCACTAGGCTGTGGTGTCCCAAACCTCTTAAGAGGGTTTCTATTCATAACTTCCTGTACTATTTTAAAAATGTAATCTATTTTCTACTAAGTTACACCTGATTAATGCATTCAAAAAATCCAGAATGATACAATGGTCTAAGAGCTATATCTATAACAAGATGTTCGGTAATTTTTGTTTCGTTTGTTTTGTTTTAGAGGCATATCAATTTCAATGGATCATTTAATGCCAATAACTGTTTTTTTTTTTTCAGGTAATATTTTTGATTTGTCAAAAATCTATTTCTGGTAATATTTTTAAAAAAATGTATTGCTGGTAATATTTTTTTTTCCAAAAAGGTATTGTTGGTAATAGTTTTTTTTCTTCAAAAATTTATTTCTTGTAATAATTTTTTATAAAGTATTTCTGGTATTAAAACCTATTTTTACACTTTCAAAATGCTTTTTATCTCAGTTTTGGATTTAACTATTTGCCCATAGCTGGGTCCCTAACAGGTACTACCACCCTGGGTCAGGGTGGACCTGGGAACACCAGCAATTAAGAGGTGGTTTCATGCTCCTCAAAACCTCCTGATCAGAGGCCTTGCTGTTGGATATAGTTTATCGTCTTACCCAAGACGCGGATGTAGTTTATCGTCATACTCAGGACGGTTGGTAATATTGTTAGGATCCATTTATGAGGTTTCAGTTGCTATCTAAGTGTTGGGAATACAAACATTTAACAGCACATCTTTAAAATAAAACATAAAAAACTTTCCTTTTTTTTTTTTTTCTGGAGGAAAGTAGAAGCAGAACATCAGTCGAAATAACATTTATATATTCTTTTCAGAAATATTCAATAATAATAATAAACTGCTCAATTTTCCTTACAGTGAAGCTTGTTTTGTTAAGTAAATAAGTGCTCCTACTACAGGTTAAAATATGTGAACAGACTCACTTTCTGACTGGTTAACCTGATGTGTATGAGTTAGTAGATAAAAGCTTAGTCAACCGTTGCTGGCTATCATCTCTTCATTGTGTGTGTGGATGTGTGCATATGCATGTGTACATCTTTATTGTGAACCCCAAGAAGCCGTAGGCTTCTATTTTTATATCAGTAAGAGAGATCCAAAATCTAATTTTACATAGAGGTGTGAACTTCTTCAATACAAGGCTTTCATTAGATGGAAAATAATTTCACACAGTCTTGTGAAAATCTTTCTCGAATTTGTGGGAGTGGTGAAGATTATTATTATTATTTTCCCAATTTTCCAAAAATGGTAGGTTTACAACTACATCCAAAAATATTTGGGAAGTATTTTCAATAGTAAATATATTTTATCAAACAAACCTTCTCGTGAGAGTTTATTAGTTGAAAAAGATATAAGAATTTAATTCCTATATCAAATTGTTGACTGAAGATACCATGAAATATACAGTGAGATAAAAGGGAGATAATTTCATATAGAGTATCTATATTTTATCAGCCAGAACTGTTACTATAACGATCCTCTTTAATTTGTGTCTTAAAGCCTTCCATTAGTACAAAGAGCTAAGCACGTACAAACTGTCATTATGTTGTGGTATAATGGCAATACAATATTCAGTGACATTATTTGGTTACTTAGATACCATTGAACGTGACATGATTCAAGCCGTTAAGTTTTGCAACATAACCATCTGGCTGGTGATCTGTCAGTAATAATGGCTGGAGGCAAAACAGCCATGTTTTCTTTGAAATCCTTTTATCAGTCAGGAAACACAAAACAGACTTTGCCAGAAGAAAATCCTGTGAACAACATAAAAACAGCCAAAGTTTAATGGTTGTACATAGCTAAATATTAATGAAGATACAATCTGCATAAATGTACAAGGTACGTGTGTTACTGGTTGTGCAGCCTTGATGTAACTTGGTAACCAATCAAAGAAGATCTTAAGACACATGCATGAAAATATATTCTGCCATGAGGTTGTTCCATTGGCAATGAGATTCTATTGACAGAGCTTGTATACATTTGCATTGGCTGAGCAAATTGCCAAGCCAAATTTTATATTGAGATTTTTCACAGAACATCAAACCATTCAGCTCTGTCAGACTTACAGAAGTCAGAATTTGGTTATCTGCTACTTCTGACTTTTCCCAAAGCTAAAATGCCATGACAAAATTAAACTTTTAATAGCAACCATAAAATCCAATATTATATATAGTAAAATAGAAACCCAATATTAATTAGAAATTTCTGAAAAGATCATTCAAGTATTGGAGGTTTCTCAAAGAAATCTAGTCTTAATTATAGGGTCTACTTATAACCCATTAATACACTCTCTCCCCAAAATTAGATATGTTTCTAAATAAATCCAGTATTAATTATATGTATCTATGTATAATCCATTAATGGTTACCAAAATAATATAGGTTTATAAAAATATTTAGTCTTAATTATATGTTTAATAAAAAATCTAGTATTAATTATAGGCTAATAATATATGCACACACATACATACATACAACATAATGACAGTTTGTACGTGCTTAGCTCTTTGTACTAATGAAAGGCTTTAAGACACATTTATGTATATATATATATATATATTGTGTGTATTTAGGCAGCATTTTTTCATTCATACATGTTTCATTAAATAATATAGACAAGTGTTGTCTATTTATTTTATGTAAGTTCTTTTCATATCGTCTGATAAGCTTAATAACATTATCATTAAACAATGAAAGAAAATCACAATATTGATACATATTTTTTAATCCAATCTAAGCTTTCGGCTTACATAAGCCATTATCGAAGATGACAATTACACAATATATTTATGCAATACATGAACAAGAAATTGATGATAGTCTGTTTTTGTTTACATGGATGATTTCCAAGCAACGATAAACACGTTCATATAAGACGCTGAAAGCGAAAATCGCACCACAGCTCATGACGTCACACACACACACACACATATATATATATATATATATATATATATATATATATATATATATATATATATATATATATAAAAATACACACACATACACAGGGTGTCCATAAAGTTCATGTGCACTTTAAAAAAAATTATAACTTTATTTGTATTTTTGATAGAAATAATCTGTAAAAAATGTTATAAAGTTTAATGTACCTAGTTTTAAGTATAGCTAAAATAACTAATGTGATTTCAGGCATTACTGTAAATCAGTTGGCAAATGTTTTCCGTGAACTGCAAAATCGTATTACCCTTTGTATTGCTAATGATGGAGGACGTGTGGAAACTTTAATAAAATTTCAATAAAACCTTAAAAAATATAGATTTACTTCTTTCTAATCCTTTTTACAAATTATTTCTATTGCAAATACAAAGTTATGAATTTTTTAAAGTGCACATGAACTTTATGGACACCCTATATATATATATATATATATATATGTATGTATGGAGAGAGAGAGGGAGGGAGAGATAGATATGCATTTATAGATATATTTTTCTCACTTAAATGCAATTTTTAGTAGATAATCATCCATATCTGAGTTAGACGCTAAATTATTTACTTATTTATTAAAGTGTATACTTATTTATTTTTGACTAATAGCCTGAATGTTAGAGAAATCTTATAAAAGAAAAGGCAGGATTTGAACCTGCGTCCCACTAGCAGGAGAAACCATTCTATATCCAAAACGCTTTAGACCAGCTTAGCCACAAAGACTTGAAAATCGAGCAAATCTGAATAGTGCCTTTAAGTGCAACTTTACTCAAAGATTCCCAAAACATACACATCTGCTCAGTTTCATATTCTAACATAAACAAAACAATTTCTAAACGAGTAATAAATTTTTTATTTGTCAATCTGACAAAAGTTATCGCTTAAACATTATTTTTAGTGGATACCAATATCTGAATAGACAATATTTTTATTTACTAAAGCACATCATGATGGTGTCTTGAATAAGATATATTGGATTAATTGAATCAGTTGCTCGGTCAGCTGCTAAGAAAGAATCTATCTTACATATCTCTAAGTCTACCATTCATCCAGGCTTAGAATATTGCTGTCACATATGGCTCGGTACCCCTGCTAAATAACTTGAGCTCCTTGATAAGATCTGAAGAAGAATCTACAATATTATTGGTCCTGATCTAGTGGCTTAGCTTCAGTTACTTTCCCACTGCCTAAGATTGCATCTCTGTGCCTTTTCTAGAAATACTTTCTCGGTAATTGTTCGGATGAGCTCTTCATTATATTACTAATATTATTTTCTTTAGTTTCTTGTAAATAGTTTTGTATTCATATTGTAAATACTCATTGGGGTTAGTTTTTAGAATTGTTATTTTATTCCCCTCCCCCCACAGACACTGAATTGTAAATATGGGGACTAGTTAGTATTTTCATAGAGACAGTGAAGTATTATGGTAGTTGTAGTAAGAACGGTACGTATGAATGTGTTGTTTTGGTGTAAGGAATATTGTTCGTACGATTGGGTCAGTGTTTGCGGCTAGCTAAGTTATAGTTAAGACAGAAGAAGACCGTCCTTTCCCCAATCCCCCCCTTCGGCCTTGTGCCACATTTCTGTGTATTTAATAGAATAAATACTGCTCTGGTACTAAGACTTTTTGAATTTAGTGGCAGCAAGTAAATTCTATGCTAACAGTTTCTTTTCTCGCACTCCTCACTTGTGGAACTCCCTTTCTGGCTCGATGCTTTCCAGACAACTTAAATCTGCAAAAATTTAAATGCAATGTCAATCACTATCTACTATCCTCCTGATTACTCTTTTCTCTTCCCACTCATGTTTCTGTTCCTAATACTTCTACACCCTGTAATCCCTTGGATTTTAGTGGCTTTACTGCCTTGCATGGAGCAATAACAATTTTAAAAAATACATACATATAATAGGTGTGTGTGTGTGTGTGTGTACATACACACATACACACACACACATCAGCTGCCAATTTAATTGGTTTGTGTTTTGTTTGTTTTTGTTTTGCAGCATATCAGCGTCAATGGGTTATTTAATGTCAAGATTTTTTACTACAGATTCATATGAATAGAACATGTTATGGTAAAAAATGATTGCTTAGACATTAGGGTTATAAGTCCCCAAAATTCATACACAAATGGTGCATTGGATAAAGGCGTTGGTTAGATCCAGTAACTAGATCCAATGAGTTTTGTGTTCAATACCTGGCTTTAACACAACTCCCAAAAACTTGGGGAGTTGAGTTAAAGGGAAATAACTGAGACATCCAGAAGAGGCATGGCACGTGGAACTGGAACAATCTACTCTGGTGTATGAAATAAAGAGTTCAGTTCAAAATTAAAATCACCTGAAGAAGATTGGAGCATGCAACATCTGAAACATTGTGAATATGGCAATGAAGATGACAGTGTAAATAATGTAAGTAATCATCATATACAGAGATATAGACAGAGAGAAAACTTTTTCCACATATACATATACATATATATATATATATATATATAATAATGACTGGCAACTCATATCCAAGGATGCCTGTCAACTCGGGCAGCTAGCCACCCCGTTTTTTACGCTCATACTGTCTTGCCAAACCTATTATTCAGATATTTTTCACATGTATTTTTTTAATAATTTCCCACTTTACCTTAAGCAAAATCATACATTTCAGCTTTTCACCCTTGCAACTTCATACTTACTTTCTTTGGACCCATGGTGTCAGCAAAGGAATTTTGCAAAATAATGGTAAAAAAGACAACACGACAGACATCCTTCCAGAGTGAGGTGAACACTTGTACTCTGAGTGTAAATACTCTTGAAGCTTGGCACTCACTGCACCAACTAGCAAATGCTTAACAGAAACTCACTTGTATCTCAAATTCAGCTCATATCTTAATGCAAAAAATTATCCAAACTCTAGCTCATATCTCAAAAAACTTGTATGTCGGTACACTTGTATCTCAAGGCATTACTGCAGGTCCTATTTCATAGAAATAATTAAATTCTGTACCACCAGAAAAAAATAATTAACTGCTTATTCTAATCCTTTAAAGCTGGAAGAACCCAAATATGCTTTCAAGTTTCATACCTTTGCAGTCTGAGAATACTTGAATGCATCCGCAGTCAGGTAGTTCGGTATTTCAATTACATGATAGACTCACAGTCCTTTACAACGTTTTGGAAATTTGAAACTTGTTAACCACATCTGGACACTGTGAGGAAGGCAAAGTAAAAGGAAAGAGAAAGAGGTACTCATTTCATACCAAAATTCAATTCCTCATTGGCCATATCCACCATCTTCTAACATAATGGTAACGTTTTGTTTTAAATTTTAGTACAATTATTAGAAGTACGTATAATGGGCCAACATCAGCCACTTTCTCACTGCCTATTATTTTGAAGATTTCTCTTTAGTTGCTCAACTTCAAGAAATTAATTGCAGTACTAGAGTGGCAACTAGGTCTCATAATATCACTGTTGATATTGCTTTCTTCTTTTTTTTCTTTTTACAGTGAGGTTCACCCTGTACAAGGGCCACTTCAGGTAGAGGGTTACAGAGTAAAAGGAAGTTTATATGGATAGGAGGGGAAGATGACAGTTAACCCTAGACTTGAATACCTTAAGATATTAGTGATTGGGGAAGAATCATTCTTTTGCGTGTTGGTTCCATAAATCTTCATGAGAAGAAGCTGTTTGAGTAGAACTTACTCCTCGCAAATGGAATACAGAGGGAATGTGAGTGGTTTTCTACCATGTGAGTGGCATAGCAGGTCTTTGCTATGAAATTTAGAACTGCTAGAATCAAGGAATGCAGTTTGCTCAAGCCCTTTCCATGGGAGTAGCAATAGGACATTAAGAGGCTTACCACACCCCATCAGCGAGAGAGAAGTTGGAGGGTGGAAAGTAATTTGTCACTTACAAGGTTTTCGAGAAGCTTTTGGACTATCAAAACTAGAAATTTAGGATTGGACTGCCACTCTGCAAATATGACAACAGTACACCATTTTAGACCGGATCAGGCTCTTGTAAAGGTAGAGGATAGCATGAGGAGTCAGGTACTTACTGGAGTGGTACAGGGAACTGATCAATTACCCTGCATTTTTAGTGAGGGATTGTATGAACGAGTTACATTTGAGGTCAGAGGTGATTTTAAGGCCTAATAATCTATCAAAGCATGTAGCCTCCTTGAGAGGACATCCATTCTGGTGGTAGTTCAGGTTCCAGTTGGTGATGACAGAATGTAACTGGTTTTGTTTTTGAGGCATTGAATGTAAACAGCCAGTTTTTCCCCTACTGAGAAGTTAGAGCTAGAGCTAGATCAGATGAGAGAGCAGCTGCCAATCTCTGGTCATCATAAGTTTTGGAGGTGTACCTATATATCGTTGATAGATGTAACTGTAAGTTCTATGCTAATAGTTTCTTCATTTACCATTCTTTCTTGTTGAACTCTCTTTTGGCTTCTCACTTACCTGTCAACTACAATCTTCAAAAATTTAAAGGAAACATCATTCGTCATCTTCTGTAATTCTAAACTTTGTTCTTTTATTGTCCTTTCATATCAATATTTTCTTAGTTTCTTTCCCTCTCAGTCTTTATGTCTCAGTGGCTTTTTATTACATTGATTGTAGTCAAATCATTAAAAGAAACAAAAACTTATACAAACCATCAGAATAATGATATAAATTCAAAAGCACCATGGATTATGCACAGATGCTAGACTCTTTTCTCACGTTTATTTTTATCCTGATTCTTCTTCTTTATATACTGTGTCCTTCAGAACGTAGATGATCATGGCTCTCCACTTTTCTGTCCTTCAACGCTCTTAATAAATTTTGACTTTTTCTCATTTCTCCTAAACCCTGTTCCACCATCCATTTACTCACTAAGTATGTTACGCATTGTTCTCCTCTACTCTCAATCTGTCCTGTGAGTATCAGATTTTCAAAGCTCACTTTCCTCATTATGTGTCCTAGAAACCTAAACTGTCTCTTCCTGATATTAAGTGTAAGTTTAATTTTTGTTTCCATTTCCTCTAAAACTGTCGTCGTTCACATGTTTGGTCTATGGTATCCTCATCATCCTTCTGCAGAAACGGATTTCTGTTGCTTCAGGTCTCTTCTTCCATCTTTGAGGAGGTTGTCCAGCACTCACTGCCATAGAGGAGAACAGATATCATGAAGCAGTTTAGTCCTGTTTTCCTTGTTTTTCTGTTTCTTAGTAATTTGCTTAGCTTTTGGAATGCATCTTTGGCAATCCCAATATGCCTACGGATTTCAGTCTCACACTTTCCGTCTTCTGTTAAAACACTTCCTTGATATTCACATTTTGGTATCTTTGATTTTCAATATTAGATTTTATAGCGACGTCACTTTGTGCAATACACAAGGGAATCATGGCTTTAACACTTGTCTATTTGCTGACGTCTAAGTAGCATTCAGATGAATAAGGTAGTTGCTTTCAGCAGTTTAGACGGGCCCGGAGAGGAGACAGGGTGATAGCAGAGTGCAAAATAATGGCCAGATATTGGACATGTCTGTTCAAATTTATGTTACGTTGGTGGGTGGCAGTAGATGGAGTCAAGAATTGAGGAACTGGAGATTGATTGGATGTTTTCATTTTCCTTCTATTTTTTTTGGTGATTTTTACTGCATTCAAAGTTCTGTTTCAAAGTGCCAAAGAACATTTTATATATATATATATATATAATTCTCATCCACAGACAGACTGTTTCGCTGTATCACAGCTCATCAGTGTGGCTAGACGTCCGGTTGCTTCTAGCTAGGATCGAAACCCGACTGAATTGGCGTCAGTCGGAACTTCTACCACTAAGCCGTTGGCTCACGGCAGGGATGAAGGTGAATTTTAGCATATTTATTTTTAGATTTAGATAAACACACAGTGACTGACAGTGACTCAATTCTGCTGAAGAGTCTTGCTATATTAGCTTTAATAGTCACTGTTTAAAAACACATGCTTCACTCCCACAGAGCTCAACTGAAATTAATTTTTCAGGAGCCAATTATATATATATATATATATATATATATATATATATATATATATATGTGTATTTAGGCAGCAATCCTTCTTCCATGCATATTTCATTGAATATGACAGACGAGGTGCTTTTATTTAGTTTTTTATACTATTTCTCATGCAATCTAATAATTGTTTTCTTTTTGGATGATAAATTATATAAAAACTGTCCGAATATTCTTTTTATCCAAGCGCTTTCGTCTATACATTTAGCCATTTTCAAGGATTATATTTTAACTGTTAAAATAAGAAATAGTTTGTAGTATGTATGTTTTATAAAATGTTTTCATTTTTCAAAACACGGTCAAGATATTATGGCCATATTCAAAGTTAATATTAAGTGTTGTTTTTTTTGTTTTTATTAATAAGGCTACCATTATTTTTAGCCTTTTTTGTATGTAGATGATGCTATTATATTTGTGTTGTCAACAAGTATGTTACGAATAGTGTCCGGTAGGTCTCCATGAATATTTAAATGAGATCTAATTGAGCTATTGTCAGAAAGGTTTAGAGTGAGTCTGCATGTCAAACATGTTGTAGCCTGGCCTATTTAATTATTTACAAATTTTGATTGATCAGGAATACAATTCCTTAATAGGTATTTAAATTCGTAAATAATATTTGCCCTATTTCCAAATGTGACATCATTTGTTTACATTTCGATACACAATGAGCAGATATGAATGTACGTAAGAAAATCATGGAAAATTGTAGTTTAAAAACGGTAAAAATGACCTTGCTAACTGAAATGCTCCTCTGTGGCTAAATCAGTAAAGCATGTCAGGCTATATGACAGTTCCGTATAGCATACAGGTTCGATTCTGGTTGGAGGACGCATATTTTCAATGAAAATTTCTCGGACATTCAGGCTGGTAAATGTTGTTAATACTGTTTATTATAAACAGAGCATTTACTTAAATATTTGTATCTATAAAAAGTATGTATAAACATAAAAAATGTCCTAAAATACATACTTTTGTGTTTTTAAGCAGCAAATTCTCTTTTAGGCATGTCTGATTGAATAAATTACAGACATATGTCTGCTAATTTTTAACAAAATCCATTCATACTCATGAATAATCTTCCGTGTATTGATGTTAAAAGATGAGAAATGTGCTATAGATCAAAAGTACTTTGGAAATGAAAATAAAAGAAATTTAAACAGCTATAGCACATTCTCTCTCGTCCTTTAATATTAATACAAGGAAGGTTATTCATGAGTATGAATGGATTCTGTTAAATATTAGCAGACATAATGTCTGTAATTTATTCAATATATATATATATATATATATATATATATATATATATATATATATACTAGCAGCATGGCCTGGCGTTGCCCATGCTTGATTAAAAAATCGTACGACTCATACAGCAATCGCTATCACTTGACTTAAAATATTTTTGCCCTTTCTTGCCTTTAAAGGAGTGCCCTTTGCCGTGCTGATGTTGCTACATGCCTTACTTCTTGCCAATCTCACACTGCAAATTTTTTCTAAGCTCTATACTAAACATTAAATCTTTTACGAAAAAAGAACTAAACAAAATGAACACAAAACGATCAGCTTTAAAAAAGGACCCGTAACTGGAAAAACCAAATGAAAAAAGAAAGTTAGCAAATATTTTTTCACACCCAACCCAGTTCTGCGGAATCAGAATCAACATTGAGTTTAAACAAGCGAATGAGCCATTTGGATTAAAGTGCCATGCAGATTTAAATTTTTCCCGCTTGTGACGAATGCAGCTATCGATTTTTTTGCATGCTAGCATGCTAGTTAACATTCATGTCAGTCAGCTGTTGGCTCTCACGCTGGCCAATAGAATCTTCCTGCCTATTCGTGGCAGCCAGCTATAGGCTCTCACTCTGGCCAGTAGAAAATGGTCACAAACTACATGAAAACTGCCGTAGAAGCATGAAAAAATTGATTATTTCCACTATCGATGGGAGTTGGGAAATGCAAAGTCAGTCTTGGCCTTTCCACTAACTTGGAGCATGTGCATGTAAATTTTGGTGCAAATCCATCGAAAATTGTGGCCATACATTTATTATACACACACACACACACACACACATCCTTCCTTTATATATATATATATATATATATATATATATATATATATATATATATATATATATATATATATATATATATATATAAAAGGAAGAGGTTATAGTAGTTCCAATGAAAGAAAAGTTTGTATATTAAAAAGAAGCGAGAAACCACAAGCGTTTTTGGTTGTAATGCGGATTTTTAAAAAAATAGTAAGCTTTATTTTTCAATAATTTTGCTACACAAGTTTCCAGTCTTGCAACCATCATCAGGCAAAGGGTGGATGGAAAATAAAGCATAATATTTAAAAAAAAAAAATCCACATTACAACCAAAAAACGTTTGCAGTTTCTCTCTTATTTTTTATATATATATATATATATATATATATATATATATACACACACTTTAAAAATCAGGAGATCAATTGAATCCACTATTTTGTTTTCAACCTTAGGCTATGCTCTGGTGATTTTTATCAAATGACCTCTTATACTTTATTTAAAAAAACAAACAAACTAATGAACATCATACTATTTTGTTTTTGAATAAATAAACAAACGCATGATGTTCGGTGTAATAAAAAGGGAGGAAGAGGATGGGAAGAAGGAAGGAGATGAAGAAGAAGAAAGGGGAAGAGAAGAAAAGCAAGGGTATTATAAAAGTATTGTCATTCAAGCTCGTAAGTCTTAGATGCTCTATGAAACTTGCTGACCATTTGAGGAATTTAAAAGACAAAAAAAAACAACAGGGATCTGATTGTAAGGTGGAAAAATTTAAAAAAAGGCAAAAATCTTGTAATAATCACAATGATATTTACAATAAAATCTTGTTGGCATAAAATAACCCATAGAGGTTGATATGCTGTAAAACAAACCAACCCAATCAAACTTTCCTGAAAGTTATCTTGATCAGAATGTACATCCACCAAAAAATTATGATAACGAAGATGAGGATAATAGTTCACATGTGTATAATGTAAATAATAATACGTCATAATCCCAGAAATTTAGATGGAAGGCAATCAGGTGATCACAACAAAGATAAGGACAATAGTCAATGTATACATAATGTAAATAATGATAATTCTTCATCCCGGAAATTCAGACAGAAATTGCAGTGTTTTGTAAAAATATACTTTTAGTTTCTTGGTTCTGTCATGTACCACTTAGCAAAAATAGCTCTTATCCAGGAACGTAGAATATTTTTCTGCATTTATCTTGTCACAATCATCAGTTTTGAAGATGCCTATACTTAGTTATCTGCCATGCATGATACACGCTTAAGCGATCATGTATCTTTTGATACATGGCTGATGAGGCAGATTTTTTTTTCCTGCAGTAGGTTGCCATTTCTTTCTGCGGTAGACCAGTTCCCATCCAAGGCTACAGAACCCGATCTGTCCTGCTATTTACCCATAGCTGGGGGGATAAGAAGAGGTTTCATACTTTTCCCAATGGTATTAGTACGTACGTGAATTTCAGTCAGTTATGTGCCATGTGTGATACACGCTTAAGTGATCATGTATCTTTTGATACATCACTGATGAGGCAGATTTTTTTTTCCTGCAGAAGGTTGCCATTTCTTTCTGCGATAGGCCACTTGCCATCCAAAGCTATAGAACCCGGTGTGTATTTACCCATAGCTAGGTGGAGAAGAAAAGGATTCATACCTTTCCCGAGGTAATTAGCACGTAAACGAATGTAATGGATTTAACGGGAATTCGAACTCGGCTCTCTGATTCCTCAATCCGAGCTGCTAACCGTTACTCCACTGTGCACATACTTATTATCCCCAAACATTGCTCCTCCTCTTCTCTGTCTCTTCTAGGTTGGTTGACTATTTCCATGAAAGAGAGAACTTCCAGCCTAGCCATTAGGTCCATCCAATGTAGCCCTCTATTCATTATGGAAAATTACTGTTGAGAAATCAGTTTTCATGTACAACTTCAACCAACTTGTGATATTTACGGAAAAGTAGATTGATTGCTTTCATGTTTTTTTCCGACCGATGATTTTAATATTTTTTATCTTTTCACTCTGTTTACAATGGCAACAACAGCTTAGTAATTATTTTTTGGTGGTCAAGGTTACTGTTTATTATCCTTTTCACAAATTTCTTTTTGTGATAAAAAAAGCCATTTTTTTTCTTGTTCGTATCAATATTTCCATTTTCTCTGATCAATGTTTTCACTGCTTCCAACGTTGTGTTCCCATCACTCAATAACATTGTAATAAATTGTTTATCTTTTGTTTTAATATCTCAAGGCAATGTTTATGTATCAACTTTATGTTTTTTTTCTTTTACTAAATGTTTTATTATATGAAAATAGCTAATATTACAATTACTAGTATCCTCTGGGGGCACAGTAGAGTAATGGATAATGGCTCGGATTGAGGAATCAGAGAGCCGAGTTTGAATTCCAGTCAAATCTATTACATTCACATACATGCTAATACCGTAGGGAAAGGTATGAATCCTCTTCTTCTCCCACCACCTATGTGTAAGTAGCAGGACAGACCGGGTTCTGTCGCCTTGGATAGCAACTGGTCTACTGCACAAAGAAATGGCAAACTACTGCAGGAAAAAAATCTGCCTCGTCAGTCATGTATTGAAATATACGCGATCATGTAAACATGTATCACATGTGGCACATAACTGATTGAATATCCTCTAGATCTGAACAAATTATATTTTATTATATTACATGTTAATATATATTAATAAAAAAATTTATTATGTTACATGTTAATATATGTTAATAAAAAAATGTCTTAAAATAATTGTCGAATTTTGTTGATTGCATAATGTGTGACGTCATTTGTTTACATTTAGATACGCATCGAACAGATATGAATGTACAAGAGAAAATCATGGAGAATTGTAGTTTAAAAACAGTAAAATCGGCATTTCTAACCGAAATGCTCCTCTGTGGCTAAATCGGTAAAGCACGTCAGGTTATATGACAGTTCCATTTAGGATACAGGTTCGATTCCTGTCGGGGGAGACGAGTATTTTCTATGAAAAATTCTCAAACATTCAGGCCGGTAAATGTCGTTAATACTGTTTATTATAAACAGAGCATTTACTTAAATATTTTTATCTCTAAAAAGAATGTATAAGCATAAAAAATGTCTTAAAATATGTTAATATATAAACTTTAAACATTCTGTAACCTTGATCTGACAGTGCTGCTTTTGGTTAAAATTTATAAAATCTTTTTCTTTAAACAACTTTTAAGGAAAATAATTTTCTCAAGTCCAGTAACTTTTAGCAGAAAGAATATCACTTGAGGATTTTAACAACAGCGACGATTAAAATGGATATCACACATAACTGGGGAAAATAATAACATAATCATGATATTGATACTCTGCATTAATGTAAACAAAACGGTTAAGAAGGAAACTCCCATCAATAGTGGAAAGAGCAATAACAGTTAATGGACTTGAGAAACCTCTTTCCCTGAAAAAATGTTTAAAGAGAAAGATTTTATAAATTTCAACCAAGAGAAGCACTGCCTGCTCGGTCAAATGTTTTATTATAGGGATATAGCTAATATTACAATTACTAATATCCTCTAGATCTGAACAAGTTATATTTTATTATGTTACATGTTAATATATGCTAATATATAAACTTTAAACATTCTATAACCTTGATCAGTCTTTCATTCATTGATTTTATTAAATTTCCTGCTGTTTGACTTGAACATTACTTGCATTTGTTTTTCTTGCATTCCAGGGATTTTTTGGCTTGAATATTGTTTTCCATTCTTATAAGGATTTCTTTTAATGATGGAACAAAAGTCTTTTTCTTTTATTGTCCATGTGTACATAACTAATGATAACTCCTCATCTAAGAAATTCAGATGGAAGACGATCAGGTTATAATAACAACATAGACGAGTCCAGTAGTCCACCTGTACATAATGTAAATAATAATACGTCGTAATCCCAGAAATTTAGATGGAAGGCAATCAGGTGATCACAACAAAGATAAGGACAATAGTCAATGTATACATAATGTAAATAATGATAATTCTTCATCCCGGAAATTCAGACAGAAATTGCAATGTTTTGTAAAAATATACTTTTAGTTTCTTGGTTCTGTCATGTACCACTTAGCAAAAATAGCTCTTATCCAGGAACGTAGAATATTTTTCTGCATTTATCTTGTCACAATCATCAGTTTTGAAGATGCCTATACTTAGTTATCTGCCATGCATGATACACGCTTAGGCAATCATGTATCTCTTGATACATCACTGACGAGGCAGATTTTTTTTTTCCTGCTGTAGGTTGCCATTTCTTTCTGCGATAGGCCACTTGCCATCCAAAGCTATAGAACCCGGTGTGTATTTACCCATAGCTAGGTGGAGAAGAGGATTCATACCTTTCCCAAGGTAATTAGCATGTCTGGTCACTACCTAGATGGTAAGCTTTGATCTGCAGGCGGTGTAATGGATAATGTTTCAGAATCTTTAATCAGAGAGCGGAGTTCTAATTCCCATTGTGTTTGTTATATTCCCTTATACACAAATACCCTTGGGGGAAGGTATGAATCCACCTCTCCCCCCCCAGTTTTGGGTTAATTAGTAAGACTTGTATCACTAAATCATTAATATCTCTAAAAAAGATTATTACAGTCTAAAAATATATTATCGCTTTAAATAACCTGCAAAGTGTTGATAATCCATGAAAAATGAATCAATCAATAGAACACTGATTATTTATACAGATCTATTTACATTGTGGAATATGAATGCATAGAAACTACCTTGGCCACAAAGTGAGGGATCAATTTATATATTGACTGTCATATAGAATTGACCTCCTATTTTATATCCAGAAATTATCAAATTACGAACAGGTATGAATCCACCTCTTTTTCTCCTCCCAGCCGTGGGTTAATTAGTAAGACCTGTGTCACTAAATCATTATTTGAAAAAAATGTTCTGACACTTCAGAAATATTTTCTGGTTTTAAATAAGATTTTAGTTTAAAAGACTTTTCGTATTGGCTCTAAAATATTTGTTTATCAGGTTTTAATTTAGATGTTCCAATTTACTACAGTATTAACATTGGAAATGTAAAGGTTTTATTTATTTAAGGCATTTCTTTTCAAACTAAAGCAAATTTGTCAGCTGAATCCTTATTCTTATTGACTCTAAAATAATAATTTATTAGATTCAAATTTGAATTTGCTTCAAGTTGCTGCAAGCACTTATATATTTTGCTTCTTTTTTAAAAATTTTATCCTTTTCTTAAATGGGTTCACTTGGTATTTATGAATGAATTTTTTTAATAAATATCCTTCCTAATTAGATAGATTTAAAAAAAACTGCTAAGAGCAGTTGTAAGCACCTAAGGCTCACAGTGACATTCATGTATTGTGGGAGAGGAAAGATTTTACCTTTTTATTTTTTTCTTTGAACAAAATTATTAAATTTTACCATGTGAGATCCATCAACACATTAGCAGAGATTAAGACAATACAGATTCAATTTGATTCTTTCGAAGGTTTTTAACCTTCACAGCTAAGATCATCCACGCCACACACAATGTAGAGAACTATCCTCATTCCCTTTGTGTTTCACTGGGGAGACATACGCACAGCTTCTTCCCCCGAACATCGAGTTTGTGAAACCAACTCCCAAGGGGATGCTTCCTCAATCATTACAATCTCCACATATCCTTATAAACTGAGCCTCTTACTCTCTAACCCTCTGCCTCGAGTGGTTCTTGGGCCTTGTACGCGATGAACATTATTGTAAAAAAAAGTCACCTGATATATTAAATTTTATATTCAATTTGCCTTAACTCTGAGCAATAGCAGGTCTGAGTGTGCAGTTGCTTCTTTTCTCAATGGGCCCATATATTTATATACATTTTAAGCTACTCCATCTCAATTTTCCTAAGATATTATTTATATAAAATATAAATTTTATTGTAACCTAATTATGCACAATAATGGCTCATATGCAATATAGGCCCATTCTAAGTGGGACCCAGCTAGAAAAAGCATGTGAGAGGATCTTTTAAACTTCAGGGCAAATTTGTTCTGAAAATTTTACTTATCTTTTTATTTTATTTCTTTTTGGTCAAGTGATTAGCCTCTTTGAAGATCCTACTTCCCAGACTTTATTGCTTTTTATAAAATACACAAGACTCTTAAGATAAAGATATAATCATTCATTTCTATATTGGTGTCCAGATCACTGCTGGTTCCATTGTATCAAATATGTTTAGATGGGTTGATGTACTGGTTAAATTCTGATTCAAGGCTACATATATAAGCTAGTGAATGGAACATCCTAACTTCTGACCAAGTAGAACTTGTTCCTGCAATTTTTCATGTAATTATATATTTATTTAATTACTTTTGGTCAAGTGGAGGGGACACTTTAAAGATCCCACTTAGTCTTGTTATTCTTTACTGTTTGACATAAAAAATACAATACACTTAAAACTCAAATAAAATCATTTACCATCCACTAATGTATGGGCATCCCAATCACAGTTTGGTTCCATCAGGTTACATATGGCCAGACAGGTTAATATGCACCAGAGATCTGCCCAAGTGTTAAATTATTCAGCATAATAATTTGTCTGAATTTTTTGGAAAAAACATGACAGCAATCAATCTACTTTTCAGTAAATATCACAAGTTGGTTGAAGTTGTACATGAAAACTGTAATTTTCCATAATGAATAGTGGGCTACATTGGATGGACCTAATGGCTAGGCTGGAAGTTCTCTCTTTCATGGAAATAGTCAACCAACCTAGAAGAGACAGAGAAGAGGAGGAGCAGTGTTTGGGGATAATAAGTATGTGCACAGTGGAGTAACGGTTAGCAGCTCGGATTGAGGAATCAGAGAGCTGAGTTCGAATTCCCATTAAATCCATTACATTGCTTAACTTTGGTGATTATACAGGAACTAGTATTTCAATGGGATGTGGTTGTAAGCCTCTATAGCAAGTAAGGTTTGTATGGATGAAATTGCTACCCCCATGTCCAACTGGTTATGTCCCCCATCTTATTACTGACAAAGCTGAACATTGCTTAACAAGAACTGATGTTTCAGTAGAATTTGACTAAGTGCAAATAGTGTTAACAGATATCACTGTAGAAATTAGCAAGCTATGTTCAAAGTCAAATCTGTTGTGTTCAGTTTTGTACAAATGCTCTTGGAAAAGACATCCCTTATCTCCCCATGTATGGGTTAAATACTAAGGAAGACTGGGCTCTTTAGCCTTGGGTCTAAAATTCTTAGAGAAGTAAAACTCTGAATTTCAAATACATGGTAATTCACAGATAATTAAAAAAAATTGCAGAGTCAGGATTGATTATATCCCAAATATATATGGAATTAAAAAATACTATGTAACCTATAAAGGAGGGAAAAATAAATAAATAAATCTACCCTTTCTATCATTTCTTTTTGTGATCTTGTGGGAAAAGATTTATTCCCCACACTGCAGCCTCTTTTCCCCACAGGCACAACATCACAAGATTATCATGACGAGCTACATTCCTTAGTTTCACCAGTTCAGACCTTTACAGCCAAGACTTACCCTGCTAATTCTACAGAGTCAAATCACCCTCATTTCCTCCATATTCCAATGTACATGAAAACAGCTTTTTCTCAAGAACTCTTGCTTCGTGAAACAGCACTTTGTGTCAATACTTCCCTGAAACCTAAAATCTTAACTTCGTCAAGTGAAGGTTCAATGATTATCTATTTTTTTTGCAATATCCCCTTCCTCCAACTCCCTCTTCCACTCATGTGACACATCACTTATCATAATCATTTTAACAGTAACCTTCAACATTGAGTTGGCCTTGTATTGGGTGAATTTTAGGTTAAAACTTTTGTTTTATCCTATCTGAGGATTACCCAATATGTAGTAGATAGGTTTTGCCAATCGTAGAGGTTTATCCCTTGTTACCTATTTAAGACAGTCTTTTTGGTTCCATTTATAGTCTACTTAAACTTTATACTTTTAACATCTCCACATTCCCCAGTTCACACTCCTCCATAGTCTTTTGAACATGAGTAGAAGTTTATCCCCTATTTCCTGCTTAGGATTTGATTTCCAGTTCATTCTAAAGGCTACTTAAACTCTATACTTCTGATGTCACCACATCGCTCGGTTCAGACTCCTCTACAGTCTTTTGAACAGGAGTAGAAGTTTATCCCTTGTTTCCTGCTTAGGATTTGATTTCCAGTTCATTCTAAAGGCTAATTAAACTCTATACTTCTGATGTCACCACATCGCTCGGTTCAGACTCCTCTACAGTCTTTTGAACAGGAGTAGAAGTTTATCCCTTGTTTCCTGCTTAGGATTTGATTTCCAGTTCATTCTAAAGGCTAATTAAACTCTATACTTCTGATGTCACCACATCGCTCGGTTCAGACTCCTCTACAGTCTTTTGAACAGGAGTAGAAGTTTATCCCTTGTTTCCTGCTTAGGATTTGATTTCCAGTTCATTCTAAAGGCTACTTAAACTCTATACTTCTGATGTCACCACATCGCTCGGTTCACACTCCTCTACAGTCTTTTGAACAGGAGTAGAAGTTTATCCCTTGTTTCCTGCTTAGGATTTGATTTCCAGTTCATTCTAAAGGCTACTTAAACTCTATACTTCTGATGTCACCACATCGCTCGGTTCAGACTCCTCTACAGTCTTTTGAACAGGAGTAGAAGTTTATCCCTTGTTTCCTGCTTAGGATTTGATTTCCAGTTCATTCTAAAGGCTACTTAAACTCTATACTTCTGATGTCACCACATCGCTCGGTTCAGACTCCTCTACAGTCTTTTGAACAGGAGTAGAAGTTTATCCCTTGTTTCCTGCTTAGGATTTGATTTCCAGTTCATTCTAAAGGCTACTTAAACTCTATACTTCTGATGTCACCACATCGCTCGGTTCAGACTCCTCTACAGTCTTTTGAACAGGAGTAGAAGTTTATCCCTTGTTTCCTGCTTAGGATTTGATTTCCAGTTCATTCTAAAGGCTACTTAAACTCTATACTTCTGATGTCACCACATCGCTCGGTTCAGACTCCTCTACAGTCTTTTGAACAGGAGTAGAAGTTTATCCCTTGTTTCCTGCTTAGGATTTGATTTCCAGTTCATTCTAAAGGCTACTTAAACTCTATACTTCTGATGTCACCACATCGCTCGGTTCACACTCCTCTACAGTCTTTTGAACAGGAGTAGAAGTTTATCCCTTGTTTCCTGCTTAGGATTTGATTTCCAGTTCATTCTAAAGGCTACTTAAACTCTATACTTCTGATGTCACCACATCGCTCGGTTCAGACTCCTCTACAGTCTTTTGAACAGGAGTAGAAGTTTATCCCTTGTTTCCTGCTTAGGATTTGATTTCCAGTTCATTCTAAAGGCTACTTAAACTCTATACTTCTAATGTCACCACATCGCTCGGTTCAGACTCCTCTACAGTCTTTTGAACAGGAGTAGAAGTTTATCCCTTGTTTCCTGCTTAGGATTTGATTTCCAGTTCATTCTAAAGGCTACTTAAACTCTATACTTCTGATGTCACCACATCGCTCGGTTCAGACTCCTCTACAGTCTTTTGAACAGGAGTAGAAGTTTAACCCTTGTTTCCTGCTTAGGATTTGATTTCCAGTTCATTCTAAAGGCTACTTAAACTCTATACTTCTGATGTCACCACATCGCTCAGTTCACACTCCTCTACAGTCTTTTGAACAGGAGTAGAAGTTTATCCCTTGTTTCCTGCTTAGGATTTGATTTCCAGTTCATTCTAAAGGCTAATTAAACTCTATACTTCTGATGTCACCACATCGCTCGGTTCAGACTCCTCTACAGTCTTTTGAACAGGAGTAGAAGTTTATCCCTTGTTTCCTTTTTAGGGTTGGCTTTCTGGTTCCTTTAAAGTCTTCTTATTCTCATTCAGTCACCCCTTGCATCTTAGTTGCATTGTTGCTTTGCTTGGAAATAATTTTATTAAAAAAAAGTCACAGATTTGTCTTGTTTGCAGTTAAATTGAATATTTGCATTATATTATTAAATATTGAATTGAATGTAAAGAATACTCGAAGCTGTAATGAATTGTACCCAAACCCTCTTTTGTTAACATATGATTTTTTTCCCTCTTGATGTACATCAGAATACTTTATAGTAAGAAGAATATCAAAGTAGCAATGAAGAGGCATACACAATAACATCCTTGAATGGAATCGGTAAGAATGGAACTGGCCTGAAGGTCAAATTTAAGAAATAAATACCTTAATTATCTGAATATAATTCCTCTTTCAATGCAAGTTGTTTTGCAGCTGAACAAAATGTCTTTTTTCAAATGTCTGCTAAATCTTTCTCAGACTGCATTACTTCAAGCATTTCATTGATTATTGATTGATTGACAAATATACTTAGCAAGCCATTGACGTACCTACAATGCCTTATTTCTTTAGAATTTTCATACAGATAATAATAGGATTAATTCTATCGGATTCAAGCCATCAAACAATTTAAGCTGGAATTAGGTTTATGACAAATTTGAAAAAAAAAATCCTTATTTTTCCCATCAATGACCACAAGATAAGTAAAAATTATCATCACTATATAATAATTAACGTTGTGTATTTATTTATATCTTTAGTGGTGATTTCTCATAGCCATTTTAATAATCTAAACAAAGTATTAGACAAAATTAGTTCCTGAGCAACACCAGGTACCTCAACTAGTACATAAATTTATTTTATCAGTGGTGGATTCATGGATTCCGGATAACTGAAAATCTCTTTCTACACTTGCAGTACATTTTTACAGTAAAACCAGTAGCAATGAATTTATATTAGAAACCTATTCTCTCAGATTTGTGCTAATGCCTGACAACTGACAATTCCTCTAAAACTTTATATATTCCCCATTTTATACCGATCCACGAACAGTCACGTTGCTTAATATTTAATTTGTATGTGTTTATATATGGATGAGGCGAACATCCACAGCCAGAGTGAAAGGAGATGACAAACTTAATGGCCATCTATCTAGAAAGAAACTGATATAAAAACCAAACATTTGGACCATATGAGAATGCCTAAAAATCTCACTGAATATTGCATTGCCCATTATGCAGGTTACCAAGGATTACACCAGACAAAGGTCAAAAAATCTGCTACTGATAAAGAAAACATCTAGTCAACCATCTGACAAAAAAAAAATCGACTACAAAATCAAAACTTAAAAATTTCTTCAAGTGGAAAATAAGGCAAATCAACATCCACTCAGGGTCTAACTCACTTCCTTTTGCAAGAATGCAAGAAAGCAAAACTTGATGTTGAAAATATGCAAGACATGTGGTGACTTTGTGACTCCACTGTACATTTGGTTTGGTTTATTTTGTTTCACGGCATATCAACATCAATGGGTTATTTAATGCCGACAACATTTTTAAGATAGATTCGTATGAATAGAATATGTATTCTTTGGTTTAGATTGGTTTGTTTTGTTTTACGGCATATCAACCTCAATGGGTTATTTAATGCTGACAACATTTTTAGGATAGATTTGTATGAACACAATATGTATTCTTTGCTTTAGATTGGTTTGGTTTATTTTGTTTTACGGCATATCAACCTCAATGGGTTATTTAATGCCGACAACATTTTTAGGATAGATTCGTATGAATAAAATATGTATTCTTTGGTTTAGATTGGTTTATTTTGTTTCACGGCATATCAACCTCAATGGGTTATTTAATGCTGACAACATTTTTAGGATAGATTTGTATGAACACAATATGTATTCTTTGCTTTAGATTGGTTTGGTTTATTTTGTTTTACAGCATATCAACCTCAATGGGCTATTTAATGCTGACAAAATTTTTTATTGCTGGTAATATTTTGTTTTGTCAAAAATTTGTTTCTGGTAATACTTTTCCTTCAAAATTGTATTACTGGTAATAATTTTTTCAAAAAGTATTGCTGGTAATAGTTAGCTATTTGCCCATAGCTGGGACCCCAACAGGTGCTACCACCCTGGGTCAAGGTGAACCTGGGAACACCAGCAATTAAGAGGTAGTTCCACACTCCTCAAAACCTCCTGATCAGAGGCCTTGCTGCTGGTCATAGTGTATCGTCTTACCCAGGACGCGGATGTAGTTTAATGTCTTACCCAGGATGTGTACATTTGGGGTACAATTTATTTTGGACTGGCAACAATGAGAAAAGACATGAATTTGGAATTGCAATATGCAAATCACCAGATATTACAATAAACAATATCTTAGACTTGTCCATAAAACTGATGGCTGCTGGCATTGGTGTTCATGGCTTGTGATATCACCTTAAGCTCCAACTAAATAAAAGTGCTGGTTCAGAAAAAGACATTCTACACAGGATTAATTAACCATTGTATATTAGAAAAAAAAAATCAAACTAGAAAACTGTACACTAATAGGGATGTTAATATTAGCCCAATTATTTTAAAATGTCACTGCTCCTTTGGTAGTAAGACATGGCCCTTTGAAATAGAAGCCTCAAACAACAATGGTGAACTCTTGTTAAATTTTTGTTATTCAAAAAATATTCTATCCTTAATACATGGGCTGAACATCCCATGAAACACCAGATCCCATTTAGCCCAGATAGTGTAACAAAAAAGATTTTTGACTTCAGCATCACAGACTCTTGGTATAGGAACTTCGTGATCGATGTTAGAGTTTACCTCCTACTTTGAATTAAACTGTTGACATCATAGCTCACTTTCACTCACATGAATCTGTCTATATTTCAGAGATGAGGTATTATGTACACTATTTACATTATTTGGACTATTGTCCTCATCTTTGTTGCCATATTTATTACGTTTCAGCCTTTCAGTATCTGTCTATATTTCTGAGATGATGTATTATGTACACTATTTACATTATTAGGACTATTGTCCTTATCTTTGTCGCCTATGCTAGGGCAGAAAAATCTCCTGAGCCGACCAAGCATAGAAATGAATACAATTATGGGAACCAGTAATAAGGAGTGCCAAGAAAAGAGATATCAACAACAAAATTGCAATATGAGCTCTGGTAAAAAAATGATTGCTGATGATATAGGTTTATAATACCCAGAAATTCATACACAGATGTCCTCAAGGACACATGGCACAGTGGATAAAGGCATTAGTTAGATCCAGTGACAGGACCCAAAGAGAGTGAGTTCAATATCCAGTTAAGGCAGTGGAGAACTTGGAGAGGAGATAACTGACATCCATTAAACATGGCACGTGTAACTAGAACAGTCTACCCCAGTGAGCGAAATAAAGGATTCAGTTCAACATTCCAACCACTGGAGCCAGAGCATACAACGGCCAAAACATTGTAATAAATATGATGACAAAGATGAGTAGTCCGAATAATGTAAATAGTGTATAAACTATGAAAAACATATAATGATGATGTATAACATGAAATTCCTTAAAAATGAAAAGGTCAGATCAGAAATTGGTAATAAACTACAGTCCAAATTAATGTCAATAAATCAATATAGAGGAATTAAATAATGTTGTTATATCTTCATTAGTTGAAGCATTGGCGACTATTCCAAGAATACCCAGAAGAAAAAAGATATTCCTGTGGGACACAAACAAACCAAAGAGAAATAGAAGGGAAAATATCAATAAATTAACAAAGTAAACAAAGAAATAGGCAATGTGTTGTATTGGGAATCTCATGAAGGAAGTTTGGAATCAGAAAAACATTCTCCAAAAAGTGAGGTTTATCACAAATTAATGCCCTATAGAAACAAAAAGGTAAATGTCAAGACCTTTAATTGAGAAGAGAAATGGAAGGAAAAATATCAATCAATTAACAAAGAGATCAGTTAACATAGAGAAACTAATATCTCCAAAAAAAAGTAGAAACCACACAACATAGACAATATGTTGTATTGGGAATATAAGTGAAAAACCACAAGAAATCATACAATTACAATCATTACAGAAGAAATGTCCTGATCTCAAGAAATACAGTCACATTTCAATCTTAAATTAAAGATGCTCACAGAAATAGGACATATACCACTATACACCCAAACATTACAAAATCCATCTCCAAACATAAACAATAATGAACTTATTGATGGGAAAGTTAAGAAAGTTATTAACAAACTTCATATTGTGGTTGAACATTTGCAAACAGCTTACTTTTTTGCTAAATCAAATAAATTTCTCAATCTCATGAAGGAAGTTTGGAATCAGAAAGCGATTCCCAAAAAGTGAGGTTTTTCATAAATTAATGCCCTATGGAAACAAAAAGGTAGATCTCAAAACCCTTATCCATATGGAAGTATCTCAATTGGATCCCTTATAGTGAAAGTATTAATGAACCTTGTATTAACTTCACTCTTATCAATAATGGCAACCCAAATTTCCAGGAACCGGTTCTATAAAGGCAGATAATCTTTATGAACTTATTCTGTCCTTTTTTTTTTCAATCTGAGAATGATAACAAATAATTTTATATAGTATTAGGAAGGATTAAATCATTTTTATAATAAACGTTTTCTATTAAGAGTCTGTCTATATTTCTGAGATGAGGTATTATGCACAGTATTTACATTAGTTGGACTATTGTCCTCATCTTTGTCACAACGTTTCGGCCATTGTACACTTCAACCACCTGAAGAAGGCCAGAGCATACAATGGCTGAAACGTTGTGACAAATATGGCAACAAAGATGAGGACAATAGTCCGACTAATGTAAATACTGTTTTATATAAAATAAAGATATTAACAGATTGAAATTCTGTACTCATCATATTTCCATTCAGAAGTATGATGCTTTTTGACTCTAGTGTCATCAACTGTGTTGTGATTTCTTAACCACATTTGAACTGAATCACTGCAGTCCCCAAGATCCAATGTAAGACCTATCAAATTTATGACTAGAAGATTTGCCACATTTTTAACTTCAAGAAGATTTCTTTTGTCAGAATAAATTATGTTCATCACAGAAAACCCTCTTTCAGCTTCCACAGAACTTACAGCAATGGCAGTAATTATATTTATTTAGCTTATAATAAATCAGCTAAGATTATGTTCAGATAATCTAATAACCTATTTGCTAAGATTTTATAATTTTAAGAACTGGTGGGATGTCGCAACAGCCTCTTACCATTTTATGAAAGTCCCCTCCTCCCAATCCATTTTGGTTTTTGTTTTGGTGGCATAGATGTCATCAAACAACTCTAGGAGATTGGATACTTATCCAACAGAAAATTGTACATATACTATGTTCACATCACAGCAGTATATGACAAAATCATTAGAGACTTCTTGTTGTCGTCCATTATAAACCATCTTCTCTGACTCCACTGAATGCATTGAACTTTTTTTCTCTGGGCTGCATTTTCAGAATTAAAATTTACTCACACCACCAAATTTTATGTGATAAAATGTATATTTAAAAATTAAAAATAGTGTTAAAAGGAGATAACTGTGCATTTGAAGTCGGAACATTATCAGTGATAATGCTCTCCTCCAATTTGCAGACACTAGTTATTATATTCTCAATACCTGATGTAATAATAAAATATCATAATAAAAAATCAGTCATTAATTATTTATATTTATAGTGGGACTCATGCATGCAATTACAAGTTATCAATAATAATATTTGAAATTTTGAAATCATATTTATTTTTGGCATTTTGAATTTTTTGAAACAGTTTTAAAATCTTTGACTGTCTTTCAATCATTCTGCCTCACCTGCTATCCTCTTCCCTGCACCTATGAGGCATGGTGCATCTTTTGGGAACCACTGCATTAGAGGAACTGTATCAATCCACAAGATGAGACATATCTAGACCCCAATACAGAAATCTTTCAAACATAAACAAGGAGGAACTGAAAGCCCCAGTTTATTTAATCATTTCTCATATCTATCTATATAGGCATTGGTTAGATCCAGTGACAGGACCCAAAGAGTGTGAGTTCAATACCTGGTTAAGACAGTGGAAAACATTCAGAGGGAAAATTAACAGGAGATAACTGATAACTGACATCCATTAAACATGGCACATGGAACTAAAACAGTCTACCCCAGTGAGCGAAATAAAGGTTTCAGTTCGACATTCCAACCACCTGAAGAAGGCTGGAGTGTACAACGGCCGAATCGTTGTAATAAATATGGCGACAAAGATGAGGAAAATAGTCCGAATAATGTAAATAATGTTCATTTCTCATACTATAACACGAACGAGTACAGACGTCAAGAGATGGGTACTGATCATTTAAGCATTCCATACCATGTCCCAAGTGACTCAATAGACGACAACAATCCTGTTTTCTGTTCTGCGGTCAATGTACTGATGATGTTGGGGGAGGTACTGATGACAAAGGTAGTCCTAGTTGGGATAAGAATAATCATGAAGGAAAAAAAAAAAATCAACATCCGCTAAGTGTTCTCAGTAGAATCCAAAGATAATCTTGGTCTCTTGATGGTTCTATGAAAATAGAAACATAATTAAATCACCGTCATCAAAACAATGTCTTTCTAAGACTCAAGAAGACAAACATTGTTTAGATGTTACAAGAAATATTTACTGGTAGTTATTCTGTTGAGTTTAACATTTTCCAATGGAAGCAGGTAATCGCAATAAATGATACATGAAACATCAAATAACATCTCTCAAATGTAATAATTTTCTCAAACAGCAATTTTTTTTTTTTTTACAGTAAGGTTCACCTTGTACAAAGGCCGGGTACCATTCAAGTTAGAGGGTCATATAATAATTGATGTTTGCAACTTAACCATTTGCAAAATAACCTGTAACATTGTAGAATCAAAATATGATACTCACTCTTGCAAGCAAGTTTCCAACTAGCATCCAGTTGGCAGACAAAAAGAAAGTGGGCTGGAACTCAAAAATGTACTTGAGCAATCATAGCATAAAGATGGATATTTATTGCTCACAGTATCCACACCAAAGTCAACAGCCAATCAGAACCTAGAAAACAGGCTTGCCCAAATAGCAGAATAGAACATCCTAGTTTGTTACATAAGCTATGCACCAACTGGCCCAAAGGACAAGTTGCCATAGCACACTCAACTTGCAATATGGTCAAGTACTGGTCTGTTTGTCCAACTAAATTCTACAAACATGAAGCAGAAGTTACTATGAACTTATAAAATACTATTGTTATTGAAAGTTTAATTTTTATTAGGTACTTGATTATAGAGACTCTTAGAATAATTGTGCAATAATTTCTAATTAAAAAGTTTCAGCATAATCATCTTGGACAGAAAATCAACATCCTCTATGAAGTGTTCTAAGAAAAAGGACTCAAGATAAACCTTTCCAAAAGAGAAACTATGATCTGGAATTGGAATGAAAACAGTGATGGCACCTATCCTGAATCCATCATCAAAATGAAAACATCCTCTATCAAGTGTTCTAAGAAATAGGACTCAAGATAAACCTTTCCAAAAGAGAAACTATGATCTGGAATTGGAATGAAAACAGTGATGGCACCTATCCTGAATCCATCATCAAAATGAAAACATCCTCTATCAAGTGTTCTAAGAAATAGGACTCAAGATAAACCTTTCCAAAAGAGAAACTATGATCTGGAATTGGAATGAAAGCAATGATGGCACCTATCCTGAATCCATCATCAAAATACAGGATGAGGAATTAGTAAATTCCAAACACTTTGGTTCATGACTTATTCATCACAAATAGTACAGGAAATGATGAAATTGTATATAGAATAGGCGGCACTAGGGATAGTTTTGCCAAACACCAGCAATTGATACAAAGCCAAAACATTAACCTAAAAACTTAAGTCATATTTTTAAATAGCCTCTTCAGATCAAGACTTACATATGGGTAGGGCGCTATACTTGTTCAGAAATACCTAAATTGTCAGTTTTATAAAACTGCTTTTTCATATAAATGGTTAAAAATGTCTTTGATCAAATGAAACTTGTTGGTTTTGCAAATACCGTTCTTTTTTTTTTTAACATTGTGGGCTGATGCTATGGCATCACAAACAAAAAAACTGTACCAAATAATAGAAATTGTATAACTTGAGGACTTTCAACAGCAGCAACAACTAAAATGATTATCACATATAACTTGAAGAGAAAATAATGATATAATCAAGATGTTGACATTCCACACTACTTCAAACAAAAGGTTAGGAAAGCAACCACCATCAATATGGGAAAGAGCAATAACAGTGGACTTGAAAAAAACCTATTTTCTTGAAAAATTGTCTTAATTGAAATGTTTTATTAATTTCAACCAAAACAGCATTGGCAGTTTTGTCAATGAATGACAGATGTTTCCTTATAAGGAAACTGCTAATATTAAAATTATCTTTGCTATTAGATTAGATTATTATTTTATTACTTACATGTGTTGTTGCTGCTGAGATTTCTCGAGTGATAATGTTTCTTTTATTTGGTATGATTTTTTTGTTTCTGATTCTGACGTGAAGGTTGATGACTTTACAATAAATATGCACTGGAAAATTGGTTGTCAGCAAATATTACTGATAGAATTGAGCTTTGGAATTACTTTTTAACCACGAAAGACTTGTTCTGTATAAAGTCCCATACAAGGAAGTTTATCTGAATCATTATTAGATTTTGAGAATTGAGGAACAGTGTCATGTGACAACGAGAAACTCATTTCAAGCAAGAAAGCACTCAGGGAGCATATATGTCTGCCAACAGTGTTGATGCTAAAAACTGAATGGAAATCGGTTCAAAGATATGAGAGAATGCTGAAAAGTTCTCAGCCAAAAATAAGACCAAATGCCCAGATATAAGACCTTTTTTTTAAGATTCTTGGTCAGGCTAAGAACTTTTTTTTAAGATTCTTGGTCAGGCTAAGAACTTTTTTTAAAAATCTTGGTCAGGCTAAGGACTTTTTTTTAAGATTCTTGGTCAGGCTAAGAACTTTTTTTTAAGATTCTTGGTCAGGCTAAGAACTTTTTTTTAAGATTCTTGGTCAGGCTAAGAACTTTTTTTTAAGATTCTTGGTCAGGCTAAGAACTTTTTTTTAAGATTCTTGGTCAGGCTAAGAACTTTTTTTTAAGATTCTTGGTCAGGCTAAGAACTTTTTTTTAAGATTCTTGGTCAGGCTAAGAACTTTTTTTTAAGATTCTTGGTCAGGCTAAGAACTTTTGTTTTTAGATCTTGGTCAGGCTAAGAACTTTTTTTTTAAGATCTTGGTCAGGCTAAGAACTTTTGTTTTTAGATCTTGGTCAGGCTAAGAACTTTTTTTTAAGATCTTGGTCAGGCTAAGAACTTTTTTTTTAAGATCTTGGTCAGGCTAAGAACTCTTTTTTTAAGATCTTGGTCAGGCTAAGAACTTTTTTTAAGATCTTGGTCAGGCTAAGAACTTTTTTAAAGATCTTGGTCAGGCTAAGAACTTTTCAGCATACCTTGTAGATCTGATGTACAGAATGTAACTCTGCAAGTTTTTTTTTAATATTCCAGTCTGTTGTCTGAATATATAAAATATTTCAAAATGTAAAAACCTTTTGTGGATTCACCCTAAAATTGAGCCACTCTTTTATAAAATGTCTGTTGTAGCATACCTACGGACAGTAATGAGCATGTCCCCATTCACATAAATACAGTAGTAAATACTGTATGTTAGTCTAGAGCTGGAGATTCATTGTGGAATTCAGTTGACTAATTCTTCTACACACCGCTGGTGAATCTTATATGTGTTGTTCTTGTCCTAAGTATTATCATTCATTACCAACGTTTATTTGATTATTCTATTCAGTAACCTTCCCTAGGCTACAACAATATCACTAAAATTCTTTGAGAACTTTCGGAAATACTATTTGGACAAACAAACGTGGATGAAAACTCCTGTTCGATTGTGTTGCCTAGGGTAACCAGAACAAAAAATTCACCCAACTATTAAAGATTAGTCTTGGGGTATATATGAGTTTTGGGTCAACTTGAATGAACAAATTGGTTAGAAATTTAAACTCTGCTGTTCAGGAGCAACTGAGAAGAGCGAGGCAAGCTGAACATGAATTCCAGAGTTTGAAAATTCATGAAGATTAATCAATAATGCTCTTGGCAAAGTTGGAATAAATTAGACACAATTCTTCAAAATTACTCTCTTTTTCTTATGCTAGGTAACCTCAGGATAAGCATATTGACTGTCCCATATCTTGGCACTCGTTTGGAGTTGGTGACAGTGAAAGAGGTCGATTGATTCTTGACTGAATTCCTTCGAGGTTGATTTGGCTCAGGAAATGCTTTGGGGAAAAAGTTGGTTCCATACAACAGAAGTCTGTGGGATGAAGGCCAAGATACAATACAGCAAGAGAAAAAGTATATATAATATTACTGATGCATAACAGATTTTACAAGAATAATGAACAGGTCAATTGATTCTTGAATGATATCCTTTGAGGTTGATTTGGCTCAGGAAATGCTTTGGGAAAAAACTTGGTCCCATACAACACAAGTCTGCGGGATGAAGGCCAGGATTCAATAGGATGAGAGAAAAAAATATAAAATGTTACCGATTCATGGTAGATTTTACAAGAATAATATATACTCATTTGATTAAGCATAATGGGCCCTGAATCCACCTCCCAGGAAAATTCTCAGATATTTTGGAAATATCTATGTAGCTGATACTATGAGTTATAGGGGCACCTCCAAAAATCAAGATGACCAGGATTCAATAGGATGAGAGAAAAAAATATAAAATGTTACCGATTCATGGTAGATTTTACAAGAATAATATATACTCATTTGATTAAGCATAATGGGCCCTGAATCCACCTCCCAGGAAAATTCTCAGATATTTTGGAAATATCTATGTAGCTGATACTATGAGTTATAGGGGCACCTCCAAAAATCAAGATGACCAGAGCCCAGCAATTAATCTCTCCTTTAACCTTGCTCATACAGCTCAAGAGGGAAGGCATTGACTGATAACATTCACTATATAAAATTTTAAAATTACAAAAAGACATATTCATCATTTTTGTGCAAAATATAAAAATTTTAACTCCTTACCAAATCTAATTTCAAACACAAAAACCTAGGTAGTAGGAACAGAAAGGGAAAGGGGAGCATGCGTGTCTCTTGTCTTTGAGGTCAAAATAGGCACAAATAACAAAATAAGATTTAACCACTGCATTAAATTTCAAAGGAAAAACATTTATTAACCAAGACAAAAAAAAAAGATATAAACACAAAATTTGCACAAAAATTTCCTTTTGTGTGCTTATTCTTTTCTTTTTATGTGCCATGTCCCTTCAGGACGTGGGTGATCATGGCTCTCCACTTCTCCCTATCCCTTGCATCTCTCAATAAGTTTTGTCCCTTTGCTACTTCCCACAGGCCATGTTCTCTCATCCACTTGCTTAAGCCCGCTAGGTATGTCATGTGTTGCTTTCCCTTGCCTCTCTTTCCTTCTATTCGACCTTTATGTACCGTGTCCCTTCAGGACGTAAGTGATCATGGCTCTCCACTTCTCCCTATTCCTTGTAGCTCTCAATAAGTTTTGTCCTTCTGCCACTTACCCCAGACAATGTTCTGTCATCCACTTGCTTAAACCCGCCAGATATGTTATGCATTGCTTTCCCTTGTCTCTCTTTCCCTCTATTCAACCTGTGAGTATCAGATTCTTCAGGCTCTCTTTTCTCATTACATGTCCCAGAAATTTCATCTATCTCTTCCTGATGTTAAGTATAAGCTTCTTCCATGTTTGCATCCTCTCCAAGACCTCATCGTTGCTCAGACGCTCTGTCCATGATATCCTTAAAATCCTTCTGTAGAACCATATCTCTGTTGCCTCAAGTCTCTTCTTCATCTTTGAGGAGACCATCCAACATTCGCTGCTGTATAGGAGGATAGATGTCAGTTCCAGTTCAGTAATCCTTTCTTTGTCACCAAAGAAGGAAAGGTAACAAATTTCTGATGGTTGACCATGAAAAAATGGAAAACATTCTGATTTTAGTTTAGAAAAAGACAAGGATTTTGACAAAAAGAAAACAATTCAAGAAGGCCGACTAACAAAAGGTGTAGCCACCTTTCAAAAAAAGCAAAAACACCTACTTTTATTTGCCACACGAGCATCTTCAGGAAATATAGTAATTCTAGAAAAGTCCCTTTTAAAATCACATTGTTCGTGCTTGGGATAATTTCTTTGAAATCATTTTGTTCTTTGTCGAATCACTGGAGCATTTTCACTTGAACTTCAGAATTCTTTAGTTTCTCTGCAACTGGCGAGTAACTTTGGATTGTTTTGATGCTCTCTCTTTGATGTCCTTGATGTTAATTTGCCTTGTCATCAAAAAAAGTCTTCCCCTCTTATCTACTGACGAGATTTTGTTTGGAAAAAGAGAATCACACAAGGTTTAAATGTGGGTTCTCATTAGTGCATGAGACCACATTTCTCATGTGGCAGTATATATGAAAAGATAATTTTCCATAAACTTGAAATGGATCCTTAACAAATTTATTGGCTTTTGCATATGAAATTTTTTTTTACACAAACTGGCTTTCATAAAAATACAGTTGTCTCAAAAGTAGATTTATTAAAAAAACAAAACAAAAAACAAATTAAAGGATTAAACATTTATTAATGACTAACATTTTAAAATTAGTAAAAATAAAATTTTTCTAACGACCTCCACAACCAAGCTACTATCATTTCATCATCACATTGTTATATTCAGTGCTCATAGGAATATATACATGACAAACACTGTGGATAGAATAAGTAAAGGTTTATTGTAAAAACCAGTACAATAAAGAATAAAGGTAACAGTTACGCACAAGGTAATCGCAAGTCAATCCAGTAGTGAGTGCTACTATTGGAAGGTTGGTAGTTCTCGCCTAAGTCTGAGTCGTATTCAACAGATCCCAGCTAGACTCTGTAGTCCGTTAACTTACAGATACTGATAAGTAGTTACTCATGGGGATGACAGGTTATTCCATTACATCACACATCAGATTCCAAATTTTCTTTAGTCCTGATGAAATGGTTATACTCTCAATGTGGCGCCTTGCCAGGAATGTCTTTTGGGAGTGAAGCTCACCTCAGATCCAAAATGGAACTTGAATATAAGATCCATGACTAAAGATGCTGGAAAAATGCTTGGTTGTTGTATCACCCTAAAGTGCTGTCATGATTTATCTTTACGAGTTAGATCAGACCAAAAATAGGGTACTGCTGCCCAATCAACATTCTCCAGCCTTGATAGAATTCAAAAGAATTTACATGGTCTTGTTTGCTTTCGTTTGGTTTGTTTTATGGCATATCAACCTCAATGGGTTATTTAATGTCGACAAAATTTTTATTGCTGGTAATATTTTGTTTTGTCAAAAATCTATTTCTGGTAATATTTTTCCTTCAAAAATGCATTGATGGCAATATTTTTTTTCAAAAATGTATTGCTGGTAATATTTATTTTTTAAAAAACATTGTTGGTAATATTTTTTTTCAAAAATGTATTGCTGGTAATATTTATTTTTTAAAAACATTGTTGGTAATATTTTTTTTCAAAAATGTATTGCTGGTAATATTTATTTTTTAAAAACATTGTTGGTAATATTTTTTTTCAAAAATGTATTGCTGGTAATATTTATTTTTTTAAAAACATTGTTGGTAATATTTTTTTTCAAAAATGTATTGCTGGTAATATTTATTTTTTTAAAAACATTGTTGGTAATATTTTTTTTCAAAAATGTATTGCTGGTAATAGTTTTTTTTTTTGCTTCAAAAATTTATTGCTGTAATAACTATTTTTTACAAAGTATTTCTGGTATTAAAACCTATTTTTACGCTTTCATAGTCTTTTTACCCCAGTTTGGGGGTTAACTATTTGCCCATAGCTGGGACCCTAACGGGTGCCACCACCCCGAGTTAGGGCAGACCTGGGAACACCAGCAATTTAGAGATGGTTCCACGCTCATGAAGACCTCCTGATCAGAGGCCTTTTCATGGCCTTGTGGGACATGAATTATTTACCATGTGCAACTCCTCTCCCACAGAATCAACACTGCAAGAATCTTGCTACTTCCATGAAAAATGTTTTTACATGATATATTCTCAGGTTCCATGAGTTCAGACCTTCATAGAAAGACACACAATGCCATATACACAGAGGCATATCATCCTCATAATCCATTGCCAAAAAGTAAATTCTATTAAAACAGCTTCTTCCCAAGAGTTGCTACTTTATGGACCTAACTCCTGAGAGGATGCTTCCCTAAACATTAAAAACTTATCCTCTTTAAATATGGGATGTACCATAGAACCACCACCTTATTTAGTAAACATATTTGTTTCTTCTATTGGGCGAACATTTAATACAAAAAAAAATCTTAAGATACAAAAATTGAGGCCAAAGTTTCATTGCATTGAAATAGTGTAAATTTAGTTATATTCAGAATGGGCTTGATACTTTAATTCAATTTAATTTCAATAATTATATTGAGGTTTTTGGCTCTTGTTTTTGAAACATGAGAACTCTTATGTAGGGAAGGAATCATATTTATTAAAAAAATAATTATATATATATATATATATATATATATAACGGTGCAGAGACATGCGAAATCGTAGGTATTTACTTACTACACGAACTAAGCAAAATAATAGATAGAAATGACACAGGGCTCTACAGGGATGACGGTCTCATAATCTTAAGAAACTGCAACAAACAAAACACAGATAAAACTAGAAAAGCAATAATTAAAATTTTCAAAAATAACAGATTCGAGATAGATATAAAAACTAACCTAAACGAAGTAGATTTTCTAGATGTCACCTTCAACCTAAGAAAAGGCACACACAAACCATACAGAAAACCCAATGATAAACCACAGTACATACACATATACTCCAACCACCCGCCTTCTATAATCAAACAGATACCAAAATCGATTAACCGCAGGCTTTCTGACAATTCTTCCGATGAATCTATATTTAACAAAGCTAAGAAAGACTATGAAACAGCCCTAAAAGATAGCGGATTCCCAGCAACACTCACATACTCACCACAGAACACAAAAATGACCAACAGGAAAAGAAATATCATATGGTTCAACCCACCGTACAGCAAAAACGTAAAAACAAACATAGGAAAAATATTCTTCAAACTTTTACACAAACACTTCCCGGAATCAAGCACCCTACACAAAATATTCAACAAAAACACAGTAAAAATCAGCTACAGTTGCACCGAGAACATGGCACAAATAATAAAAAAGCACAACAGGAAAATTATTAACAAACCACACGAACAAATTAAACCCACGTGCAACTGCAGAATAAAAAACGAATGTCCCTTAAACGGCAATTGTTTACAAAACAACGTAATCTACCAAGCCACGATAAAATCAGCAGATAATGAAGAAAAAGTATACATATGAGTAACTGAAGGACCCTGGAAACAAAGAAATTATGTACACAAAACATCTTTCACAAATAGTAAATATGCGAACAGCACAATGCTTTCTAAGTATATCTGGGAAATAAAAAACAAAACACACACCACACCAAAAATATCTTGGAAAATAAGGAAAAAATCATCAGCCTACAACAACCTATCAAAAACTTGCAAACTTTGCTTGGAGGAAAAAATAGCTATACCTTCCCAGATCAAAATAAATTATTAAATAAAAGATCCGAGCTAATCTCAAAATGCAGACATGAAAACAAATTTTTACTACGTAACTTAAAATAGAAAAATAAATAAATATATAAACAAACAACAATAAAATAAGCAAAATAAATTACTCCAAACAAATTACAAAACCACACCTGTTAGAATATGCGAAATAAAATCCAAACAAAAGAACAGATGAAAGTTATAACTGTTATATAAATAAAAAAAAAACATTAATAAAAGATAATATACTACGTTACTCAAAAAACCGAAAGCCAAAAATATATAGTCTAACAAATAAATAACAACAAGTATAATAAATCGATCTAAATACATCCAAATATATAAATAAACTAACAACCAATTACGATAAACTAGCCGTTTAGAAAAAACAAATAAAGATAACCAACCTAAATAGATAAATTAAAAACTGTTCCCACCAAAATAATAGTCAGAACAAACCACAACATCACACCCCAAAATTCAACAAATAGATTTAATCAATGACAAATAAACAAATATATAAGATAAAAAATAAAAATGAAAATAAATAAAAACAAGCAAAACAATTTGACCCAAATAAATAAGTGAACAAGCAACTTCCGGTAAATGATGGCCATTATAGACTACCAACAATAAGCTATATAAACAAATTTTTACTACGTTAACCAAAAACACCGATCAAAATAAAAAAATAAATAAATAAATATATAAGATAAAAAATAAAAATAAAACAAACAAAAAAACAAGCAAAATAATTTGACATAAATAAATAAACAAATAAGCGACTTCCGGTAAAAGTAACCGCCAAAATAGACTACCCATAATGCACCACTGACCCTGATAGAAATAGCCGAGAAAAATAACAGCACTAGTCGCCTGACGATTGCACTAGCATGAAACAGACTGTCGCTTCTAAGTGCTGACTTCCATGTCCACTTTTATATATATATATATATATATATATATATATATATATATATATATATATACACACACACACACACCATAATCCCCATGTATAATATGCAGTTTTTCTAAAAAAAATAATCAGGGGTGTGTATTATGCACAGCTACAAAAAAATCTTTTAAAAATTGCCGATTCATAGGTCGATTTCAGTCGTGAAATGATACCCATCACAAACATACGACAATTTGACACTAACATTTAGGAATTGCAACCCCATAAGGATATCAAATACAATCACATGTACCTAACAATACTTACAAATGTAAAATAAAATAAGAATTATCATAAAACTAAATTAGAATAATATTATTCTATGTTTAAAACCATTTTTTAAAATAAGAGTAAGAAACGCTGGGCGTAATGAAATTGGAGAACTACAATTAATAGGGTTTGATAACTGTTATGGCGTAAAACCATAGAAGGATAACACAGACTCGGATATAGGTTAAATAGTATATTCTCGGAAATGTAGTACAAAGGTAAATGTGTACAGGAGAGTACTTTCTCTCACTGGTGTCCCGACTCACATTCACTCACTCTGTGGCTACTACTCAGTGACCCTCACTTGGTGACTGACCTTACTCAGAGTTGGTAGCCATATTATATAGGTGTGGAAGAGTCCATTGTAGGTAGGTCCCCACAACAATAATCAAACAAGGGGTGTGTATTATGTGTGAGTAAAAGCATTTTCCCACACTTTCAGCACAATTTTAGGGGTGCGTTTTATGGATGAAGGCATATTATACATGGGGAATTACGGTATGTATGTATATATATATATATATATATACACACACACACACACATCTATCTTCAACTACAAACACCATCTCTGCCACTGAGCACACTTGTTGGACTGTTGGCCTCATCTTTCAATCAATGTGTCTTAAAGAAGGCCGGAGCATACAATGTCCGAAACATTGTCAATAAGACAATAAAGATGAGAACAACTCTCTGAACCATGTGAATAGTTAATGATGATACCTCATCTCAGAAATATAGGCAGACAATTGCATTAGTTTTTAGAATGTTGTAAATATAAAATTACTCTTGCAAATCAAGCTAATAGTATTTAATGTTTTTGTTGCAAATTCTCAAGAACAAGGGAAATGTATAAATTCACTTTCATCATTTGTTGAGGTTTTATTACCATTTTTATCACTTTTTAAAAGAATAAACATTGCTAATGAGTTAAGGTAATTAATATGATAGTCAAGGAAAAAATTCTTTTTGACACTGTCTGTTTTTTGCAGGTACAAAGGTTGAAAACTAACAAAATCCCATTTATTTAATATATATATATATATATATATATATATATATATAGAGAGAGAGAGAGAGAGAGAGAGAGAGAGAGAAAGAGAGAGAGATATGTATATGTATGTATGTATATATCCATCAAAGTACAGGGTTGGTACAGATGGAATAAAATTTCAACAACTAAAAACACTATTCTTAAAAGAGTGCTCAATACTGAGTAGAGCAAATAATATTTATTCAAACTTATAACCTAGGTATGTTATAATATCACTACTTTTGTTTCAACACTTCCAGTGTCTAATGAAGTGATGGTGTTGATTGCAAAAAAAAACCCCAATAAAAACAATTGCAATCAATACCATCACTTGCAATTTTTGCAGTGAATATATATATATGTGTGCGTGTGTAAGAAAGAATATTAAATTTTCATTTATCTTTTGTGAAAAATTCAAAATTAGAGTCATTATAATAAAAACGTCAAGCCCAGACTTGGTTAAAACCCATGCAGTTCAGAATATCTTTGCAAAACTCAGGCATAAAAATATTCACCAGTTATATATATACAGCGTGACCCAAAAAAATGGGAATTTTTGAAGTGCGTATTGCCAGACATGAGCAAGTGGCAACACTGCGAGACAGTGACCTTGAGCAAGTAAACATTTCGCCATTTTAGAAACGAGAATGAAATTCACAGTATCCCAGCTGAGATGTTGCAGCAGCCAATGAGGAATCTCAACAGCAGATTTCAAGAATGCATTCGTACAGGAGGACGCCATCTACAGGACGTAATTTTAAAAAAAATGAAAATTCCATCATTGTTTCTTAAATGGCATGTTTTAAGGTTTCAATTACTATGAATTAAATATTTTTCTGACATCACTCTTGGTTTTATTGCCTTGTTTAAAAGTTCCCGTTTTTTGGGGTCACCCTATATATATATATATATATATATATATATATATGTATATATATATATATACACTGTTGTATTACCAGAATAATCACTCCCAATTAACTCAAATACTTGAATATAAATATAGAAGGTTTCTGCTGAAACTTTCCACCTTTTCAGTATCAAGTGGAATAATACTAAATGCTAAGTATTTTGTCTTTGGCATTTAGTGGTTTAAACTGACTGACCCACAATTTATAGAAGGCAGTGGATTTTTAATAAGATTTTCCGGAAATGTGTTTCATACACCACAACATATGATCCTTTGTTACCTTAATAAGGTGATCCATTTACGTTTAGAATCTAAGGTCAAATTCTGCATGAAACATGTAATAAACCAATGCATTCTTGACCGAAATAAAGCCTCAAGAGTTGATCTATGTGCAACTTTCTCTCTCTCTCTATATATATATATATATAAGGAGCTGCAAAAGTAGATATACAAAGTATTCCTAGTATTATAATAGTAATATAAGAATTCATTTACTACATTAAAATCATTTTTATTTTTATTACAATACATTTATTATAATTTTTATTCATTAATAAATAATAATAATAATAAATGTTTTGCAGGTAAAGAGGGAGCGTGTGAAGGATGGGGGCAAACAGTTTGAACATTTCCAGAATTGATGTTTATTATTGAGATGTTCCTATAATGGGCACAATAAGTTTGTACATGTTTTGTTTCATTCCTGTGTACATACTTTTGCATTCCACTGTGTATATATGCGTGTGTGTGTGTGTGTGTGTGTGTGTGTGTGTGTGTGTATATCATCCCTGTTGAACTTCCTGAGGGCATCTGCAGGCAGCTCGATCTGACGTACAGACTGTGGTAGAGTGTGTTTGTCGATGGCTGGTGTAAGGAGTCACTTGAGAGTGCACCGACAGAAGGTGGAAATTGATTATAAAATCGTAGACATCCAACAATTGAAATGTGATATTTGTGGTAAAATATGCGGGTCCAGAAACGGTTTCACGCAACATTTCAAATTGAACGATAACGTACCACATGCTGTGGGACTTGTTAATGTAAGCTCCTTGCTGGGCTAAAGGGTCACATTCCTTCAGCACATCAGTAGATCTACTCTCAAAAAATATGAAGTAATGGCCGTACTTAGACATGTGTTGGCAACCACCATTTATATATATATATAGTGGATATAAAAATATTAATATTCAATATAAAAGCCCTATAAATAGCAACAATAATGGTAGAAAGAGATCTAGAAAAATCATATGGTATACTCCCCCTTTTAACATTATGGTTAAAACTAAATTGGGGCACTTGTTTCTAAACCTCATTAAAAAACATTTCCCCAAATCTGGAACCAACCCACTCAGTAAAATATTTAACTCTAATACTCTTAAGTTAAGCTATAGTTGTGCTGATAACCTAGAGAAAATAATTAAAAAACATAACAATAGTATATTCAGCAAGTATATGAATTCGGAGAGCCTGACAACCCACAAGGTTGCGCAAAGCAACATTAAGCAAAATGACACTAATAATAAATCATGTAACTGCAGGAATCCCAATAATTGTCCACTAAATAATAATTGTTTAACTAGCTCTGTAGTTTATCTCAGTACTATATCAACACTAGAAAATACAAATATAAAGAAATTCTACATAGGTTGCACCATGAGACCATTCAAGGAACGCTGGCGGGGTCATCTGCAATCTTTTAATAATAGTAACTATAAATATATGACTTCATTATCCAAATACTTTTGGAGTCTAAAAGAGAAAAATAAAACACCTAAGGTTAAATGGAAATTAATTAGAAAGGCCCGGACATGTAACTCACTATATGCCCCGTGTTACCTATGCCTTAACGAGAAACTTGAAATAATTAGATTTAAAAATAAGACTGATCTTTTAAATCAAAGATATGAACTAACAGTTAACTGTAAACATCGTTTTAAATTTAACTTAGTATAGAAATCATATACTTTCTATGATAATGATAAATTAAACTTAATAGACTATTACCTTTTTAGCATGATAGTCGCCCTATCGATATGAATGTGTACTGGGTACTTACAAAGTATCATACGTGTCTGTATTTGGATGTATATATTTGTATGTTATGTAGAGTTATTTCTACTGTTGGATATGTATATGTGTATATAGGGGTATATATATGTGTTTTTTTTGTTTTTTGTTTTTTTTTATGAAGGTATATGGTTGTGTATATTGGCATCTATCATAGGTTAACTTGTTTATGTGTACGAGTAAGGGTGTAAATTCTGGTAAATGTCTACCACTAAATGTGTAAGTATATGTTTGGGTATATAGAGATATATATGTGTACTTGTGTATGTGTAGATATGTGTATGCATATGCATATGTATGTATATGTATGTGTGAGTGTGCATATATGTGTGTATATGTAGTATGTATGTTTCTATGTGTATGTATATATATGTATGTCTAAATATGTATATGTATATGGGTGTACATTTATATGTATGTGCGGGTATTTATATGTGTGCACTCGACTGTTTGTGTACTGTATATCTGGATGTGTCGATATGGGTATTTATATAGGATTAGATATTTATGTATATATGTTTGTGTGTCATTGTATGTGTATTTGTATGTATGCTTTAGTGTCTTGGAGTGTATCATAGATACAAACTAAAATCTACTTTTGTTGATAAGGAACCTTTAATTGCTTACAGACTTGTTCTTTTCTTAAATTATGATTAACTTTTAATATATTTTATCATAATGTTGTTGGAATATTATTAGAATATAAGTTGGTCTATGTATGCTTATTTCTTTTTCTTTTTTATGCATGTGTCTACATGTTTATGTATATATGTATATGTGTTTGTATATGTATGTGTGTATGCGTATATATATATATATATATATATATATACGTATATATATTAGTGAATATGTATGTTTGTATGTGTGTATGTATGTATATGTATATGTATGTATATGTATGTGTATGTGTGTAGATATATATGTGTGTATATATATGTATGTATGTGTGTATATCTATGTGTAGTTGCGTATGTATGTGTGTATATATATATGTACTAGCGGATGTGTATATGCATTTTTATATTCATATCGTTTTAATTTACGTTTGTTTAATTTTTCATGTATACACTTGTATTTGTAAATGTCTATGTATATATTTAGTTTATATGCATATATGTATACGTGCTTATGTATGTACATCTAGATGTGTATGTATGTATGTGTGTGCTTGTATATAGTTGCGTCTTTATATGTATTTCTTCACTTGCCTTATTTACTTTTCTGCGTCGACGTATGGGTCAATATATTTATATGTGCTTATCTATGTGTATGTTTATGTGCGTAGGTCTGTATATGCGTACCTATTATGCATATATGTGTGTAGGCGGGTGCATGTATTGATTTATATGCGGATGTGTGAGTGTACAATTATATGTGGAGGTGGTTATTTACTTTTGTCTGTAATGTGTCGAAAACTATATGTTTTTAAAAATATATATATATATATATATATATATATATATTTATTTGTTTAAATTTTATCTATGTATATTTAACCGGTTTAGCTATATTTCAAGTTAAAATTCGTTTAATAACATATTAAGCCACGAATAGCTTCGACATCTGACCGTCTAGATCATATTGAATGTAGATGTATGTGCCTGTGTGTATCGATGTGTATGTGTAAGTAAAGTGCATTTGCCTATGTGTGGTTTGATTTTTTGTATGTGTGTGTATATATCTAAATACGTCTGAGCGCTTAACATGCGTGTGTTCGAATGATTTCGCGTGAGAGGCGACTAACATGTTGAAATGAAACTAAAGTGTATACATTTCTGTCTGGGATTCTGAACATCCCTTTCAACATAATTTCAATGAAAATACAAATTAAATAGCATATATATCTTTTATTTTTATTTTTATATTTTTTCTCCTTGGTAATTCTACAATTTAAAACTTAATAGAGATTTGATTTAGATTTCTAAATAGGTAATTTTAATTTTTTACTTTTAATTTTAATTTCAAATTTTATAAATCTTTTAATATCTATGATAACCTTGCTTAGTTGTCAAATTTTTCGAATCACCCTATACTTGTATCTTGATTGGCTACTCTAGCTTATGTAACAGCGTTTACTCCTAGCTAAGGATCGTTGATTAATTTGAAACTTTTAAAACCATTTATTCTATATTCTATATCATCACTTGACAAGACACAAGAAGTGTTGAAACAAAATGGCTACTTTTGTCATGATTTTATAACATATTTATGTTGTAATATTCAAATAAATAATTATATCTGCTCTACTCTGTATTGAGCACTCTTTAAAGAATATTAATTGTTGGTTATTGGATTTCACTCCGTATATACCAATCCTAAACTTGGTTATATATATATATATATATATTTTTGTATTGGACAAAGTCCGACAATTTATTTAAAGACATTTATGATATGTTTAACGTTCTTTTTATATCTTTTTATCTTTTTTTTGCTTAAATACTTGTATCTATAAAAAGAACGTTAAACATATCATAAATGTCTTATATATATATATATATATATATATATATAAACATAAAAGACAATAGGAAAACTGTAATATTAACTGCCGTGTTTTCCTATTGTCTTTTATATTTATAAATATTGTCTTTTGCTACAGGTTAACTGAGAAATTTTTCATATATATATATATACACACACACACACACATACATACATACATACATACATACATACATACATACATACATACATACATACATACATACATACATTTACACACTGTTTAAAGTAAAAATAAAAATGTAGCATCTAATTCAAATACCACTATCTACTATAACACTGTTTGAACTAATATATTGTTTGACCTTTAACTGCTAGGTTTGCTGGTAGGAAAGTTGGTTCATTGTGTTAAGATAGACAATTTTTCTTGCCAGAATTTATCTTACATCTTTATGAGTCTACCATTCATCCATGCATATAATATTGCTGCCACATCTGGTCTGGTGCTTCTTCATTATATTTAGAGATTCTTGATAAAATAGAAAGAAATGTTAATATTATTGGTCTTGACCTGGCATCTTGGCTTTGATCACTTTCGCATCACTGTAACACAGATTCCCTGTGCCTGTTCCATAACTATTTTCATGGTAATTGTTCTGATAAGCTTTCCTCATTGGTATCTAGACTTTATGAATTTAAGCATACTGCAAGATTGGCAGCATGGTCTCATTATTTTATAGTTGAAATTAACTGTAAGCCTTATACCAAGTGTTGGCAACCTTTTTGAGAGAGAAGGCCCAAAAGTTATGCAGTATCTTGAAGGAGGGGCATGATATCAAATTTACTATAATAAATTGTCTTGACCCCTGACTGCTACATCCAGAAGACTGCCTTAGTCTGGAGGTTTAAAGCAAAAACAACAATGTTATATTATTTAAACAAGGTTCCTAATTTTACTGCAGGAATAACTGGATAACAACTAACACAATCAACAAAAAATACTAATTCCTTACTACAAGAGAAATACAGTTGGAAATGGTAAATTATTTAATGAGACACTTGTTTCTGCTTATAGTTCGATAACTTCTCCAGATCAGGTGAAATATTTGTTGGCAACAAGAGCAAAACATCCTCAAGGTGGTCATCACCCAACCTTGTTCGAAAAACGATTTTAGTATATTTCATTTTCAGAAATGTTGTTCACAAGCATATGTACTTCCAAATAATGATACCATTCAATATGTTTTTATATTTTCCACTTGGCAAAACATTTTTTGTATAAGTCAGCAGTGAATTTGCAATTAAATTTTGATTTTAAAAGTTTGTCGCATTGTAAGTTGATTAACTCCAAGTGATATGTGTCTGCCACTTGCTCCACAAATTAATTAAATAAGTTGGTAGGCCAAGCTAAAATACTTTGCGTGCCAGATGTGGCCCAGGAGCTGGGGGTTGTCGACCCCTACTTTATACTATTTATTTTCTTGCACTTCTTCAACAGGTTTTAAAGAATGTCTTGCTCTTCCTGTTTTGATGCTTAGACAAAAAACATTAACATTTTGGTTCCTGCTATATATTTAGAAATTCTAGATTGAATCCAAAGAAGAATCTGCAATGTTATTCATCCTAACCTGGCACCTCTGCTCCTGTCACTTTCCCACTGCCATAATTTAGCTTCCCTGTGCCTTTTCTATCAATATTTTCATGGTAATTGTTCTGATTAATTTTCCTCTATGTGACCCAGGCTTTATGAATTTAAGTGCAGTACTAGATAGACAGCAAGGTCTCATCATTTTACAGTTGAATTGGCTCGATGTATCCCTAAGTTCTATGCTGTCAGTTTCATCTATTGCACTTCTTGCTTGTCAAACTCTTTTCAGGATTCTTGCTTCCCAGTTAACTTTGATCTTCAAATATTTAAATGCAATGTCAATCATTATCTTCTATCTTCTTAATTCCTGTTCTTTTATTGTTCTTTCTCCATATTAATGATCTTTTTCGCTCATATTCTCTCACACTCACTAACCCCTTGCGACTTAGTGGCTTGTCTCTAAAAATATATTTATATATTTTCATAATGTTTTGACACCAGTTTGTTCAGACAGTTGTCCTCATCTTTGTCTTGTTGACAATGTTTCAGGCATAGTATGCTCTTGCCCTCTTTAAGAAACATTGTGAATATGACAATAAAGATGAGGTCAACAGTCCAAACAATGTGCTCAGTGTCAGAGATGGTGTTTGTAGTTAAAGATATGTGTGTGTGTGTATATATATATATATAATATAAAAGTGAACATAGAAGTCAACACTTAGAGGCGACAGTCTGTTTCATGCTAGATGCAATCATCGGGTGGCCCGATGATTGCATCTCGCATGAAACAGACTGTCACCTCTAAGTGTTGACTTCTATGTTCACTTTTATATTTACACACGCTCTATCTCTGATATTGAGCACTTTAGCACACTTTAAGACTATATTTCTTCATATATATATATATATATATATATATATATATATATATATATATATATATATATGAAGAAATATAGTCTATAGTATATATATATTTATATATATATTTCTTTATATATATATATATATATATATGAAGAAATATAGTATATATATATTTATGTATATATATATATATATATATATATATATATATATATATATATATGAAGAAATATAGTCTTAAAGTGTGCTATATTTATGGGATAAAGTGCTCAATATCAGAGATAGAGCGTGTGTAAATATAAAA
>OZ038515.1:64367728-64422728 GCA_964036315.1 Acanthosepion esculentum | reverse complement strand
ATATATATATATATATATATATATATAATTTATATATATACAAAATTTCTATATATATATATATAATTTTTATATATATATAATAGTAAGGTAATCCTCATATGGGGAATAGGTGATGAAAGTGGTCTTATGTCTTTTTAACACTGGGGTTGAAAAGACAGATGATCGCTTTCGTCAGCTGCTGAAATAGCCTATTGCCTATATGAGGTCAAAGGATTTGTTTGATTATATATATATATATATATATATATATATATATATCTCAATTATGTGGTGCGGGTTCAATTAATGTATTTTATTATTAAAAATTGTTTGCGAGAGTGATTCTTGCCATATCATTAACTTCATTATCTGCTTTTCGTATGAATGATTCGCGTAATATATATATATATATATATATCTCCAGGTAAAATAAGAAGAAATAATGATTTTAATTGTGTAGCAATTTTTAATATGTTTTTGTTTAATATCCTAAAATGAATAATATATATATATATATATATATATATATATATATATATATATAAAGAGAAAGAGAGAGGGAAGAATGCAAAAGTAGGTAGGCAGTAATGAAATGTGTGGACAAAATGTTTTGTATTGATTATAAAAAACATATTATTCCCTCAAATGTTCAAACTGTTTGCATCCATCATTCACACACCCCTATTTAACTGAAAACATTTATTATTAAAAAATAAAAATTATGAAAATAAAAATTATGAAAATAAAAATGATTTTTAATGAATTAAATGAATTCTAGAACCTATCTTAGAAAACTGGTATATTACTTACTGTTTACCTACTTCTGCAGTCCATGTATTAAAACAAATGACGAGGACGTCCAAGAATAACAGAAATATATTATTCACCAGAAACTGATGATTCAATAAATATTAAAAAAAACAACATATAAATATATATTTCACATTTTTTGTCTTCGATTGAGCTCTGAAGAGTGAGGAGCAGATACAAGATAGATATTTTGTTGCTGTTTTTTTTTGCTATATTTTTGAGTCACCACTTTATATTTTTTTCTTTGCTCTTCCTCTCTCTGTTTTAATATACTTACATATATTATGTAAATATATACTCATTTAATATGCCTGTTTTGAAGACATTTTTTTCAATTCTCTACCCTGATAAAAGTGAAAAGAAATCTAACAAAAAGATTTTACAGAGTTCTTCCAGACATGACAGAAAAAATATTCCAGCTCAAGTTAAATGACATTAAAATGTGCATTTCTTGTTTTTTTTAAAAAAATATGTAGATGATTTCCTCAAAGATGAAGAAAAGACTAGAGGCAATGGAGATGCGTTTCTACAGAAGGATGCTGAGGATATCATGGACCGAGCATGTGAGCAACGATGAGAGGATGCAAACAAGGAGAAGGCTTATACTTAACATCAGGAAGGAGCAGCTGAAGTTTCTGGGACACATAATGAGGAAGGAGGGCCTGGAGAATCTGATACTCACAGGTCGAATAGAGGGAAAGAGAGACAAGGGAAAAAAACGCGTGACATTCCTGGCGGGCTTAAGCAAGTGGATGACAAAACGTGGTCTGGGGGAGGTGGCAGAGGGAGGGAACTTGTTGAGAGCTGCAAGGGATAGAGGGAGGTGGAGAGCCATGATTGCCTACGTCCTGAAAGGACATAGCACAAAAAAAGAAAGAAGGTTCTGAAATCTGATGGCACACTGAGATCGCAAAAGAGGCCTTCAAAATTTTAAGCGAAGTATTAAGAAACAGAAAATTTTTGTCTTAGAAACAAAGAAGAGTACTGAACTCTTACGTAATAACAGTCCTTCTATATGGCAGTAAATGCAGGACAATCTCCTCACGGATGAAGAAACTTTAATAAACAGAAATGTGATTCTAGGTTCTACAGAAGGATGCTGAGAATACTGTGGAGCGAACCTATGAGCAAATATAAAGTTTTAGAGAAAATGTAAACAAAAAGGACATCAGAAAAAGTTGAAATTTCTAAGGCACATAATGAGGAAAGAGGGCTTGGAAAATTTGATACTCACAGGACATAATGAGAGAAACAAGAAAACAATGCATAACCTACCTAGCAGCATGGAGTAAATGGATGGCGGAACAATGTTTAGGAGAGAGAAGAAAAAGACAAAATTGTTTAAAATCTACAAAGGACAGGAAAATGTGGAGTGTCATGATTGCCAAAGTCTTGAAGGGATGTGACATTTTATGTTATCTTATTGCCCTTAGTCTAATAATCAAAACTTAAATTTATTTTACACACCAAATTTCTTTTAAAAACATAATATCTTCTTTTGTCAATGCCCTTAATTCTGTGATGAATATTAATCACTTTGATCAAGCATTATACACTGGAACTTTCAGATCAAAATTCAGCAAAGAACTCCTTGTTATAAAGCAAGGAAAGATACATTATGAAAATAAATGTTTTTCAAATATGTCATTCATTTTTTTAGCTGGCAGATTCTATTTAATTATCATGTGTGTAAAAATTTAAAAAATCTGAGTGAATATACATTCAAATATCTTTTTTCCACTCAAAACTTTTGGCACTGCCACCCACTATATATATATATATATATATATATATATATTCACTTTTGAATTTTCTCATATTTTCTAATGAGACTTTTTATTTGAAAATTATATTGAAATAAATATTGTCCGTAAGATAACCGAGTACTTTTGAACATCATTGTTCATCTTCAGATTTCATCTAAAGAGAATATGCAGGACTATGTTGTCTTTGACATTCAACACAACATGTTTAAAAGAAAAGTTGCTGCCAAATTACACGCACATATATATATATATATATTTTTTTTTTTTTTTTAAATATAAACCTAAAGAGCCAGGTAAACCTCCCGAGGTTTCACGTAAATGCATCGTCGGGGTAAAAAGACCAGTTTTACCCTGATGATCCATTTAGGTGAAACCTAGGTAGGTTTACTTGACTCTTTAGGTTTATATTAGGTTTGCTCTACTTTGTGTATTGAGCACTTTACATAGTTACTTTTACTTGTTTTAGAGGTTTTTTTCTTTGGACTCGGAGCTTGAATTCTGGACGATTGTTTTCACTTCAATTTTATCTTCTTAGTTCTTTCTTTTTTTTGTTCCTCTTTTTCCTTGAGGCACTGGTTTGTTCTACTACAAGGCAATATACCCAAGGTTTTTCAAAGGGAGTACCACTATTTTATATATATATATATATATATATAGTTGTATATTTAGACAGCAATGCTTCATTTATGCATGTTTCATTAAAAACAACAGACAAGATACTATGGTTAAGCTTTTTATTTAATTTTTCTTGTGTTCAAACAAGAACTTTCTTTTCAGGACAAAGAGTGTGTAAAAACTGTCAAAAGGTTTTATAGTTCCGAGCGCTTTTGGCTATACCTTTAGGATGATTCAATTTTTCAGCTTAATTAAGTGTGTGCATTATGTGTATGTTTTAGTGTGGTGTAAATTTTTTTTAAATTTCCAAATATGGTTAGCACATTGTGACCTTGTTCATATATATATATATATATATATATATTTACTTGCTGCAAACATCCCTATAGAGTGGTTTGAACATGCTGCTGAAAACCCGAACAAACTGGAGAAACACTTGCTGCTGAGGTATAACTAACTTTGAAAAGAATCATCTCAACCATCTTAGTGAATTAAGAATTAACAGTAAATCTTGGGATAATACATCAACCCATATGACGGTCACCCTTTCAGTAAACCCTTTGTGTGGATTTGTTTACAAATTCTGTTCAGGATTGTTGTTTCATATGAAACAGAAACATAAAAACTGAACTGAAAGACACTCATACATCGAAAATGATGGGAGAGTCCATCATCATCATATATATATATATATATATATATATATATATTTACGAGAGTCATTCAATAAATAAGGTGAATTTTTTGGTATAAGGACTTCTAATACAGATAGAAGCTTACTCTTTTTTATTTTCTTTTGTTTTACTTCTTTTTCACATAAATTTAATTTCTTTTGCAGATTAAAAAAAACTGAGAGTTTTGGCGATTAACAAAGATGGCTGACCAAGAAGCATGCTCCAGGATTGAACAGCGGTCAGTTATCAGGTTTTTGGTTGCTGAAGGGTGCAAACCAGTTGAAATTCATAGGAGAATGTCAACTGTGTATGGTGCCACATGTTTCAGACAAAAAAATGTCTACAAGTGGGCTAAATTGTTTAAAGAAGGACGGAGCAGTGTTGAGGATGAAGCCAGGCCTGGGAGGCCTACAGAAGTGAGGTCTCCTGAGGTGATCGAATCAGTCAATGACCTCATTCAGTCTGACAGAAGGGTGACAGTGGATGACATTGCAAGGACTTTGAGCTTATCTGTTGGGACAAATGCAGGGGTCATCAGTCAGAAGGAGTCATCTTGCATCATGACAATGCAAGGCCTCACACAGCAGCCCAAACAGTGCAGACTATCAACGAGCTGGGCTGGGAACTGCTCCCTCATCCCTCTTACAGCCCAGACCTTGCCCCTTCAGGCTTTCACCTGTTTGAAAGCGTTCACGAGAGGCACGAAGTTTAAAAGTGACGATGAAGTCAAAAGTGTTGTGAGCGACTGGCTGAGACATCAGTCCAAAGATTTTTACGCTGTGGAAATACAAAAGCTTGTGCGCAGATGGGAAAAGTATGTGTCAGTGCTGGGAGACTATGTTGAAAAATAATAAAAAAAGTAAGCTTCTATCTCTATTAGAAGTCCTTATACCGAAAAATTCACCTTATTTATTGAATGACCCTCGTAATTTGTCATTTAAGCATTAAAATTAATTTATTTATGTTAAAAATAAATTAAAATTTTCCTTATGGATTTCGTTAATCGGACTGACTTCCTCATCTTGGTTGCTTTCCTCACAACGTTTCGGCCGTCTGATCCTCCGGCCTTCTTCAGGTGCATCTCGAACTCGGGAACCGTCGGTCTGGAATTTCGAACCCAACCCTTTATTGTTACGGGGGTACCATGTTCTCGTTCCATTAAGGCCATCGCTGCTGCTACTACTGCTTGACGCCATCGTTGCTGCTGCTGTTGCTTCTATTATCGTTGTCACCGCTCTTGTTTGTCGCTGCCACTGCCTTTGCTCGGGATTGAACTCAGAACATCGGGAGAACTTGCAATCACTGTTCCAACGTCCTAGTCGCCTCGGCCATGTGTCTGATATAGACAATTACTAAAATTTTCCTAACTCAAGAAAAGACTAGAATGGTCAAAACTTAAAAATGATAGCCTGTCTAGAAGTCTAGAAAAACTGGAAGCCAAATGGCAAGAATTAAGAGAAGAAAAGAGATAAAAAAAAGTAAAAGGAAAAAAAAAGCAAAAGAAAAAAAGTAAAAGAAAAAAAAAGAAAAGTAAAAAGAAAGGATGAAAAGGACAAATAATCATGACATTCCTCTTTGGTACCTAGACTTAATGAATTTAAATTGCAGTACTAGATTGGCAGCAAGGTTTCATCTTTTTTACAGTTTAGATGTGACCATAAATCCCAAGCTCACACTTCTCACTTGTGGAAATCTCTTCCACCTTCTTGATTTCCACTCAATCTCACTATCACCACTGGTGTGAAAGTATATGATGTAAATATTGTTTAAATAATAGTCATAATTAAGTTGAATACAGTTGGCACAATTTTCTATAGATATCTTCATGTCAGGACATATAACATTGCAGAATTATCCTTCTACTTTATAAAGAACCTTTAAGTATATAATAGAAGCAATTTCGACTATAAAATGATGAAACCTAACTTGCACTGTAGTACTTTGCTTAAACTTGTAAAGATGTGCTGCCAACGAAGAAAGCTCATCAGAACAAATCTTTACAAATTTAAAGCAAAGTACTACAGTGCAAGTTAGGTTTCATCATTTTATAGTAAAAATTGCTTGATGTAACAATAAGTTCTATACTAACAGTTTCTTTTTTAGCTTGCCTCACTTGTAGAACTCACTTCTGAATTACTGCTTTCCACCCGAATTTGATCTTCAAAAATTTGAATGCAATGTCAGTTATTATCTTGTCTTGTTAATTCTTGATCTTTTATTGTTCTCACTCCTTAACAATGTTTTTTTTCTCATATTCTCTAACAAGCCCTTGAATCTTAGTGGCTTTAATGCCTTGCTTGGGGCAAATTGATTAAAAAAAAAAAAAAAGAGATAGAATTCTTTGTAAAATTCTGTGGAAAATTGCATTATTTATTTTTCGAAGTAAAATTAGAATTCGATAAATTGATTAAACATTTTGTGCAGAACTAACAACTTCATCAATATTTTCAGAAATTTTGCAGCACAAAATCATTCGTTTGGAATTTTTTTTGCTTACTTTTAGAGCATAGGAAAGCAACTTATTGGATGTTGTAGCATTTTATATAAAATTGCTTTAGAATGGTAAAACTATATTCATTGATAAAAAAATAAATTTTTTCAAATACAGAAAAATCTTCCGTTTAAATTTTTATGAACTTGATTGGTTCTCTGAATTCTAATTAAGTATGCTGACTTTCTTATATATATATATATATATATATATATATAGATGTGTGCGTGTATGTATGTACGTTAAATCTATTATTTATCAATAAGCAAGTTGAATACTAAAAGAAAAACATTTTGATTGTTTTGTACAAAACACAAAATCGATGATCAGATAATCTGTTTAAATAACAACATTTGTTTAACTTTTTGGTCGCCTTCAAGATCTTTCACTAAACCATCAAATTTGTTTATCATGAGTTTGATATTGTAATAATATTAACAACTTATTGAAAGAGAGTATCATCAAATTTGTGACAGGAAAACACAATTCACTTTCCATAGCTGAGGTATGTGCCTCATTTGGGACTTTGAACAGACAATAGATAGCGACGTCGAAGGCCAAGATTTCTTTTTTTTCAAATCATTAGCAGACATTTTTTTTTTATTATTTTACCCCAAGCAAAGCAATAAATCCACAAAGAGACAAGGGGTTAATGAGTTTGAGAGAATATGACAAAAAAAAAAAACATTAAGGAGAGAGAACAAAATAAGTTCAAGAATTAAGATAAAAGATTAAAATTGATATTGCATTTAAATTTTTGAAGATAAAACTTGAGTGGAAAGAAAGAAAGCAGAAGAGAGTTTCACAAGAAAGAAGTGCGTGAAAAGAAACTTAGCATAAAATTATACTTACATCTAGCCATTTCCACTGTAAAATAATGAGACTTCATTGCTAATCTAGTGGTATGCTTAAATTTATAAAGTCGAGGTACTATAAATGAGACTTCATCAGAACAATTACCATGAAAATATTTATAGAAAAGACACAGGGAAGCAATTTAATTGCACCATGAAGTTGTGGCTGTACACACTTGAGTATGATATAAATATGATGTATTTGACTTTAAGTAACTCAACAAAGTCTGATACTTCATAAAATCTACCAATCTGTGTCATGCTCGACAATTTTTCTCTCTAGAATCTATTTTAAATATTTACGAGTCTACTATTTGTCTATGCTTTGAATACTGCTGCCACATCTGGTCTGGTGCTCCTATATATTTAGAGATTCTCGATAAAGTCCAAGGAAGAATCTGCAATGTTATTTGTCCTAACCTGGCTTCATTTGCTGTCCCACCACCCTATAAATACTTAACTTTAGCAGTACTAAATAAGAAGATATTCGTAGATGTGGACAACAGAACGAGAACAGTCTATATCCATAGATTAAATAAGGCTTCAATTCAAAATTTGTTATATTCTGTACTAAGGGAATAAATACTTAACACCAGGTGGATAATAGAAGAAAGGTTTATTGTACTCAACCAGTACAATATGAAATACGGTACAGTTATACACACAGGCCAATCTAGTAGTGAGTGCCACTAATTGGAAGGTTGGATGTGCTTGTGTCTTCTCTCTCTCACTCTTTCTTGAGTCTCTTGTAGACGGTTGACTTTATAGGTATTTACTACCTATAGTATTCATGGGGGTGACTGAACCATGAAGGTTACTTACCCTGATGGATAAAAACCTGGAGAAGTTGGATATCTTAATGTATGATACACTGTGATATTAATAACAAAGATGAGGATAATGGGACAAATGTAAATAATGAAAACTCCTCATCGCAGAAATTAAGACAGAGGTTTAACAAGAATAAATATTTATTTACTCATATACAGTGGAACCTCAGTATCTGTCTATATTTCAGTTCGACATTCCAACTACCTGAAGAAGGCCGGAGCGTACAATACCGAAACGTTGTAATAAATATGGCGACAAAGATGAGGACAATAGTCCAAATAATATAAAGAGTATAACCTCAGTTGTCAAACGGTTCTTTATGTGAACAAATCGGTTGTTGAACAAAATTTCAAACTAAGAATTGCCCCGTTTGTTGTACTATAACTCGGTTGCTGAACAAGGCAACAACACCACATGGGGGGAATGTGATCACTTAGTGACTGAGCATATGGTGTGATTGACACCAGCCTTGTCTCAGCCTGCACTCAGAGTATACATGCTAAGAGCTGTTGTCTGATTTTTGCCAGTATATCTTATGTTGTGTTATGCAGGAGGGAAGTGGGGATGTGCCTAGTGCTCCTATGAAAGAAATGTGTGCAAAATTAGGTGAAATATAAAATTTTGTTGAAATGTATCCCCCTGTTAAGTCAGTAGAAAGCCGTGTCAGTAACCTTTTCAATGACAGTGATATATCTCACTTCCGTAACATCGTGAAACAGAGGCAAAAGCAAGATTCGGGAGAAAGGTTTTTAGTGAAAAAGAGGCCTAGTGAGTCCCAGGCAAAATCTGCTAGCAAAAAACAGAAAATCTAAGAGATGGAGGACTCCCCTTCCAAACAATAACATTCCTTTCCTCTACACCTCCTCTCCAGCCTCTACTTGTGTCATCAAAACTCCTCAGCACAGGTAAGGATAAAGAAAATTACCTTTCTTATTATTTATATGCAGCTTTATTCTTTATTCAGTTATGTTAATCTTCCTTTTTTTTCTTTTTTCCTTTTTTTTTCTTCTTTTTTCTTTTTCTTTCTTTTTTCCTTTTTTTTCTTCTTTTTTCTTTTTTATTCTTTTTTCTTTTTCTCTTATTTCTTTTTTTTCCTTCTTTTTTTTCTTTCTTTTCTTTTTTCCTTTTTTTTCTTCTTTCTTTTTTTTTCCTTTTTTCTTTTCTTCTTTTTTGCTTTTTTTTCGTTTTTCTTTTTTCCTTCTTTTTTTTTTTGACCAAATGATTTTCATTGGTTTTATGTATGAACTTGTACACAAAATACTGTTCTGAAAGTTTGAATAAGCAATCATCTGGGGTCCAGATTAATCCATTTTGCAGTGATTCCTATAGGAAAATTGTTTCAGTCTTTTAATCTTTTAGTTCATGAACGCCCTTCAAGAATGAATGAAATTCAAAAACCGAGGTGCCACTATATATATATATATATATATATATATATTTATTACAGTGAATCATGCCATATTGACTGAAAAACCTACCAGTACAAAAGAATTCTCCATTACCACATAAGTACAAAACGCAAAATTTTAAAATTTAAAATAATTCGACCTTAGCGTTGCGAGTGCACGCTCAAAAAAATCTCTTACAAGTAACAATAAGACATTTCTAAGAACAAATTTCGGACTATAAACTACTCTTTCGATGTCCTGTTATTACCTGGAATTATTAAAACAACAAATATTTTTCTTACCTGAAGATATCTGTAGGAACAGATGAAAGCTCGTAAATATATCAAAAAAGACCTTATTCAACTGGAATTTATAAACAGGGATCATAACATTCATTTACAGGTTTGGGGTTAATGTCTTTTAGTAAATTTGTTTGCGAAGATGTATTCTCGCCATTTATATCATTAACTTCTATATCTGTTTTCTGTATGAATGATTCATTGTAATGAAATTTGAACTGCACCACATACTTGATATATATATATATATATATATATATATATATATATATATACCCATCTAAAAATAGTCTTAAATTACATTCATGAATTAGACTCAAACTGATAGAGATGTTGCCTTAATCATTTACAATATTGAAAGATTAATATAAGTAAACTGTTATAATTTACATAATTAGTTTTAATGTACTTTCTATGAATGTATTTTTAAATATACTAGTTAAATAATACTAAATCCCTAAATTACTTGTTAAAAGAGTTAGAATTTTAAATTGCTAGCAAATATCAATTTAATTTCTTTGGTGATTTTAAAAATTAAATTACTATCAAACATTAAAATATTTTTTACATAAATTGCTAAAGTTATCTCTCCTACTGTCGCTTAGCAAAACTTAATGACAGCTTCTTTCGCTCTACTTCCCCCTCCCTTCTTTGTTTCTCTCTTCTCCCCCTTCCCTCTCAATATATCACTTCCGTTAACTGATTAAATAGGTTAATGTCTAGCCCTCCCCTACCTTAATACTAAGTATGATAGATAGAAATATTAAATTAAATCCTCTCTAAATTCGATCATGTCTCTCACACTACACCTCATTACCCTCTCTGTTAAATTACATAAACTTAATACTACCCGTCAAAAGTGTATAGGTTCATTTCAATTTTCATTTATCATTTTACCGTTTGGAAGTGGAGTCTGATGAGCCAGTGTCCTTTAATAAATGACTTGGTGAAATAAATTATTACATGGAGCCTTAAAGTGGTCTGTTTTTCCTTTAAATTCTTAGCTCTGGATTTCATCCTTTTTGGGACTACCTATACAGATTACCAAATTCTTCTTAGCCTATATATATATATATATATATATATATATATATATATATATATATAAATCTACATATTACCTACGTCAGTTGTATGACTCAGAGTTTCATGTGTGTACAATCATCAGGTATTAATAGATATAAACTTTTCTAGAACACCCAAAATTTTTTTAAACCAACCATATTAGTACCTGACGATTGTACACACATGAAACTCTAAGTCATACAACTGATGTAGGTAATATATATAGTTATTAATATATACTTTATAGCTGTTACACTACACTGAGCACTGTTTTGATTATACCAAAAATTAAATAAATATTTTCAAATCTCTATATCAATGTAATCCCACTCATGTAAGGTTGCTCATATTTCTTTGTTTAATTCATATATATATATATATATATATATATATATATATATATTTATAAGATTGCATGAGAAATTGTATAAAAAACTAAAGCACCTTGTCTGTCGTTTTTACTGGGATACCCATTACGAGCTATTATTTCTCAGATTCCAACATGCATATACCAACTATAAAAATTTATCAATGGTATTATTACCCCATATCTCCCTACTAACTATACCATTAAATCTACCCATGAATTCCTCCAAGTACTTAAAAGCACTAAATTAAAAACAAACCACCGCATTCTTGCGTCACTTGACGTAGAGAATTTATTTATTAATGTTCCCGTCTCCGAAACTATTGATATTATCATTAATTCGGTGTATAAAAATAATTTAATTCCACCTCCCTCAAACCAACCCAATATTTTAAGGAAACTATTGCTTGCTTGCACCACTAGAGTTCCATTTTATAGCCAGAATGGTACAATTTACACACAAACTGATGGAGTAAATATGGGAAACCCTCTCGGGCCGTCCTTCTCCAATTATTATATGTCGTCAAGGTTTTTACTAAAGTTATTAAACCTGAAATATATGTTTGTTATGTAGACGACATTTTTATTTTGGCTGAAAACAAGAAAGAAATAGAAAATCTGAAAACTACATTTCAACAAAATTCCATCCTAAATTTTACTTATGAACTTAGTGAAAAAAATAAACTTCCTTTCTGAGATGTTCTCGTTGATTTTAGTAATAATACTTTTAAAACTTCTGTTTATAAAAAACAACTAGTAAAGACTCTTGCCATCTTAATTTCTCTAGTGAATGCCCTCTTGGATATAAAATAGGTGTTATTAAAAATTTCCTCACAAGAACTCATCCTCTCTGATGTGGACCCGAAGTAGGGGCCACAGAAGGAAAACACGGAACACGGGTTAGAGGTAAGAAAGATATATTAAACAGAAAAGTTACAAAGAATAGTGTAAGCAGAGATTACTATGCAGTGGTGTCCGGTATTGGTATCGTACGCAGCTGCGCATTACTGGTGCTACTCCCATGATACTACCATTCACATAATAATATAGTACTGGGAGAGTCCATGATGTAGGGAAGTATTGGTCCCACAACACTCTCACACTCTTTTCTTTAAAGAATTAAAAAATATAAAGCAAACACTGATTAATAACGGATTTCCTAATCAATTGTTGGATTTCCAAATTAGGCATTTCTTGTCTAAGGTAACTAATAGCAACGGTGAGAATAGAAACAAACTATAATATTAATATTTTTTATAAAAATCAGATGAACGAAAATTATAAACAGGATGAATGCGGAATAAGAACATTATAAAAAAATGTATAACACCAGCTGACAATAGCAAAAAATTAGATTAATTATTTATTATAAAAAATTTAAAACCTCTAACCTTATAGTTAAAAATAATAATTCACCTCCTAGAACAAAATTAAATAGGGCAAATATTATTTACAAATTTAAATGCCCATTAAGGAATTGTATTCCTGATCCATCAAAATTCGTAAATAATTATATAGGCCACATTACATGTTTGACATGCAGATTAACTCTACACCTTTCTGACAATAGCTCAATTAGATCTCATTTAAATATTCATGGAGACCTACCAGACACAATTTGAAACATACTTGTTGACAACACTAATATAATAGCATCATCTACATGCAAAAAAAGGCTAAAAATAATAGAAATGGAAGCCTTACTAATAAAAACAAACAAACCAACACTTAATAATATTAACTTTGAACATGGACATAATATCTTGACTGTGTTTTGAAACAAAAAAAAAATGGAAACATTTTATAAAACATACATAGAATAAACTATTTCTTATTTTAACAGTTAAAATATAATCCTTGAAAATGGCTAAATGCATAGCCGAAAGCGCTTGGATAAAAAGAATATTCAGACAGTTTTTATATAATTTATCATACGAAAAGAAAGAAACTGTTAGATTGCATGAGAAATTGTATAAAAAACTAAATAAAAGCACCTTGTCTGTCATATTCAATGAAATGTGCATAAAAGAAGGATTGCTGCCTAAATACACATAGATAGATTAGATAGATAGATTAGATAGATAAGATTAGATAAGATAGATAAGATTAGATAAGATAGATAAGATTAGATAAGATAGATAAGATTAGATTAGATAGATAAGATTAGATTAGATAGATAAGATTAGATTAGATAGATAAGATTAGATTAGATAGATAAGATAAGATACATAGATAGATTAGATACATAGATAGATTAGATACATAGATAGATAGATTAGATACATAGATAGATAGATTAGATACATAGATAGATTAGATACATAGATAGATTAGATACATAGATTAGATACATAGATTAGATACATAGATTAGATACATAGATTAGATACATAGATTAGATACATAGATTAGATACATAGATTAGATACATAGATTAGATACATAGATACATAGATTAGATACATAGATAGATAGATTAGATACATAGATAGATAGATTAGATACATAGATAGATTAGATAGATAGATTAGATACATAGATTAGATACATAGATTAGATACATAGATTAGATACATAGATTAGATACATAGATTAGATACATAGATTAGATACATAGAGAGGATTAGATACATAGATTAGATAGATAGATTAGATAGATAGATAGATAGATAGATTAGATAGATTAGATACATAGATTAGATAGATAGATTAGATAGATAGATTAGATAGATAGATTAGATAGATAGATTAGATAGATAGATTAGATAGATAGATTAGATAGATAGATAGATTAGATAGATAGATAGATTAGATAGATAGATACATAGATAGATTAGATACATAGATAGATTACATACATAGATAGATTACATACATAGATAGATTACATACATAGATAGATTACATACATAGATAGATTAGATAGATAGATTACATACATAGATAGATTAGATAGATAGATAGATAGATTACATACATAGATAGATAGATTAGATAGATAGATAGATTACATACATAGATAGATTAGATAGATAGATAGATAGATAGATAGATTACATACATAGATAGATAGATAGATTAGATAGATAGATAGATTACATACATAGATAGATTAGATAGATAGATTACATACATAGATAGATAGATAGATTAGATAGATAGATAGATTACATACATAGATAGATTAGATAGATAGATAGATTACATACATAGATAGATTAGATAGATAGATAGATAGATTACATACATAGATAGATTAGATAGATAGATAGATTACATACATAGATAGATAGATAGATAGATTACATACATAGATAGATTAGATAGATAGATTACATACATAGATAGATTAGATAGATAGATTACATACATAGATAGATTAGATAGATAGATTACATACATAGATAGATTAGATAGATAGATTACATACATAGATAGATTAGATAGATAGATTACATACATAGATAGATTAGATAGATAGATAGATTACATACATAGATAGATTAGATAGATAGATAGATAGATTACATACATAGATAGATTAGATAGATAGATTACATAGATAGATTAGATAGATAGATAGATTACATACATAGATAGATTAGATAGATAGATAGATTACATACATAGATAGATTAGATAGATAGATAGATTACATACATAGATAGATTAGATAGATAGATAGATTACATACATAGATAGATTAGATAGATAGATAGATTACATACATAGATAGATTACATACATAGATAGATAGATAGATAGATAGATAGATTACATACATAGATAGATTACATACATAGATAGATAGATAGATAGATTAGATAGATAGATAGATAGATTACATACATAGATAGATAGATAGATAAGATAGATAGATAGATAGATTACATACATAGATAGATAGATAGATTAGATAGATAGATTACATACATAGATAGATAGATAGATAGATAAGATAGATAGATAGATTACATACATAGATAGATTAGATAGATAGATTACATACATAGATAGATTAGATAGATAGATAGATAGATTACATACATAGATAGATTAGATAGATAGATAGATTACATACATAGATAGATTAGATAGATAGATAGATTACATACATAGATAGATTACATACATACATAGATAGATTACATACATACATAGATAGATTACATACATACATAGATAGATTACATACATACATAGATAGATTACATACATACATAGGTAGATTACATACATAGATAGATAGATTACATACATAGATAGATAGATTACATACATAGATAGATAGATTACATACATAGATAGATAGATAGATTACATACATAGATAGATAGATTACATAGATAGATAGATAGATAGATTACATACATAGATTACATAATTCAATTCCCCATTTGTATGGCCATTTCACTCCCAAGGAGTGAAATGGCCATACAAATGGTGAACTGAATTTTCATTTTTATGTAATTTGTCTATATATGCTCTGTAATAAATAAATTGATATCTCTTTGTGGATCAGTATTACCATTTTCTATTATTAGGATACACTTGGATTACTTAACCACAGATTTATTTATATATATATATATATATATGTGTGTGTGTGTGTGTGTGTGTGTGTGTGTGTGTGTGTGTGCAAGGAAAAGTGGCTCAGAATGAGAATGTAAGAGCCGAGTTTGAATTCCAATCAAGTTCATTACATTCACTTATGTGCAAACATCTTTGGAAAATGTATGAATCTATTTCTTCACTCCCCCAGCTATAGTTAAATAGTGAATTGGGCCTTATAGCCTATAGCCTTGGTTGGCAATCAGTCTAGGAGAAAGACAACTGAATTCAAACCAGCCAGGAGAACGTTTGGTTCAGTTAAGCTATCTTGCCCAAGTCACACCATTGTTACTATGGCTTCAGGATTCATGACAGATAGATATATATATATATATATATATATATATATATATATATATATATCAAGTATGTGGTGCAGTTCAATTTACATTACATGAATCATTCATACGAAAATATCATTAACTTCAATATCTGTTTTTTGTATGAATGATTCATGTAATATATATATATGTGTGTGTGTGTGTGTGTGTGTGTGTGTGTGTGTGTGTGTGTGTGTGTACTAATTAGGAAACTCGAAAATTGTTTCAACTGTTTTTACATTGACTCATATAACTTCTTATATCAAAATCATTGTTAGGTTCAAATGAATAAGAATCGATTGAATATGTTCACAAACTCCCAGAACAGAATAAAAAATAAAAAATGTACTAAAGTTTTCACAACTTTCTTTCTAAAATATAGTTTTCTTCTTCTTCTTAATCTACAAGCATCTATAATTTATAGATTAAATAATCTAAATATCTGTTAGAAATTTTATGAGTTATTGATTCATTCATTTTTTACGGTTTATCAACTCATTGCAGTTTATTTAAAGCCAGAAAATATTCTTAGATTGTAAGAATTTTTTTTTTTATTTTGGAAATGATAATTATTTAGTGATACAAGTCTTACTAAATAACCAACAGCTGGAGAGAGAAGAGGTGGATTAGTAACTTTCCCAAGAGTATTTAGCATGTGACTATAACAATGCTGACTGGAATTAGAACTTGGATCTCCGATTAACAATTCTGAGCCATTATCCATTACACCACTTGCACATCCAAGCTTACAGCACCTGGTATTCCTGAGTGGTCACCCACTGAGGTACTGACCAGGCTCTATGCTGCTTAACTTCATTGTCAGAGATTTCAGAATTTGTTTTTCTTCAGAATATAAGAAAAGAGAAAAACAAGTTTCTTCTCAGTTTATAAATGTAATTTGTAGAATAGATGTTTTTAAATTTAAATTTTGTTTTTAAGAATGAGGTCAGAGAGAAGAGGGGAGTTGCTTTTAAATTTTAGGGTAACAACATGTTATGAACAAATTTCCTCACATCTACAAAAAAATACAAAAAAAAACAAACAAACTCACCTGCCTGATATTTCAAACTCATTCTGATAAAGAATTTCCACACAGTAGCACTTAGCAAGTTACTAAAATTATTACTATTCTGGCATCTTGCTTGAAACTAATAATAGCCATTTTTTTGTTGGGTAGGGAGAAATGCAAAGACCCTATTACTTTTTATGACCAGTAAACATGAAACATCATCCATTCTTCATGACCAGTAAACATAAAAACATTTTTAAAATGCATCTTTCATTTCTGGTTGGCCATAACCCACTTGTGTATCTTGATGGTGTCATTGTGTCTAAAAAAGTTTCCACTGAGCTCTTTCCTAAAATAACCCAGATAACCACAAGGAAATTGCAAAAATATCAAAGGGCTGAAGATACAAAGTTAGCCCTAATGGCTAGCAACATGAAAAATTCAAATTGTAGTCGAGATAGTAATCAGTATAATCTCTGCAGTCGAGTAAAACTGGAATATGACCCATATTTTTGTTTCTTACACACAACTTTATAACAGAATACATTGAAAACTAAAATTTAGTAAGCACGCTAACTCCAGATTATCTGCCCTTATTGAAACGTTTTGTTCAAAAAGATTGTCAGGAAACTTATAGATTAATCATGTATACATGGCTGCAGATATTTCTTCTTTTAAATTTAGTCATCCATACAAAAGTAATGGGAATTAAAGAAATACTTAAAGCACCATCTCTATCATATATATATATATATATATATATATATATATATAGTAACCCGGATATAGGAGGCACGGTGGAGTAATGGATAACGGCTTGGATTGAGGAATCAGAGAGCTGAGTTTGAATCCCAGTAGATTCCATTACATTCACTTACGTGCTAATACCCTTGGGAAAGGTGTGAATCCTCTTCTTCTCCCTCCAACTATGGTTAAATAGCAGGACAGACTGGGTTCTATAGCCTTGGATGGCAACTGGTCTAGGAGAAGGACAACTCTGAATTCAAAACCTGTGGAGGCTCGTTTGGGGACCTTGTGGCATCCGTTGCACCAGGTCCCTGTATTCGTCCCTCCAAAAAGTGTGGATGGCCCTGCACAAGGCCTTCACCACTATAATCAAATCCTGTGTGGCTGTCGGGCTTTCAGTTTCTGGTAACTGATCTGTCTGACCCTCATACGTCGAGTTCGACGCGAGAGTGATAACCCGGATATAAGAGAGTTGTCGGGACCGGAGAAGAAGTCTCTTATATCCGGGTTTCTCCTATATGCGGGTTTGGTCTATTTTGTTTTATTAACACAGGCTCTAATTTGGGACCAGAGAAAATATCTCTTATATCCGAGTTACACTGTATGTGTGTGTGAGATAGAGATGATGCTTTAAGTATTTTTCTCTCTCTCTCTCTCTCTATATATATATATATATATAAAAGTGAACATAGAAGTCAACACTTAGAGGTGACAGTCTGTTTCATTCTAGACGCAAGCATGAAACAGACTGTCGCCTCTAAGTGCTGACTTCTAGAGTGTGTAGAAACTGTCCAAATGTTCTATAATTTTGAATGCTTTCGGCTATACTTTTAGCCATTATCAAGGATGATTTTATTTTTCAGTTTGAGTGTGTGCTTTGTGTGTATGTTTTTATTGTTTATTATAGAAATGTTTTATTTTCCGAACATGGTTAGTTCATTGTGGCCATGTTTGTAGTTAATATTATTAAGTGTTGGCTTATACTTTTTTATTATTAAGGCTTGCAGTATCTTTAATCTTTTTTTACAGGTGGATGAGGTTATTATGTTTGTGTTTTCTACTAGTATGTTTCGAATGGAGTCTGATAGAGTTATGGTCCGATAGGTGTAACATAAGGCATCTGGATAGGCATGTAGTCATGTGACCAACATAATTATTTATGAATTTGGTTTGATCAGGAACAGGTTTCCTTAAGGGGCATTTGAACTCATAGATAACGTTTGTTCATTGTAATTTTGACTTTGCTGGTGTGTTGTTATTTTTGAGGATAAGGTTAACTGTTTTAAATTTTTTGTAGTAGATGATTTGATTTTTTTTTTTATTTGGGTCAATTAGGGTAGTTTCTTTGTAATATTTCAAAAAGTATAGCTGAAAACGCTTGGAATTAAAGAACATTTGAACAGTTTCTACACACTCTGTGTCCAAAAAAGAAAGCACTTGTTCGAACACAAGAAAAATTAAAAAGCTTCATCGTAATACCTTGTCTGTCATTTTTAAAGAAACATGCATAAATGAAGGATTGCTGCCTAAATACACAATATATATATATATATATATATATATATATATATATATATATATATATGAGATGAGATATTATGTACAGTATTTACATTAGTCGGACTATTGTCCTCATCTTTGTCGCCATATTTGTCACAAAGTTTCGGCCATTGTACGCTCCGGCCTTCTTCAGGTGGTTAGAATTTCGAACTGAACCCTTTATTTCGATCACTGGGGTAGACTGTTCTAGTTCCACGTGCCAATAAAGGGTTCAGTTCGAAATTCCAACCACCTGAAGAAGGCCGGAGCATACAACGGCCGAAACATTGTGACAAATATGGCGACAAAGATGAGGACAATAGTCCGACTAATGTAAATACTATATATATATATATATATATATATATATCCTTCCAGTTAAAATGATAAACTACATCCAATAGCAAGGCCTCTGATCAGGATGTTTTAAGGAGCATCGAACCACCTCATATATATATATATATATATATATATATATATATATATATATTGTGTGTATTTAGGCATCATTTTTTCATTGATGCAGGTTTCATTAAATAATATAGACAAGTTTTGTCTATTTATTTGATGTAAATTCTTTTCATATTGTCTGATAAGATTAATAGCATTATCATTAAAAGAAGAAAGAAAATCACAATATTGATACATATATTCTTTTAATCTTATCTAAGCTTTCAGCTTACATAAGCCATTATCAAAGATGACAATTACATTATAATATACAGTGCTGTTTGATAAAAGTGACTCACTAGATTTTTTTTACTAAATGTTCTCTTCTCCGATGAAACGAAAGTTGAGCTGAATTCAAAGGATAAGCGATCTAAAATCCGAAGAAGAAGCTTTGAAAGCTCTTTGAATTTAGCAGTAAGTACTGTCAAGCATCCATTCAGTATAATGTTCTGGAGATGCTTTTCTTTTCATGGAACTGGTTTCTTAAAACCTATTGAAAAGGTCCTCAGGAGCGAGCAGTACAAGAGAATTTTAGAGTCTTGTCTGCTCCCTTCTGCTGAAAGGGTGCAAATCGATCCCACCAAGCAGGATAATGCTCCCTGTCACAAATCAAAATTGATGAAGGAATACTTTGATGAGAAGCAGGTGAGTGTTATGACATGGCCGCCCCAATCTCCTGACCTCAACCCCATAGAAAGATAATGGAGCATTATAAAGTACAGGCTCTCGAGAAAGCAGTTGAGCAACAAAGAGGATTTGATTGTGAATTTCATATCCGAATGGAATTCAATGCTTGGAGATGAGATTTGCCAGAACCTAATCAATCAATCCCAAAAAGAGTTGAAAAGGTTATTCAAAATAAAGGAGGGCCCATAGATTATTAAATATTTCGAACTATATTACCTATTATAAATAAATTATACCTCTATTATTCTTTATTTAAAGTTGCTTGGTTATGTTTCTATTGATTACTAGTTGCAGGAAATAAGTGAGTCACTTTTTTGAACAGAGTTTTTCCCTAAATCTCATTTATATCCAAAATTATAATTATCAATAGAATACCTTAGGGTGAGTAAACTTTTTTTTACTAGGTGTTCAGGAAGGGGTCTTTATATTAGTAAGATTAAAAATTAGTTTGACCCCAAAAACAATAAGTAAAAAACATCAGGTTAGTCACTTTTATCGAACAGCACACTATATTTATATAGTCGGGTTTCGATCCTAGCTAGAGGCAACCGGATATCTAGCCACACTGATGAGCTGTGAAACAGCGAAACAGTCTGTGCATGACAAATATATATATATATATATATATATATATATATACTGCTCTGTTTGATAAAATATATATAGGTTCTGATAGAGCTATGGTCAGATAGGTGTAACATAAGGTGTCTGGATAGGCATATAGTTATATAAAGTTATATATAAATTTATATTATGAAATGGACAAAGTCCAACAATTATTTGAAGACATTTTTATGTTTATACATTCTTTTTATAGATACAAATATTTTATTTAAGATAATTGACGGACTTTGTCCATTTCATAATGTGTGATGTCATTTGTTTACGTTTGGATACGCTTTGAGCAGATATGAATGTACGTGAGAGATTCATGGAATATTGAAGTTTAAAAACAGTAAAATTGACCTTGCTAATTGAATGATTTTCCATGGCTCGATCGTCAAGTCACATCAGGCTAAATGATGGTTCCGTATAGGATGCAGGTTTGATTCCTGTCAGAGAACGAATATTTTCTATGAAAATTTCTCAGACATTCAGGCCAGTAAATATTATTAATACTGTTTATTATAAAACAGTGCATTTACTTAAATATTTGTATCTATAAAAAGAATGTATAAACATTAAAATGTCTTAAAATAATTGTCGGACTTTGTCCATTTTATAATGTGTGACATCATTTGTTTACACTTTGAACAGATTTGAATGGACATGAGAAATTCATGGAAGATTGAATTTTAAAAGCAGTAAAATTGACCTTGCTCATCAAACAATCGTCTGTGGCTCGATCAGTTAAGAGCACGTCAGGCTAAATGACAGTCCCATATAGAATACAGGTTCGATTCCTGTCAGCGGACGAATATTTTCGATGAAAATTTCTCGGACATTCAGGCCGGTAAATGTTATTAATACTGTTTATTATAAAACAGTGCATTTACTTAAATATTTGTATCTATAAAAAAGAATGTATAAACATAAAAATATCTTAAAATAAATTTTTATATATATATATATATTATTTATTTATTATAATTTTATCATATAGACAAAACCATTTTACTCACAACAAAGATGCAACTTGGTTTCAGTGCATTTTAACTGCACATCTACGGGTGAGGGTCGGAAAATAATTATCGCTCTACTACCTGTATCGAGCTCTTTTTTGAATGAATGCTGCGAACGTTAGAATTTATATATTTTATATATTACTTTCATTCTCATCACATCGGATATATATATATATATATATATATATATACATATATATATATATATATATGTGTGTATGTGATTTAAATAAGGTGTATTTAGTCAATAAGAATTCATCCAAACAAGTTTTATTAAATTCCACCAACAAAGTCTGTCTATTGCTGGAATTGAAATAACTCAAAATATTCCTATTTAGAAATCTCTTTAGAAATCTCTTCTATGGTAGCACCTTGTTTGATCCAAATTCAGTTCTTTTGTACTTTCACTAGGTGATGGGACTAAAGTGACATCTTCACTGTGCAGGCTTGGGCCATGATATAAGGAGGTTGCATGCTCCCCTGACCACATGGTCCCACCTTCAGCCATACCAACAAGATGTAAAGGAATACAGAGAATTATATTTGGTGCCAGCTTAGTTACAGTTGCCAAAATGTTGTCACTGTTGGAAGTCAGCTGCCATTTGGGCTGCACTCCAGGTTTTTCTGTCTGTATTTACTTCCATAGCCTTTTCCTTTCTTTGATATAGTTACAAGGTAGTGGAGGTTTAAAATCAGTGTTTTTCTTCCCCTAGATGGAATACCTTGTCAGGCTGACAAGCTCAGTCGACTTGAAGCAGCTGGTTATGAGGCACCAGTGGTCCGTTTTCAGCCCTTCTCTTGTTTGGAGTTGATATTTGAAGATGCATGCTATAGAAACATCTATATTTTATATAGCATTTTTCCTATTATAGAATAAACATCAGAGTACCGTTTAGTGTAATGGTTATTTGTTGGCATAAAAAGTGAAACTGACAGGCTGAGTTCAAATTCATCTCTTGTCAGTGCTCTTCATTCTCATGCTAATGCTCTTTGGAAAGCTATAAAGATGGGCACAACCGTCTGAACAATGTAAATAGTGTAAATAGTTACAATACCTCATCTCAGAAATATAGACAGATCCTGAAGAAAGCCAGAGTGTACAACGACCGAAATGTTGTGAACAAACGTAAAATTATTTTATGTTGGATGCAAAAGTTAGCAGCAGTTCAGTCCATTTATTAATTTTCACCTCTGTAGTGTATTAAAAACCTGAGCAGACTAAATAATCTAGCCTTGGTTGGAAACCAGTTTAGAAGAAGGACAACAAAATGAAACCATGTAGGCCTCTTTGTTCCCACTATGGGTTAGACAGTAAGGTAGACTAAGCACTTTAGCCTTGGCTAGAAGCCCGTCTAGAAGAAAAATCCACTAGAAGAAGAAATAAAGAAGTAATGTCAATAGACAGATAAGAAAAGAAAAAGAAGTCTATGGAGACCCATGACCATCTCCTTCCTCAAGAGATGATGAAATCAAGTATAAATAATATATATTCATCCTTAAGTGCAATGTCACTTTGAAACATAAAAGTCATTACTCTCCACTGTTTCCTTTTCTTAAATATCTGTAAACTTTTTATTTTCATGGCTGTTCTTAATAATGATAATCGAGTGGTTTCCTGCTGGTCCACATGGTTTCATTTTGTTGTCCTTCTTCTAAACTGGTTTCCAACCAAGGCTAGAGTATTTAGTCTGCTCAGGTTTTTAATACACTCCAGAGGTGAAAATTAATAAATGGACTGAACTGCTGATAACTGAACTATAATGCTGCAAATTTATACAAAGAATAATGCTGGGAAACCTTTGCATTCAACATAAAAAAGTTTTATATTTGTTAATGACGTTTCAGCTGTTGTACACTCTGGCTTTCTTCAGGATCTGTCTATAATTCTGAGATGAGGTATTGTAACTATTTACATTGTTCAGACAGTTGTGCTCATCTTTATTGCCATATTTACGTTTTGGCTGTTGTATGTTCCATCCTTCTTCAGGTGATTGGGATTTTGAACTGAACCCTTTATTTCATCTACTGGGGTAGATTGTCTCACAACCCAGTGAATAAAAGCATTGGTTGGATTTAGTAACTTGACCCAAAGAGTTGTGAGTTCAATACCTGGATACTGCAGAAGTGAACAAAAACTTGGAGAATTGAGTTAAAGGGAGATAACTGAGACAAGCGTAAGAGGCATGGAATGGGGAACTAGAACAATCTACCCAGGTGGACAAAGTAAAGAGTTCAGTTTGAAATTCCAATCACCTGAAGAAGCTTTGAGCATGCAAAGTCTGAAATATTTTGAATATGACAATAAAGATGAGGACAACAGTTCAAACAATGTGAATACAAGTATACCTCACCCTACATTGTTAATTGGTTCCAGAGGTTATGAAATAACCACATTATAAACTGCAAATAAGCACTTCCTATCGACAATTACAGCATTTATGATATGTATATACTGTATTCTGAATAAAAAAAAAACTAATTTTCACCTTATCTTCCAGTGATATAACCTTACGCTTAGCATTAGCACTGGGACTTTTCTTCAGAGCCATTGGCAAAAAATGTATTCTAAATCACAATTGAAATGTAATTGAAAGAACGTTAATGGCAGAACACAGATGTAAACAAGTCTGAATTCAAAATTCGTGTTGCAATGGAAAACAATGCACGAGTGCCACCTGCTGGCAGGAATTTGAAATAAGAACATATGCTGAACATACTTTATTATGCTATTTTTTGTTTTTGATGATTTTATATATATATATGTATATATATATATATATATATATATATATATATATATATATATATATATATATATATATATATATATATATATATAGTATACTTAATATTATTTTATATGTTTATTGTTATTTTAGTGTTTACCGTCTCTAATATTTTTAACAGCTGACATAAACTTGATTAAAATGACCTAAGGTGAGTTTTATTTTTCTATATAATATTTGGGAAAAACCAATGTATCTTTGAAAATGATTTAATTTGAAATGGCTTAAGCTGAATTGTCTCTGTTACGTAAATAAAACCTAAAAGCTTGTGAGTATACTGAAAATTGGCTAACGTCAAAGCAAAGGAACTTGATCAAAATATTTAATTGCTGTATAGATGAAGCCTAAATACCATTGTAAATAGAGATCACTGATGGACTTGAGAAGCTTGTATAGTTTAATATAGCAATTTGCTATTGAATCAACTGAGGTCTTCTAAGATTATCCTCTTGATAGGAAATAATTGCTCCTATTGGAGTTATTGTGAAATGCAATGGCCATGAAAGAATTCTATTTTCAGGCTAACATTTAGGTCAAACATAAATATAGATGAGCTATAATTCGAGAAGCTGTGAAGAGATATTTTTAGCCGTCTTTAGTTCAGATCGATTAAAGGTTGTAAAGTTATCAACTTTGTATTGATTATCACGTCAATATTTTCTGTACTCATTAAACCTCACCTGTCTCACAGTTGTGGGACTGACTCCTTACTTTCATCCTGTGACCTGGATTAAAGCCAAGATAAATAGACCCAGTAGTTCAGGATTAAAGATTAATGAAGTGAAAAATGCCACTTAGAAACCAGGTAACAGATCCAAGGTAACTAATTAAATCTGACAAGTTATTTGCTCCTATAGAATATAGATCTGATCAAAGTCTGTCTATATTTCTGAGATGAGGTATTATGTACAGTATTTAACATTAGGTTTATAATACCCAGAAATCCAGTGGATAATGGTGTTGGTTAGATCCAGTGACAGACCCAAAGAGTGTGAGTTCAATACATGGTTAAGGCAGTGAAGAACATTCAGAGGGAAAATTAGCAGGAGATAACTGATAACTGACATCCATCAAACATGGCACGTGGAACTAGAACAGTTCAGTTCGAAATTCCAACCACCTGAAGAAGGCCGGAACGTACAACGGCCGAAACGTTGTGACAAATATGGCGACAAAGATGAGGACAATAGTCTGACTAATGTAAAGATCTGATCAATTTGCAAAGTTAAAATGGGTTGGATGGAAATTGCCTTTTTTTTTTTTTTTTTTTTCTTCCAGGTCTCTTATATTTGGGAAGGATATTAGAATAATCCGTAATCTATACTGGCAGAAAACCACCTGTATACAAATAGAAAACAAATTCAGTAAATATACAAAAATAAAAAAAGAGGGATGTGTCTTCCCACTGAACTTGTTCAATCTATACAGTGAGGCAATTCTGAGAGAATTACCAGGATTCATTATTAGCGGTCACAATCTCAACAATACAAGATACTCTGATAACACAGTGTTGATAGCAGACATAGAAAGGAAACTACAAGATCTCCAACAGAAGGGAGTGAAAGAAAGTGGGAAGAAAGGATTAAAAACTTATAGCAAGATGACAGAATACACCGCTGTTAGCAAAATTACATGAAAATTACAAAAGGGAGATACCAAAATCAAACAAGTAAAACAATTTTAATATCTGGGAAATTTTTTAATAGAAGATTGAGTGTGTGACATCTAAATCCGAATACACGTTGGGATAATGAAAAATGCCTTCCAAAATCTAAGCAAAGTATTAAGTGATAATTTTCCTATAGGAATGGCAATAATTGCAGAAGTTTTCCCCTTCTTATAGTTGGATATACACAAAATGCATGATGGGATATTTTTCTGAGCCAATAAAATTGAACAGTTTGCGTTTTGATATGACTCAATCTAGATCTGCCTTAAACTACTAGACAGTTCTCTTGCCCGACCTTACTTTTGTGTACAAACACCAACTTACAGCTTGATAAATATGGCGACAAAGATGAGGACAATAGTCTGAATAATGTAAATAATGTACATAATACCTCATCTCAGAAATGTAGACAGGTACTGAAAGGCCGAAACGTTGTGATAAATATGGCGACAAAGATGAGGACAATAGTCCGAATAATGTACATAATACCTCATCTCAGAAATATAGACAGATACTGAAAGGCCGAAACGTTGTAATAAATATGGGGACAAAGATGAGGACAATAGTCCGAATAATGTAAATAGTGTACATAATACCTCATCTCAGAAATATAGACAGATACTGAAAGGCCGAAACGTTGTAATAAATATGGCAACAAAGATGAGGACAATAGTCCGAATAATGTAAATAATGTACATAATACCTCATCTCAGAAATATAGACAGATACTGAAAGGCCGAAACGTTGTAATAAATATGGCAACAAAGATGAGGACAATAGTCCGAATAATGTAAATAATGTACATAATACCTCATCTCAGAAATATAGACAGATACTGAAAGGCCGAAACGTTGATAAATATGGCAACAAAGATGAGGACAATAGTCCGAATAATGTAAATAATGTACATAATACCTCATCTCAGAAATATAGACAGATACTGAAAGGCCGAAACGTTGTAATAAATATGGCAACAAAGATGAGGACAATAGTCCGAATAATGTAAATAGTGTACATAATACCTCATCTCAGAAATATAGACAGATACTGAAAGGCCGAAACCCTTGTAATAAATATGGCGACAAAGATGAGGACAATAGTCCGAATAATGTAAATAATGTACATAATACCTCATCTCAGAAATATAGACAGATACTGAAAGGCCGAATCGTTGTGATAAATATGGCAACAAATATGAGGACAATAGTCCGAATAATGTAAATAGTGTACATAATACCTCATCTCAGAAATATCGACAGATAATGATAATTTGTTGGCACAAGTCTTGCTGTCGTTATCTTCTGTCTTCTTAATCCTTACTCTTTTATTATTCTCTCTCCTTTATAGAATTGTTGATTTACCAAAAATGTGGTAATGATTGCAAAAGTTTTCACCCGCACCCTCTTATAGTTAGAAGGACACAGAATGCATGCTGGGATATTTTTCTTAGCCAATAAAATTGAACAGTTTGTGCTTTGATATGACTCAGTCCAGATCAGCCTTAACTACTAGAGAGTTCTCTTGCCCGACCTTACTTTTGTGTACAAACACCAACTTACAGCTTGTGAATTCTTTTGCCTTCTTACCTGTTTGATTTGTTTTAATTATATTGTTTGCTTGCTTGCTTCATAGATGTTGTTTAATTTTTTGGCCTTTTTTTTCTTTTTATTGCAAACTTTATTAATTCTGTTCGTGCTATTTATCTTGCATTTTGACAATGACTTCTAACTCATCATTAAAAAACAGGAAAATTTCATTTGAAACAAAGAAAAGAGTATTGAACTGTCATGTAATATCAATCGTCCTATATGTCAGGGAATACTGGAAATCACCTCATAAATGAAGAAGAGACTTGAAGCAGTAGAAATGTAGGTCAACAGAAGGATACTGAGAATACTATGGACAGAACATGTGAGCAATGCTCAAGTTTTTGAGAAAATGGAAACAGAAAGGACACTTATATTTAACATCAGAAAAAGAGAGTTGAAATTTCTCAAGTACTTATTGAGTAAAGACGGCTTGGAAAAATTGATACTCACAGGACAGATTGAAGGCAAGTGGGATAAAAGAAAACAATGCGTAACCTACTTAGAGAGCTTGAGTAAATGAATGGCAGAATAAGGTCTAGGAGAGATAACAATAAGACAAAATTTATTAAGAGTAACAAAGGATAGGAAATTGTGGAGAGCCATGATCACCAACATTCTGAATGGCCATGCCACATAGAAGTATATAAATTTCTCTCATTTTGGTAAACTGCTGATTTGGTAAACATTTTGGTAAACTGCTAAGTAACGGCAAAGTTTTAGAGAAAATGGAAATAAAAAGGAAACTTATGCATAACATCAGGAAGAAACAGTTGAAATTTTTCGGACACATAATGAGAAAAGGGGGTTTAGAAAATCTGATACTCACAGGACAGATTGAAGGCAAGAAGGACAAAGGAAAACAATGCATAAAGTATCTAGTGAACTTGAGTAAATGAATGGCAGGCCATAGTGTAGGTGAGAAACAAAAAGACAAACTTTATTGAGAGCTACATAAATGAATATTAAATTATTAAATTACTTTTAAGCAATATTTACGTTTTTTCACTTAAACAAATTTTGGGATCTTTGAAAAAATGTGTCATCTCTCATTCAGTTCAGAATACCATCCTGACATTAAATAAACCCAACAATATCTGATTATAAATCTTATTAATTATATAATTAATTATATATTAAATAAACCAACAATTTTCGGATCACGATTGGGTTATTTCACTTGCTTGATAACTGTTTGCATTGTAAGTTGTTGTAATGTATTCACTTTTCATTGCTCCTCAAAATCAATTTTAAAAATTGGAACATTTTTATTCTATTTAAGTGATGAATTGCATGTGAGAGTTTCCCAACAATTATTTTAACTAAAAAGATGCAAATTGTACCTAGTCCTTATTTTCAAAATTTTTTCCGTTATAACACTTGATCTTTTATTGTATACTCTTCCTTGTTGGAAGGTGGGTGCTGGTTGATGGTCTTGAGGTGATCATAACAAAGTTGTCTTCCTCTCTTCCTTCTCTCGGCCGGGTGATCACTAGTTGGTTTGTTCGGAGGTAAAATGAGAACTTCAACAAAAGGGACATTAAACTTATCTATTTTATTAATCACATCGACATCTACATATTTAACTAGCCAGTGGGGATCAATCTATTACTCCAACTGGGAAGCAAGTTCCCTGAGACACAAAATAACCATGTCTGCTGTGGATGACGTGTAAAAATTTGCTGAAATGACTTTCTATCTCTAACATTCCCACATTTGGTTCAGCCAACCAAAATCAACATCCCTATTTTGTCTACCATCTGACCTAAAAGGTCAGCCTCAGAAGGTCTGAGCCAATAAAAGTCTGAAACTATTTTTTTAACAATTTTACAGCCTGTCTGAAGTTATTATGCAATTCAAATAAATTCTAAAATAACTCAAAAAGTTCTGAACCAATATTTGTCAAATTTAAACTTGTCCATTTCCACCCTGAGTAAAATATTTAATTAAATTTTTCTGCCATTTTTAATTGTTTTTCTTTGGTTCGTTTTATGGAATATCAACCTCAATGGGTTATTTAATGCCGACAAGATTTTTATTGCTGGTAATAATTGTTTTTCAAAAATGTATTGCTAGTTTTTGCAGGTAATAATTTAAAAAAAAATGTATTGCTGGTATTGAAACCTTTTTTACACTTCCATATTTTGATCCCAGTTTGGGTGGGGGTCAACTATTTGCCCATAGCTAGGACCCTAACAGGTGCTACCACCCAGGGTCAGGGTGGACCTGGAAACATCAGCAATTAAGAAGTTGTTCCATGCTCCTCAAAACCTTCTGATCAGAGGCCTTGCTGCTGGACGTAGTTTCTCGTCATACCCAGGATGGTTTTTAATGGTTAGTTTTTTAAATATTTGAAATTTACAAAAATGGAATGACTGAAGTTATTATACAGTTTAAATTAATATTAGTTTGTAATTAGTTTAGTTAATTGTAATTGTATTATTAGTTGTAATATTAGTTTGTAATTAGTTTATAGATTATAAATTGTTAGGTGTCTGAAATCTAATAAAAACTATTTTTTCTTTTTGTCCATAACATATGTTTAAACATGGGTAAAGGAAAGGATTTAACATCTATTGTAAAACAGAAAATAACAAAGTCATTGAGTGAGGGTTCACATCGGAGATATCAAGGGAGCTTTGCAGAGATCATTGAAGAAGGCTGTAGAAAATATAAGTAAGTTAAGAATTCAAAGCAAAGGAAAAGGCTTAAGAACTTGCTTCCTTGACATGAATGTATAGCAAAATAACCATTCTGATCAGCTCTCAGACCTTTGAAAAGGCTGGAATTTAGGGAGTCAAGAAGGACAAAAACAAAAAGTACAGAATACTTTGTGAATTAGGAGCTGTAAAAAAAATCTTATCCGCAACCTCCTAAAGCAAATATTTTAGTGTCAAAATTGAGCCAAGAAATAGATGAAAATTGATTTTCTAAAGTAATTTTCATGGATGAATCTCAAGTGACATTTGATAGACAGGCCAAAGGATAGATTTTATCCAATTCAGGTGTGCCTGTGGCTAGAAGAATGCAGCAGTGAGGCAGTAGTGTTATGATATAGACTGGAATGGTCAACCAAACTATTATTGGATCATTCAAATTCAATGAAGCAGTTAAACTTAACAGTGTCGAATTTATTAAATGTAGCCATCTCTTCTACTCCAATAGCTTCATGACTCGCACTTCTCGCCTGTGAAACGCCCTCTCCTCTTCCTGTTTCCCTGATAGCTATAATCTCCAACTATTCAAATGTAATGTCAATTGACGTCTCCAGATGCCTTGATCTATCCCCTAACCTTGTCTTCTTCCTTTCCTCTATCACTCATCTTTGCTCTCACTCCAACTCTCTGTAACCCCTTGCATGCTAGTGGCTTCCCGCCTTGCTTGGAGTGAAATGCTTGAAAAAAAAAAAAAGTGCTACCAATTACAGTCTTGCAGTTTCAAAGTGAAGTGTGCATTTATGCATGCCAATGCTCCTCCTCATGTATCTAAGCTTGCCCCTGAATTATTTGAGCATAAAAGATTTACAGGAGAGAAGATAATGGAATAGCCACCATCAAGTCCTGGCATAAATCCAATCAAAAATTTATGGTCATTTGTGAAGATGAAATTATATGAAGGTGGAAAACAATATAACAGCAAAGTAGACCTATGGTAAGCAATTAAAGAAATTGAACCGGCTGAAGTAATAAATTAACAAAAACATTGAATAATAGATTACTGGTTGTTATTGAGAAGAGTCACTATATTAAAATGTAAAGGATTGAAAGACTTATGTGTTTGTTATATTATAGGTACACTATTTACATTATTCGGACTATTGTCCTCATCTTTGTCGCCATATTTATTACAACGTTTCGGCCATTGTACGCTCCGGCCTTCTTCAGGTGGTTGGAATGTCCAACTGAACCCTTTATTTCACTCACTGGGGTAGACTGTTCTAGTTCCACGTGCCATATTTAATGGATGTCAGTTATCTCCTGTTAATTCCCCTCTGAAAGTTCTCCACTGCCTTAACCGGGTATTAAGCTTACACTCTTTGGGTCTGTCACTGGATCTAACTAACGCCTTTATCCACTGTGCCATGTGTCCTATTATAGGTGTTGATCAATTTTTGATTATCTTATTACCTTCTTATTGAAGTAAAATGTGTTTATTTGATTTTGCCTAATAAATTCAGATAACTTCAATAAAACATATTGATACTATTGTTAGATTTTAAATATTTTGAAGTATAAAAAATATAAATCTACAAAAAAGTCTTTGTACAAACGTTTCTTATCTTCTAATGAATAAAATGGCTGTCCTGGTAATGAATACATTAGAATGAATGAAAGCTTGCAACTGAAACCTGCTTAATATGATGGTGATCTTGCTCATCTTGGAATTTTGCATTAGTTGATTAGTTACTAAGAGCAATAAATCAAACAGCTTAGTATAAATCTTATGGAACTCTCCCGTTATTCTGTTCATTCCCCCGGGGCAGAAAGTAATTTGCATACGTAACTATCCTCGTGCGTTTTAAGAGTTGCAAGGTTAGGGTTTGTACAAATGTCACTTGTCTTGAGAAAAATGGTCGGACTGGTAATCATCGTATCAAAAGGAATGAAACGCAGCCTGTTTGAATGACATACAACGGAAACATGCGTGGTGCAATAGTGATTGGGCTCATCTTGGAATTTTCTGTTAGTTGGTAATTTGATGATTTTATTATTTTTTATTGAAGTAAAATGTGACTATTTGGCTTTACGTAATAACTTCAGACAGCAGTTTTTTTAGAATACATCAAATATCTTCAAGAGAACATGTTGATCCTACCTAAAATTTTAGCTCAGGCTTTGTTTCTAAATTGATGGTTTAAAATTTGACAATTTATTTCAAACCAAATTTGAATTATTGAAGTTTATATGATTTGCTTAACTTCAGACAGGGTGTAAGTAATATCTTGATTTGGTTGTTATGAACCTCAATTGGTTCACTCAAACATGGCGGAGCATCATCATCATTCCCATGACAGAGTGTGGTTGTAGGGTCAATAAGTAGCTAACTGCTTGACCAATTCCCTCCATATATCTGAGAAGAAATCTGGAGAGGTTTTCTTTCAAGTGTAGTATGTCTTGGACAAAGTAGGTTTAGCTGATCCTATCCCTCACCAGGTCAAACCACAGCCAATGTCCTGCAGCTTGAAGGCTTGCTTTGGTCAAACATATGTAGCTGTTGATTCCATCAGAAAAATCCTTTGCCTTTGCCACTGTCTTTCAGATCTTTGGCAGGCATTTTTGCTCACTGTCATGCATTTTAGCTTATAATTATTAGTCAGTCATTTCTTCTTACTTTGATAACAACCTTGTCTAAAGGTTGTTATCAAAGTTTAGTATTCATTTTGAATCTGTTCTTAACACACTATCATTTGCTAAGCTAATGTTGGTTAAGTTCTATATTTCTGAGATGAGGTATTATGTACACTGAAATACCGAAATGTTGTAATAAATATGGCGACAAAGATGAGGACAACAGTATGAATAATGTAAATAGTGTGCATAATACCTCATCTCAGAAATATAGACAGATACTGAAGGGCCGAAACGTTGTGATAAATATGGCAACAAAGATGAGGACAATAGTCCAAATAATGTGAATAGTGTACGTAATACCTCATCTCAGAAATAGAGACAGATACTGAAAGGCCGAAACGTTGTAATAAATATGGTGACAAAGATGAGGACAATAGTCCGAATAATGTAAATAGTGTACATAATACCTCATCTCAGAAATATAGACAGATACTGAAAGGCCGAAACGTTGTAATAAATATGGTGACAAAGATGAGGACAATAGTCCGAATAATGTAAATAGTGTACATAATACCTCATCTCAGAAATAGAGACAGATACTGAAAGGCCGAAACGTTGTAATAAATATGGTGACAAAGATGAGGACAATAGTCCGAATAATGTAAATAGTGTACATAATACCTCATCTCAGAAATAGAGACAGATACTGAAAGGCCGAAACGTTGTAAAAAAATATGGTGACAAAGATGAGGACAATAGTCCGAATAATGTAAATAGTGTACATAATACCTCATCTCAGAAATAGAGACAGATACTGAAAGGCCGAAACGTTGTAATAAATATGGTGACAAAGATGAGGACAATAGTCCGAATAATGTAAATAGTGTACATAATACCTCATCTCAGAAATAGAGACAGATACTGAAAGGCCGAAACGTTGTAATAAATATGGTGACAAAGATGAGGACAATAGTCCGAATAATGTAAATAGTGTACATAATACCTCATCTCAGAAATAGAGACAGATACTGAAAGGCCGAAACGTTGTAATAAATATGGTGACAAAGATGAGGACAATAGTCCGAATAATGTAAATAGTGTACATAATACCTCATCTCAGAAATAGAGACAGATACTGAAAGGCCGAAACGTTGTAATAAATATGGTGACAAAGATGACGACAATAGTCCGAATAATGTAAATAGTGTACATAATACCTCATCTCAGAAATAGAGACAGATACTGAAAGGCCGAAACGTTGTAATAAATATGGTGACAAAGATGAGGACAATAGTCCGAATAATGTAAATAGTGTACATAATACCTCATCTCAGAAATAGAGACAGATACTGAAAGGCCGAAACGTTGTAATAAATATGGTGACAAAGATGAGGACAATAGTCCGAATAATGTAAATAGTGTACATAATACCTCATCTCAGAAATAGAGACAGATACTGAAAGGCCGAAACGTTGTAATAAATATGGTGACAAAGATGAGGACAATAGTCCGAATAATGTGAATAGTGTACATAATACCTCATCTCAGAAATAGAGACAGATACTGAAAGGCCGAAACGTTGTAATAAATATGGTGACAAAGATGAGGACAATAGTCCGAATAATGTAAATAGTGTACATAATACCTCATCTCAGAAATAGAGACAGATACTGAAAGGCCGAAACGTTGTAATAAATATGGTGACAAAGATGAGGACAATAGTCCGAATAATGTGAATAGTGTACATAATACCTCATCTCAGAAATAGAGACAGATACTGAAAGGCCGAAACGTTGTAATAAATATGGTGACAAAGATGAGGACAATAATCCGAATAATGTAAATAGTGTACATAATACCTCATCTCAGAAATAGAGACAGATACTGAAAGGCCGAAACGTTGTAATAAATATGGTGACAAAGATGAGGACAATAGTCCGAATAATGTAAATAGTGTACATAATACCTCATCTCAGAAATAGAGACAGATACTGAAAGGCCGAAACGTTGTAATAAATATGGTGACAAAGATGAGGACAATAGTCCGAATAATGTAAATAGTGTACATAATACCTCATCTCAGAAATAGAGACAGATACTGAAAGGCCGAAACGTTGTAATAAATATGGTGACAAAGATGAGGACAATAGTCCGAATAATGTAAATAGTGTACATAATACCTCATCTCAGAAATAGAGACAGATACTGAAAGGCCGAAACGTTGTAATAAATATGGTGACAAAGATGAGGACAATAGTCCGAATAATGTAAATAGTGTACATAATACCTCATCTCAGAAATAGAGACAGATACTGAAAGGCTGAAACGTTGTAATAAATATGGTGACAAAGATGAGGACAATAATCCGAATAATGTAAATAGTGTACATAATACCTCATCTCAGAAATAGAGACAGATACTGAAAGGCCGAAACGTTGTAATAAATATGGTGACAAAGATGAGGACAATAGTCCGAATAATGTAAATAGTGTACATAATACCTCATCTCAGAAATAGAGACAGATACTGAAAGGCCGAAACGTTGTAATAAATATGGTGACAAAGATGAGGACAATAGTCCGAATAATGTAAATAGTGTACATAATACCTCATCTCAGAAATAGAGACAGATACTGAAAGGCCGAAACGTTGTAATAAATATGGTGACAAAGATGAGGACAATAGTCCGAATAATGTAAATAGTGTACATAATACCTCATCTCAGAAATAGAGACAGATACTGAAAGGCCGAAACGTTGTAATAAATATGGTGACAAAGATGAGGACAATAGTCCGAATAATGTAAATAGTGTACATAATACCTCATCTCAGAAATAGAGACAGATACTGAAAGGCCGAAACGTTGTAATAAATATGGTGACAAAGATGAGGACAATAGTCCGAATAATGTAAATAGTGTACATAATACCTCATCTCAGAAATAGAGACAGATACTGAAAGGCCGAAACGTTGTAATAAATATGGTGACAAAGATGAGGACAATAGTCCGAATAATGTAAATAGTGTACATAATACCTCATCTCAGAAATAGAGACAGATACTGAAAGGCCGAAACGTTGTAATAAATATGGTGACAAAGATGAGGACAATAGTCCGAATAATGTAAATAGTGTACATAATACCTCATCTCAGAAATAGAGACAGATACTGAAAGGCCGAAACGTTGTAATAAATATGGTGACAAAGATGAGGACAATAGTCCGAATAATGTGAATAGTGTACATAATACCTCATCTCAGAAATAGAGACAGATACTGAAAGGCCGAAACGTTGTAATAAATATGGTGACAAAGATGAGGACAATAGTCCGAATAATGTGAATAGTGTACATAATACCTCATCTCAGAAATAGAGACAGATGCTGAAAGGCCGAAACGTTGTAATAAATATGGTGACAAAGATGAGGACAATAGTCCGAATAATGTGAATAGTGTACATAATACCTCATCTCAGAAATAGAGACAGATGCTGAAAGGCCGAAACGTTGTAATAAATATGGTGACAAAGATGAGGACAATAGTCCGAATAATGTGAATAGTGTACATAATACCTCATCTCAGAAATAGAGACAGATACTGAAAGGCCGAAACGTTGTAATAAATATGGTGACAAAGATGAGGACAATAGTCCGAATAATGTAAATAGTGTACATAATACCTCATCTCAGAAATAGAGACAGATACTGAAAGGCCGAAACGTTGTAATAAATATGGTGACAAAGATGAGGACAATAGTCCGAATAATGTAAATAGTGTACATAATACCTCATCTCAGAAATAGAGACAGATACTGAAAGGCCGAAACGTTGTAATAAATATGGTGACAAAGATGAGGACAATAGTCCGAATAATGTAAATAGTGTACATAATACCTCATCTCAGAAATAGAGACAGATACTGAAGGGCCGAAACGTTGTAATAAATATGGTGACAAAGATGAGGACAATAGTCCGAATAATGTAAATAGTGTACATAATACCTCATCTCAGAAATAGAGACAGATACTGAAGGGCCGAAACGTTGTAATAAATATGGTGACAAAGATGAGGACAATAGTCCGAATAATGTAAATAGTGTACATAATACCTCATCTCAGAAATAGAGACAGATACTGAAAGGCCGAAACGTTGTAATAAATATGGTGACAAAGATGAGGACAATAGTCCGAATAATGTAAATAGTGTACATAATACCTCATCTCAGAAATAGAGACAGATACTGAAAGGCCGAAACGTTGTAATAAATATGGTGACAAAGATGAGGACAATAGTCCGAATAATGTAAATAGTGTACATAATACCTCATCTCAGAAATAGAGACAGATACTGAAAGGCCGAAACGTTGTAATAAATATGGTGACAAAGATGAGGACAATAGTCCGAGTAATGTAAATAGTGTACATAATACCTCATCTCAGAAATAGAGACAGATACTGAAAGGCCGAAACGTTGTAATAAATATGGTGACAAAGATGAGGACAATAGTCCGAATAATGTAAATAGTGTACATAATACCTCATCTCAGAAATAGAGACAGATACTGAAAGGCCGAAACGTTGTAATAAATATGGTGACAAAGATGAGGACAATAGTCCGAATAATGTAAATAGTGTACATAATACCTCATCTCAGAAATAGAGACAGATACTGAAAGGCCGAAACGTTGTAATAAATATGGTGACAAAGATGAGGACAATAGTCCGAATAATGTAAATAGTGTACATAATACCTCATCTCAGAAATAGAGACAGATAGTGAAAGGCCGAAACGTTGTAATAAATATGGTGACAAAGATGAGGACAATAGTCCGAATAATGTAAATAGTGTACATAATACCTCATCTCAGAAATAGAGACAGATACTGAAAGGCCGAAACGTTGTAATAAATATGGCAACAAAGATGAGGACAATAGTCCGAATAATGTAAATAGTGTACATAATACCTCATCTCAGAAATAGAGACAGATACTGAAAGGCCGAAACGTTGTAATAAATATGGTGACAAAGATGAGGACAATAGTCCGAATAATGTAAATAGTGTACATAATACCTCATCTCAGAAATAGAGACAGATACTGAAAGGCCGAAACGTTGTAATAAATATGGCAACAAAGATGAGGACAATAGTCCGAATAATGTAAATAGTGTACATAATACCTCATCTCAGAAATAGAGACAGATACTGAAAGGCCAAAACGTTGTAATAAATATGGTGACAAAGATGAGGACAATAGTCCGAATAATGTAAATAGTGTACATAATACCTCATCTCAGAAATAGAGACAGATACTGAAAGGCCGAAACGTTGTAATAAATATGGTGACAAAGATGAGGACAATAGTCCGAATAATGTAAATAGTGTACATAATACCTCATCTCAGAAATAGAGACAGATACTGAAAGGCCAAAACGTTGTAATAAATATGGTGACAAAGATGAGGACAATAGTCCGAATAATGTAAATAGTGTACATAATACCTCATCTCAGAAATAGAGACAGATACTGAAAGGCCGAAACGTTGTAATAAATATGGCAACAAAGATGAGGACAATAGTCCGAATAATGTAAATAGTGTACATAATACCTCATCTCAGAAATAGAGACAGATACTGAAAGGCCGAAACGTTGTAATAAATATGGTGACAAAGATGAGGACAATAGTCCGAATAATGTAAATAGTGTACATAATACCTCATCTCAGAAATAGAGACAGATACTGAAAGGCCGAAACGTTGTAATAAATATGGCAACAAAGATGTGGACAATAGTCCGAATAATGTAAACAGTGTACATAATACCTCATCTCAGAAATAGAGACAGATACTGAAAGGCCGGAACGTTGTAATAAATATGGCGACAAAGATGAGGACAATAGTCCGAATAATGTAAATAGTGTACATAATACCTCATCTCAGAAATAGAGACAGATACTGAAAGGCCGAAACGTTGTAATAAATATGGTGACAAAGATGAGGACAATAGTCCGAATAATGTAAATAGTGTACATAATACCTCATCTCAGAAATAGAGACAGATACTGAAAGGCCAAAACGTTGTAATAAATATGGTGACAAAGATGAGGACAATAGTCCGAATAATGTAAATAGTGTACATAATACCTCATCTCAGAAATAGAGACAGATACTGAAAGGCCGAAACGTTGTAATAAATATGGTGACAAAGATGAGGACAATAGTCCGAATAATGTAAATAGTGTACATAATACCTCATCTCAGAAATAGAGACAGATACTGAAAGGCCGAAACGTTGTAATAAATATGGCAACAAAGAGGAGGACAATAGTCCGAATAATGTAAATAGTGTACATAATACCTCATCTCAGAAATAGAGACAGATACTGAAAGGCCGAAACGTTGTAATAAATATGGTGACAAAGATGAGGACAATAGTCCGAATAATGTAAATAGTGTACATAATACCTCATCTCAGAAATAGAGACAGATACTGAAAGGCCGAAACGTTGTAATAAATATGGCAACAAAGATGAGGACAATAGTCCGAATAATGTAAATAGTGTACATAATACCTCATCTCAGAAATAGAGACAGATACTGAAAGGCCGAAACGTTGTAATAAATATGGTGACAAAGATGAGGACAATAGTCCGAATAATGTAAATAGTGTACATAATACCTCATCTCAGAAATAGAGACAGATACTGAAAGGCCGAAACGTTGTAATAAATATGGCAACAAAGATGAGGACAATAGTCCGAATAATGTAAATAGTGTACATAATACCTCATCTCAGAAATAGAGACAGATACTGAAGGGCCGAAACGTTGTAATAAATATGGTGACAAAGATGAGGACAATAGTCCGAATAATGTAAATAGTGTACATAATACCTCATCTCAGAAATAGAGACAGATACTGAAAGGCCGAAACGTTGTAATAAATATGGCAACAAAGATGAGGACAATAGTCCGAATAATGTAAATAGTGTACATAATACCTCATCTCAGAAATAGAGACAGATACTGAAAGGCCAAAACGTTGTAATAAATATGGTGACAAAGATGAGGACAATAGTCCGAATAATGTAAATAGTGTACATAATACCTCATCTCAGAAATAGAGACAGATACTGAAAGGCCGAAACGTTGTAATAAATATGGTGACAAAGATGAGGACAATAGTCCGAATAATGTAAATAGTGTACATAATACTTCATCTCAGAAATAGAGACAGATACTGAAGGGCCGAAACGTTGTAATAAATATGGTGACAAAGATGAGGACAATAGTCCGAATAATGTAAATAGTGTACATAATACCTCATCTCAGAAATAGAGACAGATACTGAAAGGCCGAAACGTTGTAATAAATATGATGACAAAGATGAGGACAATAGTCCGAATAATGTAAATAGTGTACATAATACCTCATCTCAGAAATAGAGACAGATACTGAAAGGCCGAAACGTTGTAATAAATATGGCGACAAAGATGAGGACAATAGTCCAAATAATGTAAATAGTGTACATAATACCTCATCTCAGAAATAGAGACAGATACTGAAGGGCCGAAACGTTGTAATAAATATGGTGACAAAGATGAGGACAATAGTCCGAATAATGTAAATAGTGTACATAATACCTCATCTCAGAAATAGAGACAGATACTGAAGGGCCGAAACGTTGTAATAAATATGGTGACAAAGATGAGGACAATAGTCCGAATAATGTAAATAGTGTACATAATACCTCATCTCAGAAATAGAGACAGATACTGAAAGGCCGAAACGTTGTAATAAATATGGCGACAAAGATGAGGACAATAATCCGAATAATGTAAATAGTGTACATAATACCTCATCTCAGAAATATAGACAGATACTGAAAGGCCGAAACGTTGTAATAAATATGGCGACAAAGATGAGGACAATAATCCGAATAATGTAAATAGTGTACATAATACCTCATCTCAGAAATATAGACAGATACTGAAAGGCCGAAACGTTGTAATAAATATGGTGACAAAGATGAGGACAATAGTCCGAATAATGTAAATAGTGTACATAATACCTCATCTCAGAAATAGAGACAGATACTGAAAGGCCGAAACGTTGTAATAAATATGGTGACAAAGATGAGGACAATAGTCCGAATAATGTAAATAGTGTACATAATACCTCATCTCAGAAATAGAGACAGATACTGAAAGGCCGAAACGTTGTAATAAATATGGTGACAAAGATGAGGACAATAGTCCGAATAATGTAAATAGTGTACATAATACCTCATCTCAGAAATATAGACAGATACTGAAAGGCCGAAACGTTGTAATAAATATGGTGACAAAGATGAGGACAATAGTCCGAATAATGTAAATAGTGTACATAATACCTCATCTCAGAAATATAGACAGATACTGAAAGGCCGAAACGTTGTAATAAATATGGTGACAAAGATGAGGACAATAGTCCGAATAATGTAAATAGTGTACATAATACCTCATCTCAGAAATAGAGACAGATACTGAAAGGCCGAAACGTTGTAATAAATATGGTGACAAAGATGAGGACAATAGTCCGAATAATGTGAATGGTGTTATGTTGGTTAAGTTCCATATAATTAATCTTGGTAGGATGTGTACTTTTCTTACAATCATCTAGCTTTACAGATTAAATAAATTGGCTGCGAAAACACAACCTCGTTGCGTACCTCTTTCGATTTTGGCATATTGAATTTACTTTGTCAACAAACAGTTTATTCTAATACACATTATTCATACATCCTGTTGTGCATTTGAATCAACACACAACAAAAAAAAAGTGTTTAAATATAAAACATTTTTATTTTCTTGTTTTTTTTTTTACAACTAAATTTTTCTTAACCTGTACAGGTGTTAGGATTCTTACAGTCCCTGTTTGTAGTTGTTTGTCAAGATGAAAATAATTGTGATTTTTTTGTGTGCATGTGTGAGAAAGGAAAGGCTAAGGAGGAAAGTGTAAGTGTCATGTAGCTTGGTGAGGAAGTGTCATATAGGACATAAATGAATGAAATCAGCCGTTTATGTAAATAAACAGAGTTGAGCAAAGTTAGCATTAGGTCAATTGCTAAGTGTACCTTCATGTAGTAAACCTTCTATTTCATTACTTACCTACGAGTTTGTCTTCCTTACTCATTTCTCTCTGTTATCTCAAAAACACGAGATACAACAATAGCTAAGCAAGAGAGATAGAAAGAATGTGAAAATGAGAGAGATAGAAAGAATGTGAAAATGAGAGAGATAGAAAGAATGTGAAAATGAGAGAGATAGAAAGAATGTGAAAATGAGAGAGATAGAAAGAATGTGAAAATGAGAGAGATAGAAAGAATGTGAAAATGAGAGAGATAGAAAGAATGTGAAAATGAGAGAGATAGAAAGAATGTGAAAATGAGAGAGATAGAAAGAATGTGAAAATGAGAGAGATAGAAAGAATGTGAAAATGAGAGAGATAGAAAGAATGTGAAAATGAGAGAGATAGAAAGAATGTGAAAATGAGAGAGATAGAAAGAATGTGAAAATGAGAGAGATAGAAAGAATGTGAAAATGAGAGAGATAGAAAGAATGTGAAAATGAGAGAGATAGAAAGAATGTGAAAATGAGAGAGATAGAAAGAATGTGAAAATGAGAGAGATAGAAAGAATGTGAAAATGAGAGAGATAGAAAGAATGTGAAAATGAGAGAGATAGAAAGAATGTGAAAATGAGAGAGATAGAAAGAATGTGAAAATGAGAGAGATAGAAAGAATGTGAAAATGAGAGAGATAGAAAGAATGTGAAAATGAGAGAGATAGAAAGAATGTGAAAATGAGAGAGATAGAAAGAATGTGAAAATGAGAGAGATAGAAAGAATGTGAAAATGAGAGAGATAGAAAGAATGTGAAAATGAGAGAGATAGAAAGAATGTGAAAATGAGAGAGATAGAAAGAATGTGAAAATGAGAGAGATAGAAAGAATGTGAAAATGAGAGAGATAGAAAGAATGTGAAAATGAGATAGAAAGAATGTGAAAATGAGAGAGATAGAAAGAATGTGAAAATGAGAGAGATAGAAAGAATGTGAAAATGAGAGAGATAGAAAGAATGTGAAAATGAGAGAGATAGAAAGAATGTGAAAATGAGAGAGATAGAAAGAATGTGAAAATGAGAGAGAAAGAATGTGAAAATGAGAGAGAAAGAATGTGAAAATGAGATAGAAAGAATGTGAAAATGAGAGAGAAAGAATGTGAAAATGAGAGAGAAAGAATGTGAAAATGAGATAGAAAGAATGTGAAAATGAGATAGAAAGAATGTGAAAATGAGATAGATAGATAGATAGATGTCATATATGACATAAATGAATGGAATCATCCATTTATGTAAATAAGCAGAGTTGAAAAGAGGTAACATTAGGTCAATTGCTAAGTGTACCTTCATGTAGTAAACCTTCTATTTCATTACTTACTTATGAGTTTGTCTTCCTTATTTATTTCTGTTATTTTGAAAACATGAGATACAACAATAGATAAGCAAGAGACTGAGACAGATAAATAGATAGATGTCATATAGGACACAAATGAATGGGTTTTCCATTTATGTAAATAAGCGGAGTTGAACTGAGTTAGCATTAGGTCAATTGCTAAGTGTACATTCGTGTAGTAAACCTATTTTTATTACTTACCTACAAGGTGTCTTCTTTATTTATTACCTCTGTTATCTTGAAAACATGGGATACAACAGTTAGTCATGAGGATACAACAATTCCCGAACAATCACCAAAATTAAGCAATATTTTATCAGTTACTATGAGACAGTCTGTGATATTGTCATATAGGACATAAATGAATGGAATTGTCTGTTTATGTAAATAAGCGGCATTTACAAGAGTTAGCATTAGGTCAACTGCCAAGTGTATCTTCATGTAGTAAACCTATTTCATTATTTACCTACAAGTTTGTCTTCCTTATTTATTTTCCTCTGTTATCTCGAAAACACGAGATATAACACTTAGCGACGAGGATACAACTGCTCAAATGATCACCAAAGTTAAGCAATATTTCATTATTTACTTCCAGGCAGTCTGTGATATTTTCATACAGTACATAAATGAATGGAATTGTCTGTTTATGTAAATAAGCAGTAGTTGAGGAGAGTTAGCATTAAGCCAATTGCTAAGTATACCATTGTGTAGTAAACCTATTTCATTACTTACCTACGAGTTTGTCTTTCTTATTTATTTCCTTCTATTATCCGTTTATGTAAATAAGCAGAGTTGAAGAGAGCATTAGGTCATTTGCTATTTGTACCTTTGTGTAGTAAACCTATTTCATTACTTACCTACGAGTTTGTCTTCCTTGTTTATTTTCCTCTGTTATCTCGAAAACACAAGATACAACAGGAAGACAGATGAATGAGTAAGGAAATTTCTTTGAAGTCAATCGGTCATGAAACTGTTGTCATACCTTACTGCTTTGCCTGGTCTAAAAACTGCTTGAATAACCTTCAAAGTAATAGTGAAGCATGTGTTTTACTGTTGTCAGGAACACGACCTGTTGGTTGAAAAATGTTTAATATTTTCAAAGAATAAATTTATTAGCCAGAAGGATGTGTGATCCAGCAACTCTTAAACTATTTTTTTCTTTTTTTTAACCATTTGGTGTGTGACTGTTTTGGCGTTTATTTTCGTCTTCACTCCACAATCATTTTCCCGTAGATCATGCTTATCTAATATTTCCAATCCCAAAAGCTTTAGCGTAATCAATGAAACACAACTATAGGTCTTTTTCATTCCTATTGCTTCCTTCGACAGCTTTGAATATAGAATTTCTTGTTCCAGCATCTTGTACAAAAGCACATTTTTCTTCCCTAATTCTGGTTTGATAAGCCATATTCATTAGAAAAATAATTAGTTTTGCCACGTGGTTCATCAGGCTGACTGTTCAATGGGGTTTACATTCATTTGTACCTGGTTTCTATAGCAACAATATGAAAATTGATAGACTTAGATCCTCCGGTATTTTGTATATTTCCTTTATTATTTCAATTACTTTGGTAAGTCAAGGCTGTCAACATCTCTATGACAATCACATTTGATTCTGTCATATTGTTCTTCTTCGGTTTAGCCTCTACTCTTCTTACCTGTCATAAAATCCACTGCAGAAAAATATAAAAAGTCTGTTACTGAATTATTTTCTTTTTTCTACAGTTCAAATTTCATTGCAAATAAACACGTCATTTTTCTCTTTTGCCTTTCTTACTTGTGATTTTACTATTTCATTAAGTATCTCTACACTCATGAGAATTTTATTTATGTGATCCACATACCAACTGTAATAATACTTGTTTGACAATATTATAAAAAAAATCACCTTGAACGACTTTTAAAATAAGCCAGGCCTGCCTTGTTTAGTAATGAGAAGGAAGTCAGGGGCATATAGCAAAAATGAAAGATACTTTACAGGAATTGAATAAGATACTAAGAGATGAAAAAATAACATTAGAAACGAAGAAGAGCTGATTGTTCAGTGAAGTTTGTATTCATGTGTACCTGATTTCTTTAGAAATACTATAAAATATTGATCTATTTAGTTCTTCCAGTACTTCACCACTATTGTATATTTCATTTATCAATTACCTTAATACCAAATTCATCTAAGCCTGCCATCATCTGCCTGATAGTCAAATTTGGTCCTGTTGCATTGTTGCTTTTCATCTTAGCCTTTGCTGTTTTTACTTCAGATTTTAGTCTCCCAGGTCTTTCCATGCTTTTATATATTATAGGTTTCTCTCCTTTTGCGATGGAAGAGTTCTCAGCACTCATTGCATCACCTTTTCTTATTCCAAGATTGATTATTTCTTTTTAGATTTTATAGATTCTATCAAAGGAACCACCATTATAAATACAGTTTATTGGTATGACTAACAGCATTTTTATAAACTACTACTCATTCTTGCTATTGACAAAACCTCTTTTTTTAAGTACTTCTACTATTATGACAATTTTAGTCATGTGATCCACACACCAACTGACATAATTTTTTTTCTTTGACTCTCACGTCCATCTTGCCAGCAACATTTTCTTTTTACATATTTACATTTTTCTTCTTGTCATACTTTACTATTATGAAAAAAACAATTGTACCAATAACTTATCGTCACCATTGTGATAAAGAAAGATAACTTTCTGTCTGATAAGTAAAATCATAAAAGAAATATTATTGATAAGTTTGAGAAGAGACATTATCACATTGTAATTCTTTCAGACAATCAAATCTGTCCATGATGTTATCCACACTCACATGATGTTTCACTTGTTCCATTCAATGGTCCTCTTCAGGAGTATTGTTGTAACCTAGGGAAGGTTACTGAATAGAATAATCAAATGAAAGTTGGTAATAAATGATAATACTTAGGACAAGAACAATGCATATAAGAATCGCCAGCAGCGCGTAGAAGTATTAGTCAACTGCTAGAAGTGAGTCAAGTGAATTCCACAATGAATCTCCAAATGCAGGATATCTACCAACTGTCCCACATGGTCCGATGTGGCACAAGGCTGAAATTAATGTGGGGCATCTGAGCCCATAGGTGTATCCAAAAATTCCGCATAGACCCCATATAAAACGGGGTCAGATAGCTGTTAGCCTCATCTGGGGATCCTCTTTGCCTGGAGGCAGAGAGTTTCATCAGAACAGCTGAAGATGAATCTCTAACTGCAAACCAACATACAGTATTTACTACTGTATTTATGTGAATGGGGACATACCCATTATCATCCGTAGGTAGGCTACAACAAGTATTGAATATAGGATTATCTGTCATTTCGACCTGAGGGTCTCTCTTTTTGGCAGTAAATATAAAATTTTATTGTAATAATATCCAGCCTTCAAAGATAATAATGCCAAATGTTTTTGTTTTTTAAACTAAAAGATCACCTGATACAAGGCTTAAAAGTCATTCACAGAATCATTTACTATATTACTTAGAATTTGAAAAGCTAAAAACGAATACCTTGGTAAGTCAAAGCTATCAACATCTCTATGACAATAACATTTTTCAACAAGAAAAATGTAAATATATACAGGGTGCAATGGGTAAATTATCTCCATTTTATATATTTAATTTCATTTAATTTGCATGCACATTGTTTTTGATTTTGTCGACTGCACAGTATAGTAGAGTCAGTTGGGCACCATCTGTGAGAAAAAGGTGCACCATGATGCAATTCATTCAGCCAGAAATTTGGAAATGGCATGCGGTACTGCAGCTCAGAAAACTCACTCTGATCATTCTGATAAGAAAAGAACTCCCGAATTTGTTGGTGAGGGCCTCAGACTCCACACAGAGGCTTATGTCAAGTACCTTGAGAAGGTAGAGCTGCCCTGGTTCAAGAGGGTGGTTGCTGGAAGAACCTATGTCTGCTACACAAGTGGGAGAATCCAGTCAGGGCTGTCAGACAATTTCTGTGATCACATCAACCCTTACATCTGGCCACTTAACTCCTGAGAATGAAACCCGCTTGATTATTATGTATGGGGCGCAGTTGAGTGAGAGATCACCAAAACTTCTTGTAACATGAAAGATGAATTGAAGGCAAGGATTATGGCAGCATTCACCAACTTAAACAAGGAGGCCATCCAGAAGAGATGCAAGAGATTCCAAAGTCATCTGGAGGCCATGGTTGAAGCTAATGGTGATTTTATTGAATAAATTTTTTAAAAAGTCTTGAAATACTAAAGAGTAAATTTATATATATAAGAGGCATGGTGGAGTAATGGATAATGGCTTGGATTGAGGAATCGGAGAGCCGAGTTCGAATTCTAGTCAAATCCAAAACATTCACTTACGTGCTAATATCCTTGGGAAAGGTGTGAATCCTCTTCTTCTCCCTCCAGCAATAGGCAAATAGCAAGACAGACTGGGTTCTATAGCCTTGAATGGCAACTGGTCTAGGAGAAGGACAACTCTGAATTCAAAACCTGCGGAGGGTCGTTTGGGGACCTTGTGGCACTCAGTGCACCAGGTCTCTGTATTCGTCCTTCAAAAAGTGTGGATGGTCCTGCACGAAACCTTCACCACTATAATCAAATCTCATGTGTCGGCGTTTGGCTCTCAGTTTCTAGGAACTGATCTGCTTGACCCTCATACGTTGAATTCGACTGGAGAGTTGATGATATATATATCTTTTAAAATGAGAAGTCTGTGTTATTTTCATTTTTGTGTAATTTAGATGACAATTTATCCATCTCACGCTGTATACTATATGCAACACAGATAATGTAACATACTTTAGACAAAGCTAATACTTTAAATAAGTAAGATTACCAACCTCATACAAAAGGAAAATATAAATAATAAGAAAATTAATGAATAATAAACAAAATTAACACACTGTGAATGCACACAACTAAATAAATTTAATAATAAACAAATAATAAATAAATACAAAAAACCTAAAGTAATCAATAATAAATAATGATCTGAAATGTAACATATGACAACATACAATTGCTATAAAATAACTACATTCAGACCTACAATAATAATAGGAAATATAACCGTTGCCACCTACCCAGTAACCATTAGGATAATACAATAACCAGGAAACACCTAACATTGCTACCCATAATGCACCATTGACCAGCATATATAAATAGTTGAGCCAACATACAAGACCTGAAAAGTGTTCAAGCATGAAACAGACTGTTGTCACTTGATGTTGACGTTAGTGTCCACTTTATATATATATATATATATATATATATATATATATATATATATATATATATATGTATGTATGTATGTATGTAAAGTCTGATAATCTGTGGTCCTTTAAAAGGGCTGTGGTGAACTAATTTATTACATGGAACCTTAAAGTGGTTTTTATTTTTATTTAAATTATTAGCTCTGATTTACATTGAGCTCTCTGGATTTTATCCTCCTTGGGTCTACCCATACGAATTACCTAGTTTTTCGTAAACTAAATATATATATATATATATATATATATATATATATATATATATATCTCTGGTAATGATACAATATGGTAATCTGTATGGAATTTACAGAAGGATATAAATCCAGGGAGAGCTCTATGTCAAAAGACAGAGCAGCTCTCAATCTTCAAGACCTACAAACAAAATTTTGTGATTTTGTTTGTAGTTCTTGAAGATTGAGAGCTGTTTCTTTAGAGCTCTCATGAAATAAAAATTATTACCTTTATTTTAAGTGTTTGATATTCTTTAATTGATAATATATATATATATATATATATATATATATATATATATATATATATATATATATAATTTCTATACATATTATATATGCACAGTACTTGGAAAGTGCTGAATATCATTGATAGAGCAAACATATTCAGTGGTATGGATATGAGTTTATAACCCTGGGTTTCACACTTTTGCAATCATCAGACATTGATGATCGCAAAAGCATGAAACCCAGAGTTACAAAACTGATATCCATACAACTATATATATATATATATATATTAGGAATGGATTGAATCTGGCATATGTTTAATTTATTTGTTTAAACGTTACTTTTTAAGGACACTCATATTTGAGTTGATGCTTTGTTTTTATTTATTTATTAAAAATTATATTTATTTCCATCTCCCAGCCTGAATATTCAAGAAATCTTGTTAGAAAAGTATGCACATAGATATATAAACACACACACATTACATATATATATATACATATATATATATATACACATATATATATATATAAGGTTCAATTATTAAGTCTTCAGCCTGACAGAGTTACTGACTCAATTCTTACCTGAACTTTTCATTTTCCAAGTATTTCATGATCATGATTAATATTCAAAACTGAATTAAGTGCATTGACAAATGAAGGAGATTATGTTCAAACAAGTATTTGTTGCGAAAATCATTGTTTTTTTTTTCATTAACAGCTTATTGAGTTTTTGATCTATATCTATTGCTATAAAGCTGGCACCTGTTTGCAAGAATATCTCGTATGTTTGGCAAACAAGCTTGAATCATAGGGGCTGAAAATAAGCCTGTAAGTCTAACCTCTGAGGAAGATAAACATGACAGATTATCGTAGCCTCTAAGGTCACAAGACATTTAGGATCCGAATTTCTATTTCTGATCCAAATTCAAAAGGAGACATCTTTTTACATGTCCATACATAAATTCTTACGTGCTTTTGAAATCCTGATCTCACTGACTTCTTTTTGCTTTTGTACATGTTAATAAGATGGAAGTCTGGAACTTTCCAGGCTTTCAATTGGATTCGGTTAGCAAATATAATTTCAGATTGTCTTTCAAACTTCTCCAGGCTTTGGACAAAATTTCTTGGTTGAAATTGAGTGGTTTAGATGGAGGCAATTTTTCCATTATTAGTTGAGTGAGAGCGATGAAAAAAAGAGAAATTGTGTACGAAGTTTAACAAATTTGACAAGAAGAATGTTACTTGCTGATTGGAGTGATGAATTAAACAGAGTTGAAATAACACTGCTTATTCCAGTTCTGACACCAGGTTAGAAAGAAAATGTCTTACATAATTTCTGGAAAGAGGAGTTATCATTATTTATACAATTATATTTATTATACAGGGTGTCCCCCCAAATTTGACATCCTTTTAAAAGCAATTATCTTGAAAACTACGAAGTCTAGCTCAATGAAATTGAACAGCTTAGGTGTTGAACGTCATGAGTTTATTATGGGACCAATTTTAGAAGTGTTCAATATATACACTTCCGGTGACATGGCATATGTCAAGTCAGTAATTAAGCTCTTGCCAAACACGCTGCCAAAATATATGCACATATAAGTTGTTACATACAGACAAACAAGTAATCACTACAAAGAGGTATATTTGTTTATATTCTTTTGGTTCTCATTACATTTGGATATATATATATATATATATATATATATATATATACTTTTTGGCAGAATTGAGTGACTGTCAGTCACTGTGTGTTTATCTAAATCTAAAAATAAACACGCTAAAATTCACCTTCATCCCTGCCGTGAGCAGACGGCTTAGTGGTAGAAGTTCCGACTGACGCCAATTCAGTCGGGTTTCGATCCTAGCTAGAGGCAACCGGATGTCTAGCCACACTGATGAGCTGTGAAACAGCGAAACAGTCTGTCTGTGGATGACATATATATATATATATATATATATATATATATATATATATATATATATATATATATATATATATACAGGATATCACCAAAAATTAGACATCCTTTTAAATGCAATTATCTTGAAAACTACTAAGTCTATCTTATGAAATTGAAGAGTTTAGGTGTTGAACATCATAAGTTTATTATTTCATAAGTGTTTAATATATGCACTGCCTGTGAAATGACACACATCAAGTTGATAGTTAAGCTCTTGCCAAACACGCTGTAGCATGTCTCCGGTAACATCATCCAGTGTTGAAGTGATTTTCTGCTCAAGTTCATCAATGCTATCAGGAAGAGGGAAGACATAGACCAGTCCCTTCATGTATCCCCATAAAAAGAAATCACATGGAGACAGGTCTGGTGACCATGGCAGCCATTTCATCAGAAAACTGTCTTCATTTCCACCACGCCCGATCCGTCTCTCTGGCAGATTCTCATTGAGATAACAAAAATAAAACATTAAATATAAAATCTTGATCTTTTTCTATACAGTTGGTAAAAATTTGAGGTTATTTCAACAAGAATTGCCAAAATTATTGGCCTGTGAAATGATGTCAAACTTTTTCGAACACCCTGCATATATATATATATATATATATATATATATATATATATATATATATATATATATGCAGAATGAGCAGGGTATTCGACTAGATATGAAAATTCAGGTTTACAGAGCTGTTGTCCTTGCCATCCTGTTGTACGGCTCATAGATGTGGACTCCATACAGGTACCATTACCATATATGCCAGCTGGATGTTTTTCATAAAAGCTGTCTGCATGCCATCTGTGGAGTTAACCTTCAAGATAGGACATCTAACATAGACCTGTTTAACAGGTGTAATATTGGAGGTATCGAGACTTTTCTCATACAGTCTCAGTTACCTTGGACTGGTCATGTCTTGAGAATGTCTGATGACAAGATACCCAAGATCCTAATGTCCATCCAGTTAGATCAGGGCTACAGGAATGTAGGGTGCCCATGACTAAGATACAAAGACAAGCTGAAAAGCAACTTGTCAGCTTTCAATATACCACGTAACACCCTTGAGCGCTTAGCCTTGGAGCGGGTAGAATGGAGATCAATGTGTTTTAGTGGACTCAGCAGTTTTCACTCTGCTTGTCTGAATCTGCTTCAAGAAGCAAGAGCAAGATCTAAAAGGTCAACCAATCTAACAGTGATCTCATCCCACAATCCTCACTCTTGCTCCATATGTGGCCTCCTTTGTAAATCACTAGTGGATCTTAAGTGCCACTTAAGATTATCGCACAAAATTTCATAACTGAATCAACTAAGCTGTCGAAACCGACAGGTGAGTCTATTATTATTATTATAATATATATATATATATATATATATATATATATATATATATATATACACACACAATTTATATATGGACTATTGCCCACATCTTTGTTGTTGTGATCACAATGTTTCGTGGGTTGTGTCCTGCTTAGACTTGATGAAGAAGTCTGGATGATGAAATGTGTTAACAACAATAGGATGATAGTCCACATGCAAAATAGTATAAATAATGTCTAACATACATTGGATGAATAATCTCATGTACTGATAGATATAGGAGTCAAACATATGTACTGCTTTCGTACAAGATATCTAGTCTCTCAATTCCATGTGACTGATGATTTCAGGTTCAATGTAAAAAGAAATTCGCACTTCTGGACCTCGATACTATTATTATTGCTGGTATTTTTACTACAAAAACCTATTTTTATGCTTTCACAGTATATTGACACCAGTTTGGAGGTTAAATATTTGTCCATAGCTGGGACCCTAATGGGTGCTACCATCCGGGTTGGAGTGGAAATTTGCACTTCTGGACCTTGATACTATTATCATAACAAGTATGTTTGGTTTGGTTTATTTTGTTTTACGGCATATCAACACCTCAATGGGTTATTTAATGTTGACAATATTTTTTAGGATAGGTTCGTATGAATAAAATATGTACTCTTTGTAAGAAATCTGTTTGTAGATCAAGTTTCATTGATGTATTTTTTTAAAGAGTTATTGTCAAGAGTCAAATCTATTGCTTGTAATTTTTTTTTTTTTCAAAATGTATTACTGGTATTTTTACTACAAAAAACCTATTTTTATGCTTTCATAGTGTATTGACAACAGTTTGGAGGTTAAATATTTGCCCATAGCTGGGACCCTAACAGGAGCTACCACCCCGGGTTGGAGTGGACCTGGGAAGAACAGCAATATAGAGGTGGTTCCACACTCTTGAAAAACTCATGATCAGAGGCCTTGGTGCAAGATCATAACATGTATGTATATTAAAATTTATTCTTTTCTAAAAATACCAGTAGTCATAGCCAAATGGTTAGCTACAAGGAAAATGACATCAGTGAGCAGAGTTCAAAATATGATTGATATAATCTATATTCATTTTGTACTATGCCCATGGGAAAGGCAAGAATAGGAATAAATGATTCACAGAGCATTAAAGAAATTTGATTAAGAAAATTTATATCCAGTAATTTTTTTCTGGGAAGATTGTTAAAATTTATGAGAATACAATTTCATTTGCAGTTCAATATTTGTTTATTTATGTTGGGTTAATTTTTATGAGAATAAGGTAGAAGTATTTATTTTATTTGCTTGAAAACAATAATTCTGATATAATTAACCTTCCTGAAGAAGCTGAAAAATTGCCAGTATCTTTTTAAAGCAATTAGTAAAAAGCTGAGTGAACTAATTCAAATCATTTTCTACATGAACAAACACACACTGTGTGTGTCTGTGTGTACATATACAGTGTATGATGGATTGTCATATAAATTACGCAAAAATGAAAATAACACCGACATCTCATTTTAACAAATATATTTACCAAAATTAATCAAAAATATCTTGAAATACTAAAGAGTAAATTTATTCAATAAAATTGCTATTGGCTTCAACCACAGTCTCCAGACGACTTTGGAATCTCCTGCAACTCTTCTTGATGGTCTACTATATTAAGTTGGTGAATGCTGCCATAATCCTTGCCTTTATTTCATCTTTGGTGTTACAAAAAGTTTTGTTGACCTCTCGCTCAACTGCACCCCATAAATAATAATCAAGGGGGTTGCAGCCTGGGGAGTTAGGTCACCAGATGTAAGGGGTGGTGTAGCTGTAGAAATTTTCTGACAGCAATGACTGGGTTCTCCTGATTCTGATCATGGTTTGTGTTTTATCTCAGGTCGAGTAAAAAAACATTCCAAAATTTTTAGAAAACATAACTGCAAACCTTGATTTCAAATTTATAAAATTATTTTCAAATAATAAAATTAAAAAATCAGCCACATTACCTTTGAAAATTTGCTC
>OZ038515.1:64327728-64362728 GCA_964036315.1 Acanthosepion esculentum | reverse complement strand
TAAGAAACAAAAAAAATCACTAGAAACAAAGAAAAGACTATGGAACTGCTATGCAATATCAATCCTCTTATATATCATCTGAACTCCAGGCTAAATCCAGTCCACCATCTTTAATACCTAGACACTAATTATTACATTCATTTTTGGAGCAAGTGGCAGAAACATATCAGTTGGAGTTAATTGGCTTACAATACAAACAAATTTTTAAAATCAGAATTTCATTCCAAATCCACTGCTGACTTCTACAAGAAATATATTTTGCTGAGCAGAAAATAAAAAAAACCTATTGAATTATGTGTAAATGATGGTCACATTATTTGGAAGTACATATACCCTTGTGAACATCTTTTTTTGAAAATGAAATATAATAAAAGTCAATTAAGAACAAGCTTGGGTGATGATCATCTTGATGCTGTTGTCCTCCTATCATCAATAAATATTTCTATATTTTGATGAACTAAACCCTTTATTTCATCCACCAGTGTAGATTGTGCCATGCCTCTTCTGGATGTCTCAGTTATCTCCCTTTAACTCAACTCTACAAGACTTTTTTTTTGTTCACTCCTGCCATAGCCAGGAATTGAACTCACAACTCTTTGGGTCAAGTCATTGGATCCAACCAACTCTTGGCCCAGTGGATAAAAGCGTTGGTTAGATCCACTGACTTGACCCAAGTTTTGAGTTCAATACCTGGTTATGGCAGTGGTGAACAAAAAATAAACTTGGAGAACTGAGTTAAAGGGAGATAACTGAAACATCCGGAAGAGGCATGGCACATGGAACTAGAACAATCTACTCCAGTGGACAAAAAAAAAAAAAGAGTTTAGTTTGAAATTCCAATCAAGGCCAGAGCGTACAACAGCGGAAATGTTGTGAACATAAAAATTAAGGTGAGGACAACAGTCTGAACAATGTAAATAATTTGCCATTTCGAGCTGTATTTCATTTGTAGTAAGGAATTAGTATTTTTTGTTGATTGTGTTAGTTGTTATCCCGTTATTCCTGCAGTAAAATTAGAAACCTTGTTTAAATAATATAATATTATCTTTGTTGTTTCTTATTTAAAATTGCAGACCAAGACAGCAACTGAATGGAATGATCTGAGGTTGAGAGAATTTATCATCTGATATCATGTCCCTCCTCTGAGACACTGCATAGCTTTCTAGCCTGCTCTCTCCAAAAGGTTGCCGACCCCTGCTATAAAGGTTAAATAAATTCCTTGAAAAGAGACATCCTGGTCTCATGCCCCTTTCTAACTTTGCGTACTTATTCAGTTCGTTTTCTGTTTATGTACAGTTCATTCCCAATAAATGTTCTGGATTCTTCTAATACCTCTCCCCCAAATAAATCAAGTTTTATTTCCCAGCTCGAAATAATTACAGGAAACCATTCATGTTAAGTCGTCGTTGCAGCTTATTTAATAAAATGCTTTCAAGTTGTCAGTAGAAACACAGCTAATTTGAGTTTAAGACAGCGTCTAGGCCTTATAATTATTAACAAAAACATGATCATTAATGAGTCTGTCTATATTTCAAGGTCACATGGCACAGTGGATAAAGGCGTTGGTTAGATCCAGTGACAGACCCAAAGAGTGTGAGTTCAATACCCGGTTCAGGCAGTGGAGAACTTTCAGAGGGAAAAATTAGCAGGAGATAACTGATAACTGACATTCATCAAAACATGGCTCGTGGAACGAGAACAGTCTACCCCAGTGATTGAAATAAAGGGTTTGGTTCGAAATTCCAACCACCTGAAGAAGGCCGGAGCGTGTCTAGTAATGTAAATAGTGTACATAATACCTCATCTCAGAAATATAGACAGATGTCTAAAGGCTAAATCCACTTCAGAAAGAAGGGAAATAAGCTACTGTCACTGCTTAGAACACATCCATTAAGCTGAAGAGCCAGTCAGTCAGTGATACATGCTTGGGCGATCATGTATCTTTTGATACATGACTGATGAGGCAGAAGATTTTTCCCCTCAATAGGTTGCCATTTCCTTCTACAGTAGACTGATTGCCAACCAAGACTAATGAACCCAGCCTGTCCTGCTATTTAAACCATTGCTGTGGGGAGAAGAGACGGATTCATACTTTTCCCCAGGGTATTTGTGCATAAGTGAATATAACAAACTCGACTGGAAGCTGAGGAGTAGCAGTCTAATTTGTTAGCCAAAGATGGTAAGTTCAATCCTAGATAAAACCACAAGAGTCAGCATAGTTAACAGCACCCCACCTTTTTTTATTTTTTTCTTGTAGACCATAGTGGCAGCATCCCACATGTTTTATTGTACAATTATTTTTTTTTTAAGGAAGAAAGATTCTCAGCTCACATATATGATGCAGACATCTTGTTAGAGGTGACATCTCTCTCAGGTAATCTGCAACTTGGCCTGAGCCAGAAATCCATTCAAGTTTATGTATTAACTTTTGGTCAAGCATTTCACGAATAATTGCAGTTTCAATTTTTAGCCTTTTATCCAATATTTGAGCAGATGAGTGAGCTGGGTTAATATAATAGTCTGTATCGTCAGTTTTACGTATTATCGGAAGATTTTCAGCTTGTCATCAATGCATGAAAGTCCCAGGAGATATTTTCTATAAAAAGTGCAGCTTCCAGAGTATCAAGCCTAGCAAGAGTCTCTGCTGCTGTGTACTTTTCACAATTCTCTTGACTCTGAGATTGCCAAGAAATAGGAACATAACTAGCATTGTCACCCACAAGAAAGACAATGTATCTCACTTTAATGCTTCTACAAACTCTCACATTCATATCCCATATCCCTTTCAGTAACCTTCTACCTTTCTGATAAACAATATCGCGTTTGCTTCTCTACGTCCATCACTTGTGTGTTAGTGGTTATTACTGAATGTGGCGATCAAGCTTAAGGTAAGATCATTGAAGCTGTGGCCTTAGATATCTCAAAGACTGTTGACAGGTTTTTGCATGCTGGACTTCATCACAAGATGAAGGACGATGATATCGGGCTTTTCATTTGATGAAAATCTGATTGAACAGCCACTCTCATAGATCTATTCCCATTAATGCAGGTGTCCCCCCAGGGCTCTATCCTTGAGACCTACATTGTTTTTTATGTCATCAGTTCACAACTTGATATTTATAATAATGATATAAATACTTCCTACCTTTTTGATTGGCCTTGCATTAATGTGTGTGTGTGTGTGTGTGTATATGTATATTGTGTATTTAGGCAGCAATCCTTCATTTATACAGGTTTCATTCAAGATGACAGACAAGGTACTGCGATTAAGCTTTTTATTTAATTTTTCTTGTGTTCAAACAAGTCTTCTTTTCTAGACACAGAGTGTGTATAAAACTGTCCAAATGTTCTTTAATTCCAAGCGCTTTCAGCTATACTTTTAGCCATTATCAAGGATGATTTTATCTTTACTTTTTAATTGGCTGTATGGGTTGTGTGGATGTTTCTAGAATTATAGAGATGTTTTATTTTCTCAACACAGCACATTGTGGGCGAGTTTGTAGTTAACATTATTGAATGTGGGCTTATTCGTTTTTATTAGTAAGGCTTCCATTATTTGTAATCTTTTTTACATGTGGATGAGATTATTTTGTTTGTATTTTCTACTAGTATGTTTTGGATAGAGTCTGGTAAGTTTGTGTATGTGTGTTTAAATGTAATTATATATATATATATATATATATATATATATATATATATATATATATAGGAAAGGTGGAGTAATGGATTGCAGCTCAGATTGAAGAACTGGAGAGCTGAGCTTGAATTCGAGTTGAATTCATTACATTTACTTATGTCCTGATACCCTTGGGAATGGTTGTAGCCATCTCTTCTTGCCCCAACTAAATAAATAGCAGGACAGACAGGATCCTATAGCCTTGGGTAGCAACCAGTTTAAGAGAAGGAAAACCGGCCTAAAAAGGGCTGAGCTCTGTCAGGTTATCTTGCCCAAGAAACACCACTTTTAATGCAGCTGCAGTACATGTTGTATCCCTACAACCCTGACGAGTGATAGAATTTGCGATTGCATGGGATTGAATCAATTGCTAGGTCTACTGCTAGGAAAGCTTGTTCACTGTGTTATGGCAAAAACTCTGAATTTAAATCAGCTTGGAGAGAGTTGGGTTCCATTAGGCTCTCTTGGCCAAGAGAAACCACTTCTACTGGGGCTGTGGTGCATGTGGTACCCCTACAACTCTAATGAGTTACGGGACTTGTGATCTATCTATATATATTTAATAATCAAACAAATCCCTTTACCTCATATGTGGAATAGTTTATTTCGGCAGATGACAAAAATGGTCATATGTCTTTTCAACCTCAATGTGAAATGAAGTTCATGGGACTTTCTCATGAACTTCACTCCACACCAGAGTTGAAAAGACAGATGACCACTTTCGTCCTCTGCTGAAATAGACTATTCCTCATATGAGGTAAAGGGATTTGTTTGATTATTAATTATATTGCTCTGCATAAACAATATACATTGAGCTCTTTTTTGTGGATCAGTTCTAATATTTTCATATTATTAGAATCCACTTGGATTATATACCAACAGATTTCTTATATATATATATATATATATATATATATATATATGCATACTGACAACAACTCAAGACAATGTATGAGAATAAAAACACATTCTTGAAAAAAAAAAAAAACAGCTACTAAACAAAAGATCATTTCCTAATGCAAACAGATTCCTACTACACTACCTACAACCACATCATAACCAAAAAGACTAAATACAATCTCATATCTACAACTGCATAAACTTTATTGCAAATACCACAATCTTTTCTATTTTTTATAGTTTTTCCATAAAATTTTTCTTTGATATACAAAAATTAATATATTGTTTTCCTATATATATATATATATATATATATAATTATTTATTTAAATATTATAACATAAATATGTTATAAAATCACTACAAAAATAGCCATTTTGTTTCGACACCTCTGGTGTCTTATCAAGTGATGATGTTTAATCGAAATTGATTCTGTCCATATTATAAGAATATAATATATATATATATATATATATATATATATATATATATATATATATATATATACTTATTATCACTTTAAACTTTATTTTAGTGGATACTCATATTTGAGTAGATACTCTGTATATTTATTTATTTTTGTCTACTGCCCTGAATATTCAAGAAATCTTCATGGTTGAGTTGGTATAAACACATCAGATGTAACGATGGTTTCTCCTACTAAGGGGGATGCAGGTTTGAATCCTGTCAGATGGGTGCATATTTCTTGAATATTCAGGCGAGTAGATAAAAATAAACAAATATTCCAATTAATAAATCAACAAAGCATGTACTCAAATATGACCATCAACTAAAGCAAGGATTAAAGTGATGAAATAAATGATCCATTGCATCTTAAGAAAATATATATATATATATATATATGTGTGTGTGTGTGTGTGTGTGTGTGGTAGAATATTATATATAAATTTCTATACACCTGAATATTAGGCAAATTTCAAATTTTGAGTAATGCATTTCATTTGATGAAGCCCTTCTGGAAGATGAAACACATGAGACACAAAATTGTTTCCACTTAATTGTTCGTTTGCCTAATAATAAATAGCACAGATTTAGTATCTGTCTATATTTCTAAGATGAGGTATTATGTGCACTATTTACATTATTCAGACTATTGTCTTCATCTTTGTTACCATATTTATCACAACGTTTCAGCCTTTCAGTATCTGTCGATATTTCTGAGATGAGGTGTTATGTACATTATTTACATTATTCTGACTATAGTCCTCATCTTTGTCACCATATTTATTGCAAGGACACATGGCACAGTGGATAAAGGCATAAGTTAAATCTAGTGACAGGACCCAAAGAGTGTGAGTTCAATACCTGGTCAAGGCAGTGGAGAACTGGGAGAGGGGAATTAACAGGAGATAACTGATATCCATTAGACATGGCATGTGGAACTAGAACAGTCTACCCCAACAAGTGAAATAAAGGGTTCAGTTCGACATTCCAACCACCTGAAGAAACGTTGTAATAAATATGGTGACAAAGATGAGGACAATATTCCAAATAATTTAAATAGAGCACAGATTTAATCTATTTTATTATATCATCATCATCCTTTGACTTCCCTATGGTTGTTCAGAACTCTATTGACAATCCCTTTCCACAGTTTGGTCCTATACTGTTGTCTCCAGATCCCAAATATCCAACCCTGAGTTGTGAGCTTTGGTCTGTCTCTCTGTCTCTCTCTATAGTTACATATATATATATATATATATATATATATATTATATATATGTGTGTGTGTGTGTGTGTGTGTGTGTGTATTTTGGCAGCATGTTTTCATTGAGACATGTTTTGTTGAATAATTTAGACGTGTTCTGTCTCTTTGTTTTCAAACTGGATCCTTTCGTATTCATGGATAAGCTTTTTGTTATTGTTATTGAAGGACGAGAGAAAATCGTCATGTTGCTACATATTTCCTTTATTCCAAGTACTTTCGACATAGCACAATGTCATCATCAAGGTATTGTTTATTGCAAGTCAAATATTGTATTGTTCATTATTGTCAAAGACAAAATTGTTGTGTTGATCTGAAAGTTAAATTTGTTACTTGTATGTGTGTGTGTGTCTTAGATAGACACGTACAGACTGAGATAAACAAACAGATGCAGAAAGGCTGAGACAGGTAGACAGACATTAACAGACTTATATATATATATATTATATATGTTACTTCAACGTTATTTTTAGTGGATAATCCTATTTGAGTAGAGACTCTACTTTATTGTAAACAGTATATATTTTGTCTGCCAGCTTGCATATTGAAGAAAACTTATTAAAGGACATATGCCCTTCGGCAGGATTCAAACCAGTATCTCCCTTTGGAAGAGTGCACATTTCCTTTAATAAATTTGGTTGAATGTTCAGGCCAGTAGACAAAACAAACACTATTTAAATAAAACAACTACTCAAATACAGATATCCACAAAAAATAACATTTTTTTTTTTTTTAAGCTTTTCACCCCAAGCAAGGCTGGAAGCCACTAACATGCAAGGGGTTACAGAAGGTTTGGAGGAAGAGCAGGTAGGAGTGGTAAAGGAGAGGATCTGGAGAAAGATAGTGGATCGATCAAGGCAAGGGGGTTACAGAAGATTTGGAGCGAGAGCAGATAGGAATGAAAGGGGAAAGGATGTGGAGAAGGGAAGTGGATAGATCAAGGCAACTGGAGATGTCAATTGACGTTACACTTAAATAGTTGGAGATTATATTTGTCAGGGAAACAGGAATAAGGAAGGGAGTTCCACAGGCAAGATGTGCGAGACATGAAGCTATTGGAGTAGAAGAGACGTCTAGATCTAACAGTTTCAACGATGAAGGGGTTTGAAGTAATATTTATTTTACAGTAAAGTTCATCTATTATAAAGTCCAGCGGTCACTCAATGTAGAGGGTTATATCGGGAGGCAATTTGTGTAGACATGTGGACAGGTGTGAAAGATGACAGACCCTAGACTTGGACAGGTGTGAAAGATGACAGACCCTAGACTTGGACAGGTGTGAAAGATGACAGACCCTAGACTTGGACAGGTGTGAAAGATGACAGACCCTAGACTTGGACAGATGTGAAAGATGACAGACCCTAGACTTGGACAGGTGTGAAAGATGACAGACCCTAGACTTGGACAGGTGTGAAAGATGACAGACCCTAGACTTGGACAGGTGTGAAAGATGACAGACCCTAGACTTGGACAGGTGTGAAAGATGACAGACCCTAGACTTGGACAGGTGTGAAAGATGACAGACCCTAGACTTGGACAGGTGTGAAAGATGACAGACCCTAGACTTGGACAGGTGTGAAAGATGACAGACCCTAGACTTGGACAGGTGTGAAAGATGACAGACCCTAGACTTGGACAGGTGTGAAAGATGACAGACCCTAGACTTGGACAGGTGTGAAAGATGTTCAAATGGAATTTACTTCTCACGAATGGTATACAGAAGTAATGTGAGTGGTTTGCTACAATGTAAGTGGCATGGTGTGTCCTTGCTGTGAAGATTTGAATTGGCGGGACTGGAGAATGTCGTTGACCCGAGCACTTTCTGTGGAAGAAGTTACAGATCAGCAAGAAGATTGCCACATCCCACCTGTGGGAGAGAGGTTGGAAGGTGGAGAATAATTTGCAGACAAAATATATACTGTTTACAATAAAATAGAGTCTCTACTCAAATAGGATTATCCACTAAAAATAATATTGAAGTAACATATATAATGTAAGTAAATATATATATATAAGTCTGTTAATGTCTGTCTACCTGTCTCAGCCTTTCTGCATCTGTTTGTTTACCTGTCTGTATGTGTCTATCTAAGACACACACACACACATACAAGTAAGAAATTTAACTTTCAGATGAACACAACAATTTTGCCTTCGACAATAATGAACAATACAATATTTGACTTGCAATAAACAATACCTTGATGATGACATTGTGCTATGTCGAAAGTACTCGGAATAAAGGAAATATGTAGCAACATGACGATTTTCTCTCGTCCTTCAATAACAACAACAAAAAGCTTATCCATGAATATGAAAGGATCCAGTTTGAAAACAAAGAGACAGAACATGTCTAAATTATTCAACAAAACATGTCTCAATGAAAACATGCTGCCAAAATATATATATATATCCACACACACACACATACACATGACATTTGTCACCCACAAGAGCTTGAAGATACTTTTGGTCTCTATCAAGGCAGGAGAGGGAGGTCTGGGCAGCTCCCATTCAAACAGTACTTTATTCTTGGCCTGATCTGAAGGCAGAGGATAGCAGGAGGAGTCAGGTACTTACTGGAGTTATATACATATATATATATATATATATATATATATATATTGTGTGTATTTAGGCAGCATTTTTTCATTAATGCATGTTTCATATAAATATAAATAATATAGACAAGTTTTGTCTATTTATTTTAAGCAAATTCCTTTTATATCGTCTGATAAGCTTAATAACATTATCAGTGAAAGATGAAAGAAAATACTTAACACTTCTCATTTTCACTCTTGCGTGGTCATGTGTGATGTCATGGGCCACGGTGCGATTTTTGCTTCCAGTGGCTCATATGCACAAGTTTGTCGTTGCTTGGAAATCTTCCATGCAAACAAAACAGACTATCATTGTTGCTATGTCTGTGTATTGTTTAATTTATTGTAATGTATTTGTCATCTCTCATGATGGCTTATGTAAGCCGAAAGCTTAGATAGGATTTAAAAACATGTTTCAATATGGTGATTTTCTTTTGTCTTTCAATGATAATGTTATTTAGCTTATCAGACGATATGAAAGGAATTTGCTTAAAATAAATCGACAAAACTTGTCTATATTATTTAATAAAACATATATTTATATATAAGTGAACATTGAAGTCAACACTCAGAGGTGACAGACTGTTTCATGCTAAATGCAATCATCTTATATTTATATATATATATATATATTTGGGTAGCAACCTTTCTTTCAAATATCTTTCATTAAATACAGCTGATGAGTAAGATTTCATTTTTTTTTTTCAGCATCCTTATGTGTTTCCATTTTGTAGGAGTAAGGGAGTACAATTTTCTTTTCACAATTTTCCTTTTCCCTAAGTGCTTTCATCCAGTTCTATAGCCATTTTCAGTGGTGTTTTGGCTCTGGTGTTGTCAATTTTTTCTCATGTTTTTATTGTTACATTGCAATTTATTTGCGCATTGTTTTGAATAGGAGCATTCATTCCAAGCTTTCACATGTTGTGTGTGGCTGGAATTCACATGAGCATTTTTTTTATTTTTAAGAAACTTTTAACACTCCATTTCCACTGTTAAATAATGTGAGGTTGATAGTAGGAGAGAGATGTTTTATATACAGAGCCTCTCTCTCTCTCTATATATATATATACATACATACATACATACATACATACATACATATATATATATAAATATATATATATATATATATATATATATAAAGAAAGATATAGATACTATGCATAAACAAAGGAATGTGTATTTTCTGGTTTTTGGAGAATGTTAGAAATTTAGGATTTTTTTTAAAACCACATTTGTGTATAGTGTAAGACATCTCCATCACGGAATTGATAATAAAATTAATTAAATATTTTGTTCAGATATAATCAAGTTCGTAGGTTTCCATAGCAACATAATTTTCACTTGATGTTCATGTCTGACAATTTCAGAACAGAAAAACATGAGTGAGATATCTTATATCTGATATGCCAATTCAAAGTGGGATAAATAAAGCGAGATAATTTCTTAAATAACTGATCAATAAAAGGAGGAAAAAAAATTTACTCCAATTATGCATAATATAATTAGTGTAATGCAAATATAAAATAGCACTTGTGTGTGTGTGTGTGTGTGTGTAATGGATAACGGCTTGGATTGAGGAATCGGAGAGCCGAGTTCGAATTCCAGTCGAATCCATTGCACTCACTTACGCACTAATACCGTTGGGAAAGGTGTGAATCCTCTTCTTCTCCCTCCAACTATGGGTAAATAGCAGGACAGACTGGGTTCTATAGACTTGGATGGCAACTGGTCTAGGAGAAGGACAACTCTGAATTCAAACCTTCGGAGGGTCGTTTGGGGACCTTGTGGCATTCGCTGCACCAGGTCCCTGTATTCGTCCCTCCAAAAAGCGTGGATGGTCCTGCACAAAGCCTTCACCACTATAATCAAATCTCATGTGTCGGTGTCGGGCTTTCAGTTTCTGGGAACTGATCTGCCTGACCCTCATACGTCTATATATATATATATATATATATATATATACACACACACACAGGTGGCCATAAAGTTTGTGTGCACTTTAAAAAATTTATAACTTTATTTGTATTTGCGATAGAAATAATCTGTAAAAAAGGTTATAAAGTTTAATGTACCTAGTTTTAAGTATAGCTAAAATAACTAATGTGATTTCAGGCATTACTGTAAATCAGTTGGCAAATGTTTTCCATGAACTGCAAAATCGTATTACCCTTTGTATTGCTAATGATGGAGGACATATGGAAACTTAAATAAAATTTCAATAAAACCTTAAAAAATATAGATTTACTTCTTTCTAATCCTTTTTACAAATTATTTGTATTGAAAATACAAATAAAGTTATCAGTTTTTTAAAGTGCACACAAACTGTGTGTGTGTATATATATATATATATATATACCCGCTGATGAGTGGATGGAATAATTCTCAGAGGATTTGTTTACAAAACACTGGAGTTAGGATGCTGAAGGTAACATTAATTAGCTAAGTGAAACATTTTGCTTGTATTAATTATATATACAGGGTGTGATGGATAAATTGTCATCAAAATTACACAAAAATTAAAATAATACTGGCATCTCATTTTAACAGATATATTTATCAAAATTACACAAAATATCTTGAAATGCTAAAGAGTAAATTTATTCAATAAAATACCCATTGGCTTCAACAACGCCCTCTAGATGACTTTAGAATTTCCTGCAACTCTTCTGGACCGTCTCCTTGTTTAACTTGGTGAATGCTGCCATAATCCTTGCCTTCAGTTGATCTTTGGTGTTACAAGGAGTTTTCTTGGTCTCTCGCTCAACTGTGCCCCATACATAATAATCAAGGGGCTTGCATTCTGGGGAGTTAGGTGTCCAGATGTGAGAGTTGATGTGGTCGCAGAAATTGTCTGACAGCCATGACTGGGTTCTCCTGCTTGTGTCGAATGGTGCAGAGTCATGTTGCCAGACAAAGGTTCTTCCAGCAGCCACCCTCTTGACCTACAGCAGTACTATCTCCTCAAAGCACTTGACGCGGGCTGGCACGTTGAGTGAGTCCCTCACCAACAAATTGGGAGTTCTTTTCTCATCAGAATGATCAGATTGAGTTTTCTGTGTTGCCATACCTTTGGAATTACCATTTGACTCATCCATCTCTTTCCAAATCCTCTACACTGTCCTCAGATTGGTACCCAAACACACTAAAATGTTAATATTGTTCATGCAGTACAGCATATGATTCTATTTAGCATGAAACAGCTGCTGTCTCTGGGTGTTGACTTCAATGTCCACTTTTATATTTATATACGCTATATCCCCAATATCTGTCTATATTTCTGAGATGAGGTATTATGTACACTATTTACATTATTCAGACTATTGTCCTCATCTTTGTTGCCATATTTATTGAAATAAAGGGTTCAGTTCGACATTCCAACCACCTGAAGAAGGCCAGAGCGTACAACGGCCGAAACGCTGTGATAGATATGGCAACAAAGAAGAGGACAATAGTCCGATTAATGTAAATAGTATATCCCCAACATTGAGCACTAATCTATAAATATAGCATACCTTAAAACTATATTTTATCATTATATATATGATAAAATATAGTTATATATCTTTCACTGAAAACAGCTGACAGGGAAGATTTAATTAGTCATTTATTGAATTTATATATATATATAGCTGGCCACTCGATTCAAATATATCCGTCTACTAGGGTGGCTAGCCAATCCCTATTGCAGACGCTTGCTCAGGCGCATTTGTGTTTATCCAACAACCACAAAGCCCACCTGTGGTTTATATTGCAACTATGCTGAGCAGACATTTGTCAGAGTTTCTGGGAAAGAGCTTGTTATCTAGCGTGATCAATAATTTGAACAAGGTCAGCACACTCAAGCCCTCGGCCACAAAGACTTGTGACTTTGTGTTAGCACAGCTATCAACGACACCCAAGGGATCCGTCTACCCAATCCCAGTGTGCGGTACCTTTGGAAAGTGCCTGAAAACCATTATCTCAGGTTGACCCAAGCCTTGTGAGTAAAGATTTTTATATTTAAACTAGTCACATATTTGCTTTTGATGGTTTTTTTTTAACTTCTTTAAAAGATCACCAGATTTTTTTTTTTAAATGCAAAGAGCTAATTGTACTAAGAAGTGAAGTTAAAATTTTCATTAGTGTGCTGGTTATTTCATGGGAGGGGGGATGCTTATCCCTGATATAATGGATCTCATCGAGATGACCAGTTTATGCATTTTTGGCAATCTGTAAAGTGTGGGTGTTTTCAGGTGATGTTCAATCAGTTTTAGCCAGGAATTGTCCTCATTTTTTTAGTAATAAACTAACCAAAATTTTAACGCCACTTCTTCATACAATTGGCTCCTCAAATATAAAGGCTCTGGTCATGTTTTAAATAAATTAAAAAACAGGCATCAAATATTAAAAAATATTTGAATAAGGGAAAAAGATGTTTACTGAACCCCAGATCTTGAAAATGATCACAGGTATGGCTGAAATCACTTACTCACTAACATTCAGACAATATCTATAATCATTGAGCCCAAACATATGCTTACTTATATGCAATCAAGAAGAGGAAAGTAAAATAAAAGAAAGCAAAAATACAATCTTTTATTGAAATATAGATCCATGAAAAACTGTTGTCAACATATCGGACTATGTGACATTATACTTCAAGATCATCAGACCACGTGTCATTATACTTCAAGATCATCAGACCACGTGTCATTATACTTCAAGATCATCAGACCACGTGTCATTATACTTCAAGATCATCAGACCACGTGTCATTATACTTCAAGATCATCAGACCACGTGTCATTATACTTCAAGATCATCAGACCATGTGTCATTATACTTCAAGATCATCAGACCACGTGTCGTCATACTTCAAGATCATCAGACCACGTGTCGTCATACTTCAAGATCATCAGACCACGTGTCGTCATACTTCAAGATCATCAGCAAAGTAACATATTGTCTGAAAATCATTTAAGGCATGAAACTAAACAAATTGATTTCTGTATCCACACTGTTTATATCTATTGTGCTTCTTATGAAGATAGCTGCCTGAATGAATTACATCAGGGGCATCTCAGGAATTTTGGAGAGAAACAGATTTGTGGAATCTTCACTAGGGCTTCATTCAACCTCTGACTAATCCCTCAAAGACAGATTCCATGTCGTGATACTGCATTATACAATAGGATTCCAGCCTCTTATCCGTTATTCCATTTCCTTTAATTCCCCAAATTCCTCTAATTCTTTTACAAATGAAATCCATTTCCAATGACAGCATTCCAAATCACATTACACTTCCTGAAGGAAATCAAGTATTTTCCTATTAATGTTCTTGCAGAATGAACGAGATATTTGGATGAATAAAAACAATGCCAAACATTCTGTCTGAATTTCCAATATCAGTCAGTTACGTGTCATGTGCGATACAAGCTGAGGTGATCATGTATCTTTTGATACATGACTGATGAGGCAGATTTTTTCCTGCAGTAGGTTGTCATTCTTTATGCGGTGGACCAGTTGCCATCCAAGGCTATAGAACCCAGTCTGTCCTGCTATTTACCCATAGCTGGGGGAGAAGAAGAGGATTCATACCTTTCCCAAGGGCATTAGGGCATAAGTGAATGCAATGAATTTGACTGGAATTCAAACTCGGTCCTCCGATTCCTCAGTCTGAGCTGTTATCCAGTACTCCACCGTATGATGAACTATAATGTATTTAGACTAGTGTCTTTATCTTGGTAGTTTTAGTCACATTTTAACAGTCATACCCTCTTTCCTTTTTTAAGTATTTACTTTATTTGCTAAAATTCCAAAATGACCCCTTTATTAAATCCATAGGGATAGATTGTTCTCATTCTGTCATATCTCTGAAATATCACATATTTGTTAATTTGCCATGATGATGCTCTTTCTGCTACAAATTTGCCCGAGGATATGGAGTGTTATTGGAGAACCACATGCACTGCCAAAAAAGCAGCAATGGTTGTATCGAGGGCAAGAAATCCTTAGAGGACCCATCCCCCTGTTCAGGTTAATTTTTAATCTCGAGTTATATTTCTACTAGAATAGCTCCCTTCCTAGGGCTTCCATTTTATGTGAAAAGACAATTATGCCACCGGCACAATTTGAATTGTTATGAAAGGGATGAGAATAAGATAAATAAAACAAAGAGAAAAGAAATAAAAAAATAGAAAGAAAAGATGAAAGAGAAAAGAAAATGATTAAAAACATAAAAGAACAGTGAAAGAAAGGAAAGGAAAAAGAAAAGAAAGGAAAAAAGGAAAAAGAAAAGAAAAGAAAGGAAAAAAGGAAAGGAAAAGAAAAGAAAGGAAAAAAGGAAAGGAAAAAAGAAAGGAAAAAAGGAAAGGAAAAGAAAAGAAAGGAAAAAAGGAAAGGAAAAGAAAAGAAAGGAAAAAAGGAAAGGAAAAGGAAAAAAGGAAAGGAAAAGGAAAAAAGGAAAGGAAAAGGAAAAAGGAAAGGAAAAAAGGAAAGGAAAAAAGGAAAGGAAAAAAGGAAAGGAAAAAAGGAAAGGAAAAAAGGAAAGGAAAAAAGGAAAGGAAAAAAGGAAAGGAAAAAAGGAAAGGAAAAAAGGAAAGGAAAAAAGGAAAGGAAAAAAGGAAAGGAAAAAAGGAAAGGAAAAAAGGAAAGGAAAAAAGGAAAGGAAAAAAGGAAAGGAAAAAAGGAAAGGAAAAAAGGAAAGGAAAAAAGGAAAGGAAAAAAGGAAAGGAAGGAAAAAGTAAGGAAGGAAAAAGAAAAAAAGAAAAGAAAAAAAAGAAAAGAAAAAAAAGAAAAAAAAGAAAAAGAAAAGAAAAAGAAAATAGAAAAAGTATGACATATCCTTGGAACAGCTTTTCCTGGAAGTTTTTATTTCCCCACCTGCTAGATATTTGACTCGTATGTATGCGTTTCTTATCAATGATCTTCCTCGCTGTACAATTTTCCCCAATCGTTTAATGTTGAAATATTAGCTACAAAGCTTATGAAAAGGCAGGGACCTAATTAGTTTTTCACTTCTTATGTTACAATTTATATACAACGAAACCATTCTGTTTATTCGTTTAAATTTTTGATAAGGTCCCAGAAGAAAAACAAAATTATTGTGCTTGGCAATCTTCAAAGTGAAAAAAAATCACAAGTAAACCACAAAACATCTGAATGAGAAATACAAAACTTTTAGAGATAAAGCCTTTGTTTCTGATCTACGAAGATGAAGGCATCAGTTTATTAAAGATGAGCTATGGTTAGGGATATAAAATCTTTTTATTTTTTATTTTTTGCTGCTTCAATGGCCAAAGAATGGACTGACTGAAAGCCGAGTACAAGTTCAAGAACAGAAAAAGATTCATAAAGACTGTTGAGTGAGAGCCTTGTATATTCTGATGAAGGTTATCTGTTATCCATACTATCCCAACATCCCTCGACTACATCATCTCATTCTCTCAGTTAACCCCTTCAATTTTCATTGTTCATATTTTTACATCATACTGTCGTGCAAATATAGATTAGTTCAATATGCAAAAAAAAAGAAAGATTTTTCTTTCAAGACTCTACAAGAAGAAATTTTAACGCAATGCCGTTTTTCTGATTTTCCCTTCTAACTTGCCTTTCAATTTTTGCACTCATTGTTTCTTGATATGCAAACCCGTTCCTTTTCTTAAATAATATATATATATATATATATATATATATATATATATATATATATATATATATATATATTATGAAATGGATTAAGTCTGACAATTAATCAATATATTTTCTGTTTATATGTTATTTTTAATAGATACTTTTTATCCAAAAGCATTAATAAATTGTTGCATTATTTGAATTATCATATACTTGTAATTTGATTGGCCATTACCTCTTACATAAAAATATTTCCACAGTGGGGGTAGTGGTTGATTTCAAACTCTTTAAAAACTCTTTATTTTACCTGCAACACCATCGCTTGACAGGCCACAAGAAGTGCTGAAACAAAATTGCTATTTTTGTAGTGATGTTATAACATGTTATAATTTTAAAATAAATATATATATATTTATTTAAAAATTATAACATATATATATATATATATATACACATACATATATTTATTTAAAAATTATAACATATATATATATATATATATATATATATTTATTTAAAAATTATAACATATATATATATATATATATATATATATACACATACATATATTTATTTAAAAATTATAACATATATATATATATATATATATATATATATACACATACATATATTTATTTAAAAATTATAACATATATATATATATATATACATATATTTATTTAAAAATTATAACATATTATATATATATATATATATTTATTTAAAAATTATAACATATTACATATATATATATATATATATATATTTATTTAAAAATTATAACATTATATATATATATATTTAAAAATTATAACATATATATATATATATATATATATTTATTTAAAAATTATAACATATTATATATATATATATATATATATATATATATTTAAAAATTATAACATATTATATATATATATATATATATATATATATATTTATTTAAAAATTATAACATATTATATATATATATATATATATATATTTATTTAAAAATTATAACATATTATATATATATATATATATATATATTTATTTAAAAATTATAACATATTATATATATATATATATATATATATATATTTATTTAAAAATTATAACATATTATATATATATATATATATATATATATATATATAATATGTTATAATTTTTAAATAAATAGATACAATTTATTTAAGTAAATCTCTGTTTTTTAAATAGACAGTATTAATTACATTTACCAGCCTGAAAGTTTGAGAAATTTTGTAGAAAATTTGCGTTCTCCAACAGGAATTGAACCTATGTCCTATATAGAACCATCAATTGATTCAATTTGCTATACCAGTCAACTACAGAGAAGCATCTGATTAGCTAAGTCCCAATTACTGTTTATAAACAACAAATCTTTGACGGCCTTTCCTGAACGATTATATCTACTCACAAAACGTACCTGTCAGACTTAATTAATTTCATAATATGTTGTCAAGGTTGGATTAATAAATACAAATCCATTATTTTTAAGTGTTTTTATATATATATATATATATATATATATATATATATATATATATGAATAAATAAATAAATGGTCCAGCAGACTCTCCTGCTGATTACCCTTCCATTGCTGGTGTTGTTACTGGGATTTATGCAGCAAGCAAGTTTTGAAATAAGTGTCCCCACCATCAAGATCTGAGTTTGAAATAAGTGTCCCCACCACTGGGGTAGACTGGCACTCCTTATTACTGGTTCCCATATTGTATTCATTTCTATGCTTGGTCGACTCAGGAGATTTTTGTGACAGGACCCAAAGAGTGCGAGTTCAATACCCGGTTAAGGCAGTGGAGAACTTTCAGAGGGAAAAATTAACAGGAGATAACTGATAACTGACATCCATTAAACATGGCATGTGGAACTAGAACAGTGTACCCCAGTGAGTGAAATAAAGGGTTTAGTTTGACATTCCAACCGCCTGAAGAAGGCCGGAGCGTAAAATGCCCGAAACGTTGTAATAAATATGGTGACAAAGATGTGGACAATAGTCCGAATAATGTAAATAATTCTAATTTGTTTTTAAGGGGGCAGAAGAAGAGGTTATCCAACTATTCATGGCTGTCATATCTCTTCAGTCGTATCTGACTCATACTTTCAAAGCTCCCTGAGACGGACAACACAACTTTTATTAAATGTTATAAACAAGTTCAAAGTGTTGAACAAATAACGTAAATAGAAAAATATTACAGTCTGATCAGAAAAAAAAAAGCCCCGGCCAGGGAGAATAAAGATGAAGACAAACATCAGCTGACAATGACATTTAAAGGCCACTGAGCAGAGGTGACTGATGAGACAGTCTCAGTTGTTTTGATCAGTTTCAATATCACTTACCATGTCAGCCATCACACTAAAACACTTTTTTTTTAAAAAACCAAGGTATGCTTCAAGTAGTAACCATTGAAGTTATTTTCAATCTTTCCTTTTGAAATTTGCCAGCACAGTGTAAATTAAATAACAACTGCAAGATCATTTTTCTCGCCAGAATCCATCTTGCATAGTATTTACATTAGTCGGACTATTGTCCTCATCTTTGTCGCCATTTTTGTCACAACATTTCGGCCGTTGTACGCTCCGGCCTTCTTCAGGTGGTTGGAATTTCGAACCGAACCCTTTATTTTCATCACTGGGGTAGACTGTTCTCATTCCACAAGCCATGTTTGATGGATGTCAGTTATCAGTTATCTCCTGCTAAAGGGCTCGGTTCGAAATTCCAACCACCTGAAGAAGGCTGGAGCGCACAATGGCCGAAACGTTGTGACAAAAATGGCGACAAAGATGAGGACAATAGTCCAACTAATGTAAATACTGTACATAATACCTCATCTCAGAAATATAGACAGATCCATCTTGCATCTTTATAAAACTTCCCGAAAATTGCTGCTTTGTGCCACAGAATCCCGAAAGGATGCTATCTAGATCACTACAATGTTAACCTCTTCAGGTCAAGGGTTAACCGTTATCTTCTCCTACATATCCTCATGAAATGAAATTGACAAGTTTGAGCAAAACAAAGTCAAAAAATTGCCACAAAGTCAAAGAGGGGGTCATAAAGGATCAAGAATCAATATTTACTTCTGTATAACACGCACCCAGTAAGTTTAGATTTTGAAATTCCGACAACAAATCTTTCTTGTATAATACACATCAACTTTTCTGACTAAATTCAACCTGAACATCTTTTTATTCGCATGGTATCAACTTAAAAGATCTTTATATCGTTTTTGTATGTTGTATAGTGGATTGAACTTCTCTATTTTCAGTTGCCAGCATTTATAAGACTTGGGATCTGGGGGTAGGTAATTCCACACATATTGCTGAAATGTGCAGGTGGTGTAATAGCTAGTGGCTCAGAATGAAAAATCAGACAGCCAAGATAAAAAATTCCAGTCAAGTGCTACCCAGATTACTACAGTGTTAACGTCTTCAGGTCTAGGGTTAACCTTATTTTTTCCTACATATCCTCATAAAACACACTTCTTACATCAGCCTATTACACTCATAAAAGAACATTATTTAGTAACTCTCTACCTTGAGTGGCTCTTGGGTCTCGTTTTGGACAAACAATTGTAAAAAATACTTCCAATAAATTGTTACATAAAACATGTATTTCTGAAATTTTTTTTCCAATATTTATTTAATCAAAAACTGTTTAATGACCTTTCAGCTCATCATGTAATGAATGCAGTTGCCAATTCTGACAGAGAAGTTGTTGAAAATTTTACAAATAAATAAAGGTTCACCATTTCGTGCCAGACAATTTTTCTTGTCAGAATCCTTCTAGCTCTTATATAAATCTACTATTCATCCAGACATTGAATATTGCTGCTACATCTGGTTTGGTTGTTCCTGTTATATATCTCAAGATTCTTGATAAAATCCAAAGAAGAATCTGCAATGTTATTGGTCCTAACCTGGCAGTTCAGCTTCAATCACTTTCTCCCATTTCCATGACATAGTTATAGAAAAGATACAGGGAATCTATTTTCATGGTAATTGTTCTAATGAGCTTTCAATTACAATTCACAGATACTAACATTAAACAAGTACAAAAATTGAAATATCTGAGAAATTTTCCAGCAGAGGACTTATATAAATCTACTATTCATCCATGCATTGAATATTGCTGCTACATCTGGTCTGGTTGTTCCTGTTATATATCTCAAGATTCTTGATAAAATCCAAAGAAGAAGTCTGTCTATATTTCTGAGATGAGGTATTATGTACAGTATTTACATTAGTCGGACTATTGTCCTCATCTTTGTCGCCATTTTTGTCACAGCAAAATAACAGCAAAATGAGTATATGAGTACTGGTAAAAAATGGTTACTGAAAAATTAGGTTTATAATACCCAGAAATTCATACCCAGATGTCCTCAAGGACACATGGCACAGTGGATAAAGGCGTTGGTTAGATCCAGTGACAGACCCAAAGAGTGTGAGTTCAATACCCGGTTCAGGCAGTGGAGAACTTTCAGAGGGAAAATTAGCAGGAGATAACTGATAACTGACATCCATCAAACATGGCTCGTGGAACTAGAACAGTCTACCCCAGTGATCGAAATAAAGGGTTCAGTTCAAAATTCCAACCACCTGAAGAAGGCCGGAGTGTACAACGGGCCGAAACATTGTGACAAAAATGGCGACAAAGAGGAGGACAATAGTCCGACTAATGTAAATACTATCCAAAGAAGAATCTGCAATGTTATTGGTCCTAACCTGGCAGTTCAGCTTCAATCACTTTCTCCCATTTCCATGACATAGTTATAGAAAAGATGGTAATTGTTCTAATGAGCTTTCAATTACAATTCACAGATACTAACATTAAACAAGTACAAAAATTGAAATATCTGAGAAATTTTCCAGCAGAGGACTTATATAAATCTACTATTCATCCATGCATTGAATATTGCTGCTAAATCTGATCTGGTTCTATTTTGAGATTCTTGACAAAATCCAAAGAACAGTCTGTAAAATTATCAATCCTGACCTGGCATCTCGGCTTCAGTCACTTTCCCACCACTGTTATGCATCTTCCCTCTGTCTTTTCTATAAACATTTTCATGGCAATTGTTCTACTAATCTTTCCTTTATACTCAGATGTTATTTTTACTCCCCACAGTACATATGGGAACTACTTAGGACTTCAAAGAGACCTTGAGGTATTATGGTGTCTGTAGTAAGAATGGTAAGTAAAATATGTTGTTTTGGTATAAGGAAAATGATAGAACTGTGAAACCAGGAAGGTTACTCCAAATAAATATTCTTAAAAACTCCAGTTGCATTTTGGATCAAATATTGAAACAATCTAATTGGATAATTTAATTTTATGTTTTTTCTTATTTTTTTTTTATAAATGTAAATATCAAATTGTTATAATATCTCTTCTTATTGTCAGCAAATAGGCCGATTTTCTTTTTTTATTCTCATTATAAAGGGATAAATCTCTACTCCTCTTTTAAAGATGAAGAAAGAATTTAAACCAGGAATAGGTTTGTCCAGTTCACACAAGAGTAGAGGTTTATCCCTTGTTTTTTGTATAAGCTTTGGTTTCCAATTCCTTCCAAAATTTTCTCATTGCCTTTTACTCCAAGTAACCACTTGCATCTTAGTGGCATTATTGCCTTGCTTGGAATTGAAAGGATTAATATAACTGTAAATTTACCCCTAAAAAATGATAGGATAATTTAGATATAGTTTGGCACTTCTGTTTCCAATCTATCTAGCCTCTCAATCCTCTGCCTAGGATCACTGTAGTATTTGTGCACCCTTTGAAAAATGATAGGATAATTTAGATATGGTTTGGCACTTCTGTTTCCAATCTATCTAGCCTCTCAATCCTCTGCCTAGGATCACTGTAGTATTTGTGCACCCTTTGAAAAATGATAGGATAATTTAGATATGGTTTGGCACTTTTGTTTCCAATCTATCTAGCCTCTCAATCCTCTGCCTAGGATCACTAGTATTTGTGCACCCTTTGAAAAATGACACAAATACACATCAATTTTATGATCATCGATTTTTGGTGCAAAAATTACTATGCCTGATCATATGATCCTAATTAAGCAATTAGATTGCATTTCAAACAAATAGCAGTTGGAGACACCGTTTTTTTAATTTTTAAATCCAATATTAATGAAACCCCCTGCACCCTAGTGGCATTATTGCATTGATTATGGTGAAATCATTAAGACAAAATCTTTTAAAAAAACAATTACCCCATAATGATATTTAAAATGAAAACTCTGTTTGTCAGAAGAAACAAAGTTCTCATTTAAGTCACTCTATATTGATTGCTGTTTAAAAAGAATTAATTCAGAAATTAAGACAGCCTGTCGCAGCCACATAGTTGAAGCATCCTCATTCCCACTGTATTCTAATAGCAAGGCGGAAGATCCACAGACAGCTTTTTCCTCAAGAACCACTACTTTGTGAAACAGACTCCCATGTGACTGCTTCTCTGAATATGACTCTTTGGGCACATAATGAGGAAAGAGGGAATGGAAAATCAGGTACTCACAGAACAGATTGAAGACAAGAGGGAGTAAAAACAATGTATAAACTACTGAGCAAGCTTGAGTAAATGAATGGTGGGACAATGTTTAGGAGAGATAGCAAAGCACAAGATTTATTATGTGCTACAAAGGACAGTAAGGACTACATTTCTGTTGCTTCAAGTCTCTTCTTCATCTTTGAGGAGACTATCCAGCATTCACTGCCATATAGGAGGACTGATATTACATAAGAGTTCAGAAATCTTTTCTTTGTTTCTGTTGCTTCAAGTCTCTTCTTCATCTTTGAGGAGACTATCCAGCATTCACTGCCATATAGGAGGACTGATATTACATAAGAGTTCAGAAATCTTTTCTTTGTTTCTGTTGCTTCAAATCTCTTCTTCATCTTTGAGGAGACTATCCAGCATTCACTGCCATATAGGAGGACTCCTATTCCTTTCCTGCTTCATTTCAAATTCTTTCTTTTTTTAATTTTTTCTCCATTCTTCTACATTCACATTTCTTTTTGTTCTTGACATATGTAAAATCCAGTGATTTTCCTTAGATTTTCCTAATTTAATCGTTTGAAAAGTCTTCTATGTGCTGTCTCTCTTCAGGAATGTAAGCAAACATGACTCTCCACAATTTCCTGTACTTTGTAGTTCTTAACAGATTTTGTCTTTTTGCTATTTCTCCCAAACTTTGTTCTGCTGTCCATTTAGTGAAACACACTAAGTAGGTTATGCATTGTTTTCTTCTGTCCTGTGAGTATTAGATGTTCCAAGCCCTCTTTCCTCATTATGTGCCTTAGAAATTTCAACTCTCTCCTGACGTTAAGTTTAAGTTTCCTTTTCGTTTCTATGTTCCCTAAAACTTTGTCATTGCTCACATATTCAGTTCATAGTATTCTCAGTATCCTCCTGTAGAACCACATTTTTGTCACTTGAAGTCTCTTCTTCATCCATGTGGAAATAGTCCAGCAGTCACTGTCATATAGGAGAACTGATATTATAGAACAGTTCACTACTCTTTTCTTTGTTTCTCATGAGATTTTCCCGTTTCTCGATACTTAGCTTCACTTTTGGAAGGCATCTTCTGTTATCCTGATGTGCCTTTGACATAGCTGGACATTTGGCCAATGGACATTTCACTGATAAAGTACAAGTAAAAATATTAAGAAGCAATACTTTACGTATTTTAATTAGCAGTATTATAAGGTAGAATAGGACTAATAATCACGACTGAATTTCAAGTGATTAAAAGTTTTTTTATTTCAATATTTATTTATTGAAATTAGTATTTTTAAAAATATTTCAGTGCATTTGAGTAAAAAGTTGCACCTAATTATTAAAATTCATATTTAACAGTAAGATGAAAGCTAGTTCATCTCTTTGTGATAATGATCATTAAAAGTGAAATTGAAAGATCTTTTCATATCGTAAAAGCTTAAGATTTTTTTTCTGTAGTAAAAAGTGCTTTTTCTCAAAATACTTATCAGCTTACACTAATATTTGAAGTAATATATACAGAATTGATTTTTTAAAAAAGCCTGTAAAAAAACAAAACAAAAAAACCTAATAATTACAAATACAGTAAATAAATATATGTAGCACATTACGATAAAGAGTGTGACATACATCTAAGTACACCACTACATTTTCGGCTAAATGCCCATTTGTCCAAATGTTTGTCAGCCAAATGTCCGAGTACTGCCTTCAGATTTCGATATCGCACTTTCTGTTCTTTGTTAAAACACTTTCCAGATATAAAAAAGATGAAATAGCCATGAAAAATACAACATGTAGTTAGACATCACCCAATAAGAGTGAGAAATAAATATGGCTAATTATCTGTTAGGGAAATTGAAATCTTCCTAGATTATTGTTAGAAATAATATCAGATTTGCAAAACTATTATTAAATAAAACCAATCTAATAGTATGTGGTGGCCATAAAGAGATTCCCTTTCCTATGTTTATAAAAAAAATATCTAACATATACATTGATTAAACACCTACAAAGCTTTTACATCAACATACAATTTAGCAGACAATAGTGTTACATAAACTCAATATAATCAATATAGAACACAAGACGATTATATTCTGACCAATATGAGACATACACCCTGAGACAATGCAACTTAGTAACTCCTCTACTTCATTTTTTTATTTTAATAGGAGCAGATAGGCTTTCCCATTGCTCAGTCCATACTCCACCCCCTTCTCTTGAAGAGGAGTGGAGGCTCATCCCTTGTTTCCTGTTTAGGAAAGGGTTACCAGTTCGTCTATAGCCCACAGAAATCACTTCTTCCAGCTTTACCAGAGAGACACGTCCGATTGCAACAGACATCTTTGTCTCTGTTCATAATGAGCGCAAGCTTGTCCTCAAAGTAACAAAGTTACCGTATTTACATTAGTCGGACTATTGTCCTCATCTTTGTCGCCATATTTGTCACAACGTTTCGGCTGTTGTATGCTCCGGCCGTCTTCAGGTGGTTGGAATTTCGAACTGAACCCTTTATTTCGATCACTGGGGTAGACTGTTCTAGTTCCACGTGCCATGTCCTCAAGGACACATGGCACAGTGGATAAAGGCGTTGGTTAGATCCAGTGACAGGACCCAAAGAGTGTGAGTTCAATACCCGGTTAAGGCAGTGGAGAACTTTCAGAGGGAAAATTAGCTGGAGATAACTGATAACTGACATCCATCAAACATGGCACGTGGAACTAGAACAGTCTACCCCAGTGATCGAAATAAAGGGTTCAGTTCGAAATTCCAACCACCTGAAGAAGGCCGGAGCGTACAACGGCCGAAACGTTGTGACAAATATGGCGACAAAGATGAGGACAATAGTCCGACTAATGTAAATACTGTACATAATACCTCATCTCAGAAATATAGACAGAAAACAAAGTCACTATTTGCTGATAGAATGAACCAATGTATAGCATCACGCAAGTTCATTTCTCGAGATTATTGGCAGCTCTGCGAGAGTTTGCTGAACAACAGCAGATCCTTGATCCCCCTTCACTTCAATCATTTCAAAGTCCCGACATCTACAGCAGATATGGTTGAATGCTTTGCATGGAAATTCTCTTCCAACTCAACACTTGACTCATTTGGAATACCCACACCTGATTTCCCCAATAGGACAGAGGTTCTTTGGAGTGATATGTGCATAACACTGTCACTGGTCTCAGACATCATTTCTAAATTAGACTCCCATAACACAAGTGGAGGTGACATGATCGCAGTTATTCTCCTAAAGAAATATGCTCCCAAGCTGGCTCTAGTTCTTCCCAAACTCTACAAGTATTGCCTCGCTGCTCCCTGCTTCCCAGCCTGATGGAAGTACTCCTCTGTAGTTCCGGTTTTTAAGAAGTCTACAGAACCTTCTGACCCCTCTAACTATTGCCCTATTAGTTTCGTTTCGTTTGTTTTATGGCATATCAACAACAATGGGCCAACAACTTTTTTTTCCTGGTAATATTTTTGTTTTATCAAAAATCTATTTCTGTTAATATTTTTTCCCTCAAAAATGTATAGCTGGTAATAATATTTTTTCTCAAAAACGTATTGCTGGTAATAGTTTTTTTTTCTTCAAAAATTTATTTCTGGTAATAATTTTTTTTACAAAATATTTCTGGTATTAAAACCTATTTTAAAACTTTTATAATGCTTTTTACCTCAGTTTTGGGGTTTACTATTTGCCCATAGCTGGGACCCTAATAGGTGCTACCACCCCGGGTCAGGGTGGACTTGGGAACACCAGCAATTAAGAGGTGGTTCCACACTCCTCAAACCTCCTGATCAGAGGCCTTGCTGTTGGACATAGTTTATCGTCTTACCCAGGACACTGCTCTATTAGTCTCCTACCACTTTTTGGTAAAGTATTCTATGCTTTAATCTATGCTGTAGTGGTAAAGTATATTACCTACTCTCACAAACAATATGGCTTCTGTTTCACCAGGTCTCTTGCTGATGTGCTAACAGCCATCACTGAATATGTATTTCAAGCTCTTGATAATAACAGCAAAGTTTGAGCTGTGGCTCTAGATATCTTGAAGGTATTTGACAGGGTTTGGCATGCTGGTTTTCTTCAAGGCTATGGCATTACTGAATGATTGATTGATTTAATCCAATCATTCCTATCAAATCATGAAATGAAGAATGCTTTGAACAGGCTCACTTGCAGATCCTTTCTCACAAATGTGGGTGTCCCCCAAGAGGCTCTATTCTGGGTCATGTGCTGTTTCTGATCTTCTTCAATGGTCTTTCTGATGTACCCAAGTCGGCATTTACTTCTGTCTCAATAGCAAATCCATCAGAGCTGACAACAGTAACCTGGTCACTGCTCTTGAAAAGGACCTCCAATCTGGTCAGCTAGGACAGGAAATGGCTCGTAAATTTTAATGCCTCCAAAATGAAACTGCTATCATTTAACCACCACTTTCCTGCCTGTCATCAGCATGGCTGATGCTAGACTCACTGAGAGCAACTCATTGTGCTTCCTTGGCTTCATGTTTTCAACAGACTTGAAGTGGAATGACTACATCAAATCTATAGGTGCATCTATTGCAAGGAAAGTTGGGTCACTGTATCATGCCAGAAAGTTTTTCTCATCAGAATCCATCTTGCACATTTACAAATCTACCATTTGCCCATGCATTGAATACTGTTGCCATATCTAGTCTGGTGCTACTGCTACTCAACTTGATGTTCTTGACAAAATCCAAAGAAAGATATGCAATATAATCAGTCCTGACTTGGCACCTCAACTTCAGTCACTATCTCACTGACATGATGTGGCTTCCCTCTGTCTTTTTTACAAATATTTTCAGGGCAACTGCTCTGACAAGCTCTTTTCTCTGGTGCCTGGAATATGTGAATTAAAACATACTACAAGATTGGTATCTAGGTCCAACCCTTTTACTGTTGAATCAGCTAAATGCAGTCACCACTTGTACACCAACAGTTTCTCTTCTTGCCCTTCCCACCTGAGGGACTCCCTTCTGTTTACTTGTTTTCTCCCAAGAGGATGTTTCTTGTTCACTACAATCTTAACCTGTTTCAGGCTTGTGTTAACCATCACCTTCCTTTCCTATCTGTATAAACTGCCTCTTAAAATAACCCACTACCTAAAGTCGCCACAAAGCCTTGTACAGAGTGAACCTTACTGTAGAAAAAATCTGTATACTTGTGGCATTTCTGCCTTGGTGTGAAATGATTAAAATGAAAAAAAAAATATAAATTGTATAAAAAAAACGAATAAACATGAAGCCGTAATCAGAAAAAAACAAGTTAATGACAATGAGAGATATTCAGCAAATAATCAAAAAGATGCCCTTCAAAAGCAAAGTATTAAGAAACAGGAAATTTTCTTTAGAAACAAAGAAAAGACTAATTTAGTGTTATGTAATATCAGTCCTCCTATATGGTTAAATGCTGGATAATTTTACAGATGAAGAAGAGATTTGAAGCAACAGAAATGTGGTTATATATATATATATCTCTCATCAATCTTATTGCAAATATTGTTATCATTTTCTTGTCTTTTTATTCCTCACATTTGATTAACAGGCCTTATTGTAGGGACCACATTTCATTATATATATATATATATATATATATATATATATATATATATATATATATATATATATATATATATATATATATATACAGTATAGACTTGAATAAAGTACACAACAACCAAAACATTAAAAACAAAATAACAATATAGAATATTACATAAAGTGTACACCCAAATCTGAAAGTGTCATTTGCTCTCCAAAAATTTGATTAAGATTCTTCAATTCTATTTTCTCCTTATTAAAATTCTTAAGCAAGATTTTCATATTATCCATCTCCATAGCAACAAGAATTTTGCTGTTGATACTCATCTGTTGCTCGTTAGCCTAATTACAATAATTTGTTAGATCAGGTGAGACTGAATGGTGAATACAGTCTCACCTGATGAAAAGAATTATTATTCAACTGCCTGGTGGCACCCCACCTCCTTTTTTAATCAAGAAGAATGAAACCCATACTGATTTTATGGGCAGATATTTGATTCAGGTGTGGAAAGCAATTACTTGTGCAGGTGAAACCTATTCCAGTTCAATATTCTATGAGAAACAAAAGTGTTACCTTTTTATCTTCTGATTAACAGGTGATGATGATTGGACACAAACATCGATGTTATGCTTACCTTTTGGCCTACATAGATTTTCTAAATACAACAAGCAAATAAAATTTGCATTGTTTCTTCAAACATCAACAGAGATCCAGTGAACAATGTTCCCAGAGCACTTAAGAGACACTGTGCCAATAATGCAAACACTATTAAGAAATATATGTATGGAAGATCAAAATACAAAAAATGCCAAAACAGAGACTGCAGCAACGCACAATTTGACTCATTTTCTTTTTATGTATATTCTTTCATGATGCAAGCTAAATTACACATCTATATATATATATATATATATATATATATATATATATATATAAAATATTGTTATGCATTATTTATATAGGCACAAGTATTTAAGTAAGTGCTCTGTTTATAATAAACAGTATTAACAATATTTACCAACCCAAATGTTCAAGAAATTTCATACAAAATATGCATCCTCCAACAGGAATTGAACCTGTATCCTACATGGAACTGTCACATATATAGCCTGATGTGCTATACCAGTTTAACTATGAAGGAAGCATCTGGTTAGAAAGGTCGAATTATTACTTTTTAAACTGCAAATTTCTCATGATTTCCTTCAAATGATCATATCTGCTTGAGGCGTATCTTAGCATAAACAAATGTTGTCATATATTATGAAATAGACTAAATCTGACAATTATTTTACTATATTTTATTGCTATACATTATTTATATAGACACAGGCTATATGACAGTTCTGTGAAGGATACAGGTTCAAATCCTGTTGGAGGACACATTTTCTATGAAATTTCTGACATTCAGGCCAGTAAATGTTGTTAATACTGTTTATTATAAACAGAGCATTTACTTAAATATTTGTGTCTATATAAATAATGTATAACAATTATATATATATATATATATAATTGTTTATTTAAAAATTATAACATAAATATGTTATAAAATCACTACAAAAATAGCCATTTTGTTTCAACACCATCACTTGATAAGACACCAGAGGTGTTGAAACAAAATGGCTATTTTTGTAGTGATTTTATAACATATTTATGTTATAATTTTTAAATAAACAATTATATCTGCTCTACTCTGTATTGAGCCATGTGGGTGATGAATTATTTTCCAATCTACAGACTATTTTCTAAGACTCTTGCTACTCTATTGCTATTTTCATGGTAAATGTTCATACAAGTTACATTCCTTAGTTTTACCACTTCAGATCTTTACAGCTAAGAAAAATTTTGAAAGAAAATATTACCAACAATAAAAATCTTGTCAGCATTAAATAACCCATTGAGGTTGATATGCCATAAACCAAACCAAACCAAACCAAAAATAAAGCCACAAAGATACCAAAGGTTACTGAGTTCTTAGAGAATACGGGTAAAATATACAATTAAGAAGAGATGAGAGTCAAAGAACATAACTGAATTAAAAAAAAGATATAAATAAAATTGGCCAGATATTCTTTCTCACAATGATAGAAATTTCTTTGAAAAAGATTTCTTTGCCATAGCATAAAAGGTGCTTCAGAATGACAATATCTCCAGCCCAAATCCCAAATTTATTCTATCACACGATTTAACTGGAAGGGTAAGGGGCATATTAAATCAAACATTATACTCTCTTCTCCTTTTATCCACAAACATTTCTTTTTCATTTCTTATATATCAGTTCTTATATATCAGTTCTTATATATCAGTTCTTATATATCAGTTCTTATATATCAGTTCTTATATATCAGTTCTTATATATCAGTTCTTATATATCAGTTCTTATATATCAGTTCTTATATATCAGTTCTTATATATCAGTTCTTATATATCAGTTCTTATATATCAGTTCTTATATATCAGTTCTTATATATCAGTTCTTGTATGATTGCTGAAGTGATTCACAGTATCATGCCAAAATATGTGCACATGGCCGAGCGGTTATGATGTTCGCATTCTGACCATGAGACTTGGGTTCAAATCTCACCATGGTCGATTTGTCAGGAAGGAGACTTCCTGATGTTATCAGACTGGAGGGTCGATCCCAGCATGCAGCACCTTTAGGAAGTGCCTGGAAACAACAACACAGATTGACCAAAGCCTTGTGAGTGAAATTAGGTTGACAGAACCCTTACGGGTCATTGATAGCTATGCTAGCACAAAGTCACAGGTCACTGTGGCCGAGGGCTTGAGCGAGCTGGCCTTGTTCAAATTGTAGATCATGCTAGATAACATGCTCTTTCCCAGAAACTGTACTAAGGTCTGCTCAACATAGTTGCAGTATAAAAGGTATAAAGGTGGGCTCTGTGGGTGTTGAATAAACACAAATGCGCTTGAGCAAGCATCTGCAATAAGAATTGGCTAGCCACCCTAGTAGATGGATATCCTCGAATATGAGTGGACAGCTACACATACATTGTGCCAAAATATTTTTCTGGTCAGAATCCGTTTTGCACATTTATAAATCTACCATTCATTAAATACTGCTGAAATAGCCTAATCTTTATCTGAAGACTCTTGATAAGGTCTGCAATGTAATCAATCCTGACCTGGCATCTCGACTTTAGTCATTTTCTCACTTTCATATTATATGAGTTCCACTTGAGGGAACGTGTGAGTTTCAGGCCCAGTAGTCTGTCAAGGCACAGTACCTCTCCAAGGGGACATCGTTCATTGTGATTAGTGGTAGTGCGTGGTTTGAAATGCTAAATCCAACTACCACTTCTACTCCAGCAGCTTCGTTTCTTTCCACCCGTGGAACACCGTTCTGATTTCTTGCTTCCCTAATAACTACAATCTTCAAAAATTTTAATTCAACGTCAATTGCCATCTTTTATCTTCTTGAACCCTGTTCTTTTTTTTTGCCCTTTCCTCAACCCTCCCCATGTCATTGTCCTAGTGGTATTATCACATTGTTTTGGGTGAAATGATTAAAAGAATATGTTAAGTAACATCGAGCCTGGTCAGCACCTAAATGGGTAACGATTATGATATGGACAGGTACTGTAAACTTGGATGTGTGGGTGGTATAATAGATAAAGGCATGGAATTGGAAACTGGAGAGCTGTGTTCCAATTTCAGTCAAGTTCATTATAGTAATTTACTTGCAAATACTCTTAGGAAAGATATGCATCCACCTCTTCCTCCCCAGCTATGGGTTAATTAGTAAGACTTGTATCAGTAAATCATTATTATCTCCAAGAAATTCTTACAATCTAAAAATATTTTCTGGCTTTAAATAACTTGCAAAACGAATCAATCAATCAATGAAATACTGATTTAGATACATAGGCAAGTCTTCTAGATTTATTTACATTCTCTGGAATATAAATGTAGGTCATCAGTTGTGGCCACAAAGTGAGGTATCAGTTTATATATTGATTGTAATAGAATTGATCCCCCACTTTGTATCCACATAATTTCTTGTTTGTGAGTTCAGTTTCTGATTAGGTATGAATCTGCCTCTTCACCCCCAGCTATGGGTTAATTAGTAAGAATTGTATTGGTAAATGCCTATTATCTTCCCAAAGAAAAAAAATTCTTACAATCTAAAAAAAATATTTTCTGGCTTTAAATAACCTGCAAAGGGTTGATAAGCTATAAAAAACAAATAAATCATTCAGTCCTTTTATCCGTATTCCGAACGCTTTCTAATTGTTCCTTATTTTATTATTAATAATCGTCTATTTTGCTTTTTTTTTTATTGACTTAAATCTTCTCACTCAGATTGCTTTCTTCCAATTAATTGCTTCTGTTTTTCTCCTTATTTTTCACATGAATCTCTCTTGACCTTTCACACTCCGTCTCTCTTTTCTTATCTGACGTAATTCTCACACCTTTTCAAAATCAAACTTACCAACTTTTAGCTTCTTTCTCTTTCACGTTCATAGGGAAAAAATCAATGAATAAAAAGAAATCAAAGTGGAAAGAGTGAATTTCAAAATACCAATCTTATCAAATGTCACTTTGAAGATGCTAATTATCAGCAAAAATTAAGATGAAAATTCCTGCATTTTTTTTTTAAGAAATTTTACTTAAATTTCAATACATTAAAGAAAATTTATTGCCAATTGATAGGTTTGTATCTTTGTATGATTATAAACAAACATCAAATAAAAAGTCTATATTAAATTCCTTTTATACATGTGTGTGTGTGTTTATGGACAAAAAGGTTTTAGTTATATATATGTATATATACACAAACATTCATTCATTCATATATGTATGTATATATATATATATATACCCACACACACACATTAATTCATATATATATATATATATATATATATATATATATATACCCACACACACACATTAATTCATATATATATATATATATATATATATATATATATATATATATATATATATACACACACACACATTAATTCATATATATATATATATATACCCACACACACACATTCATTCATATATATATATATATATACACACACCCACATATATATATATATATACACACACACATTCATATATATACATTCATACACATATATATATGCACACATTCATTCATATATATATATATATATATATATATATATATATATATATGCACACACACATTTATTCATTCATATATATACATTCATGCACATATATATATATATATATACACACACACACACACAATTCATTCATATATACATTCATATATATATATATATATATATATATATATATATACACACACACACACACACACACACACACACACACACACACGTTCATTCATTCATATATATGGAAATATATATATTTACCCACTCACACACACACTCATTCATATATACATTCATATATATATATATATATAAATATATATATATTATACACACACACACACATATATATACATACCTATAATAAACAAATATTTTTCATCATCAGTAGCTTGAATCAGTTTCATACACAACATAATAAACATAACTAAAATAAACATTATCAATTTTATATGTGAACTAAACAGAATAACCTCCAACACACACAAATTACTACGTCATATTTTTTTTTTTAGCTAAGCTTATTTTTAATACAAAATTAAAGAAAACGAAAATCCTTGCATCTGGACTGCCTCATCATCGCGATCATCAGATATATTCAGCAGGATTGAAATTACGTAATGGTCAGGCTTAACTTAGCACATGAAGACTGCGTTGTGCATGAAACTCTGAGCGGTGCAACTGGTGATGAAAAATACGTATATTTATTAATATATAGTTTATAACTCTGTTATATTGCATCAAGCAGTATTTTATTATCACCAGCACTCAATGTGCTATATATATATATACACACACACACACAAACATATATAGATAGATACATATTTGATTAAAAATCTGAAGTTCCTTGCTGTTATTTTTATTCACATTTTCAGTATTTCTAATAATACTGAAATAATATAAACTAAAATATACCCCTTATATAGAAACAAACACACACACACTCAAAAGAAAAGTGTTTGTGTGTGTATATATATATATATATATATATATATATATATATTAGATAAGCATCTCATTGCTCTACCACTACTTCCACAGAAAATGCTTGGACAAACTACATTCCCTGGTGCCTGCAAGTCAAACCTTCTTAGAACACGACATACCACTTCCATAGTAGCAAACCACCCACATTCCCTCCATATTCCATTTGTAGGTGCCACTCGAGCAGCTGATCTCAGGTCACTACAATCTTAACCTTTTCAAAGCTAGGGTCAACTGTTATCGTCTACTCCTATACACACAAATGACCTTC
>OZ038515.1:64242728-64322728 GCA_964036315.1 Acanthosepion esculentum | reverse complement strand
TAAGAGAAGACGATTTAGGGTGGGTTCACTGTATATAAACAGTGCATTCCTTGATAAAAGTAAAAAACAAAAATGTTATTAATTTTAAAAAGATGGAGTAGTTCATTTACATTCAGTTTCTTTACGGCATATCAACTCCTCATGGGTCATTTAATGCCAAAATGTAATTTTCTTGGGAGCATTAGCAATTTCTTTTACAAAAATGTTAAGCAATATCTAGTCTGATCAGTACCTAGATGGGTGACCACTTGATGACAATATAACACTGCCTAAGAATGAGGATTTTGAGTTTGTTTGTTTAGCGGCATATCAACCCCTTATGGGTCATTTAATGCCGAAATTTAGTTTTCTTGGGAATTTTGGCTTTTTTTTTTTACTGTTAAAATCTATTGCTGGAACTTTTACTATTTTTATACTTTCACGAGTCACATGGCACAGTGGATAAAGATGTTGGTTAGATCACTATAACTAATATACAAGAGAGGAAATGTTTGTTTTTTTAATCAATTTATCCCAAGCAAGGCAATAAAGACACTAAGACACAAAGGATTACTAAGAGAATATGTGAAAAGACAAGGACACATCACACAGTGGATAAAAGCATTGGTTAGATCCAGTGACAGGACCCAAAGAGTGTGAGTTCAATACCTTAAGGCTGTGGAGAAATTGGAGAGGGGAATTAACAAGAGATAACTGATAACTGACATCCATTAGACATGTCAAATAGAACAGAATAGAATGGAAATAGAACAGTCTACCTCAGTGAGCAAAATAAAGGCTTCAGTTTGACATTCCAACCACTTGAAGAAGGCCAGAGTGTACAACGGCCGAAATGTAATAAATATGGTGACAAAGATGAGGACAATAGTCCGAATAATGTAAATAGTGTACATAATACCTCATCTCAGAAATATAGACAGATACAGAAAGGACGAAACGTTGTAATAAATATGGCGACAAAGATGAGGACACTAGTCCGAATAATGTAAATAGTGTACATAATACCTCATCTCAGAAATATAGACAGATACTGAAACACCGAAACGTTGTAATAAATATGGTGACAAAGATGAGGACAATAGTCCGAATAATGTAAATAGTGTACATAATACCTCATCTCAGAAATATAGACAGATACTGAAAGTCCGAAATGTTGTAATAAATATAGCGACAAAGATGAGGACAATAGTCCAAATAATGTAAATAGTGTACATAATACCTCATCTTAGAAATATAGACAGATACTGAAGCGCCGAAACGTTGTGATGAATATGGCAACAAAGATGAGGACAATAGTTCGAATAATGTAAATAGTGTACATAATACCTCATCTCAGAAATATAGACAGATACTCACAGTGTTTTGTTTGCGGTTTCACTATTTGCCCATAGCTCGGACCCTAACAGGTGCTACCATTCCAGATCAGTGTTAACCTGGGAATCAATAGCAATTAAGAGGTGCTACCATGCTCTTCAAACCTCACAAACGGAGGGCGTTGCTGTTAGGTGCAGTTTATCGTCATACCTTGGACATTTACTTTAGTGATTAATGAAAAAAAAAAAAAGGTCTATATAGAAAGGATATTTCCAAAAATAATACTGCCAGAAAACACATCACTTGACAACTTTCAACAGCAGCAACTAAAATGGATAGCAGAAGCAACTCAAAGAGAAAATAACTCCATAATGAAGACATGTTGACATTCCACATCATAGAATGATCCTGTAAGATGTTGGTATTCCACACAGCTTCAAACAAAAGGTTAGGAATGAAATCCCCATCAATAGTGGAAAGAGCAATAACAGTTACTGGACGTCAAAAAACTATTTTCATGAAAAATTGTTTTAAGAAAAAGATCCTATAAGATTCAATCAACAATGACACATGTTGCTTGTTCGATGAATGCCAAATATTTCCAGATAAAGGAACAGCTAATATCACCATCACCAAGAAGAGAAGGTAAAAAGTGAAGACTATGAGAGTATGGAGGATAGACAACATCTGATCTTTGACTTGAAGAGGTTAAAATTAGAGTGATTGGGGGGAAGAATTCTCTTGGGTGCCTGTCCCATAAATATAGCATTGGGTGGCCCTTCCAGAAACTACTGCAGGATCCAAATCCCATTCACAAAATGGCAATACAGAAGTCCTGATATTATATACCTGCTGACAAGATAGCTTCCTAAGGGGTTACTCTTAGGTTTGGATCCCTGACTACCAGGCATATCATACAAATCTTGCTGCTCTAAGTAATGGAAAAATAATAGAATAAAAATTTCCTTTATCCAGGAAATAGATTGCAAACAAAAGAAACAGCAATTAATGTCTTGAACAATTAGATAATTTAGTGAACGTTCCTGTAAGTTTGGAAATATCATTTCAAGAGTTATTCTGACTATACATTTTTTTTTTTTTTGCTTAATCCTGCTTTATTCATTTTGGATTACTGAAAATGGATAATCTCCTGCCGTCTTCCTCCCAAAACAACTGAGCTACAACTATGCCACACTGCATGCTACACACCCACACCGAATCAGGAGAGTAGTGGGAGGGAGCAAAAAAAAAAGAAAACAGATTACCAACTCAAAATTATGAGTAATTTAAAAATTTGAGGTAACAAAATGCCCTCTGTGACTAATAAAGGATTAAAAATTAAAATGAAAATTAAGAACTAATTGCCTTAAGAATTTACTATTTTTAAATTTGAAGGTCATAGTTTTTCATACTTGGCATTTGTTAAATGGAAGAGCTGAGTTCCAATTCCAGTTGGGTTCGTTATATTCACTTATATGCAAATACTCTTGGGAAAGGCATGAATCCATCGCTTCTCCCCCCAGCTACAGGTTAATTAATAAAACTTGCATAACTAAATCATTATTATCTCTAAATAAAAAAAAAATTCTTAGAATCTAAAAATATTTTCTGGTTTTAGATTGGTTTGCTTTGGTTTGGCTTATTTTGTTTTACAACATATCAATCTCAATGGGTTTAATTTACTGTAGACAAGATTTTTAGGATAGTTTTCTATGAATAGAATATGTATTCTTTGTAAGAAATCAGTTCATAGATCAGGATTCCTTGACACATTTTTGGGGGTTTTGTCGAGAGTCAAATGTATTGCAGGTAATTTTTTTTTCCAGAAATGTTTTGCTGGCAATATATATTTTTTTTTTCAAAAACATATTGCTGGCAATATTTTTTTTTTTTTTAAATGTATTGCTGGTATTATTACTGTAAAAATCTATTTTTATACTTTCATTTTACTTTAACCCCAGTTTGGCTGTTAACTATTTGCCCATAGCTGGGACCCTAACCGGTGCAACCACCTTAGGTTAGGGTGGACCTGGAAACAGCAATTAAGTGGTGGTTCTATGCTCTGCAAAATCTCATGACCAATCAGAGGCGTTGCTGCCGGATGTAGTTTGTCATCATACCCAGAATGTTTCTGGTTTTAAATAAGCTGCAAAAGCTGTAGAAAACAAATCAATAAAAAAATCTATCTCAAAATAACTCCACCAGGAAATAAAGGACCTTATCTTCTCTCAGTATTTTTTAAAGTTCTCTGAACTTTTAAATAGTCTCTCATCTCTACAGAAAAAAAGGGAATGATAATAGTAGTAATCATACAGGGTGTGGCAGAAATACCTCCCACATAATGGTAAGATATTAGTGGCAATGGCATCATCATCTAGCTAATGTCCTACCATTATGTGGGGGGTATTTCTGCCACACCCTGTATAAGCATTAATATTGTAGTGATTTGAATGCAAAATGAGAACTTAAAAAGTCAGGATAAGCTAAATGGAGAAATGTCCGTGATGGAGAAAAGGGGAAATAAACTACTTCGTGGTGATGAAAAGTTTTCAGCCTGTTCCACTTCTCAAAATCTGACCAAGGGACCTGTTTTTTTTTTTTGAATACCTTCTTGGCTGGGCTTAGAACTTTTCAATACTCTCCTGTATAAGAGGTGGGAAATGAAGGTCATGAAAAGCAATACAAAAAGAAAAGGAAAGGAATCACAATAATTAATATACAAGAGAGGAAATGTTTGTTTTTTTAATCAATTTATCCCAAGCAAGGCAATAAAGCCACTAAGACACAAGAGATTACTGAGAGAATATGAGAAAAGACAAGGACACATTGCACAGTGGATAAAAGCATTGGTTAGATCCAGTGACAGGACCCAAAGAGTGTGAGTTCAATACCTTGTTAAGGCTGTGGAGAACTTGGAGAGGGGAATTAACAAGAGATAACTGATAACTGACATCCATTAGACATGTCAAATAGAACAGAATAGAATGGAAATAGAACAGTCTACCTCAGTGAGCAAAATAAAGGCTTCAGTTTGACATTCCAACCACTTGAAGAAGGCCAGAGTGTACAACGGCCGAAATGTAATAAATATGGGGACAAAGATGAGGACAATAGTCCGAATAATGTAAATAGTGTACATAATACCTCATCTCAGAAATATAGACAGATACTGAAAGGCCGAAACGTTGTAATAAATATGACAACAAAGATGAGGACAATAGTCCGAATAATGTAAATAGTGTACATAATACCTCATCTCAGAAATATAGACAGATACTGAAAGGCCGAAACGTTGTAATAAATATGGTGACAAAGATGAGGACAATAGTCTGAATAATGTAAATAATGTACACAATACCTCATCTCAGAAATATAGAGAAATATGAGAAAAATCAATATTAAGGAGAGAGGACAATAAAAGAACAAAAATTAAGAAGACAGAAGGAACTGGAAACCCAACCCTTTTTTTTTAATCATTTCACCCCAAGTAAGGCAAAAGAGCTACTAAGACACAAAGTGTTACTGAGTGTTAGAAAATATGAGAATAATATACTATTAAGGATAGAAAACAAAGAAACAATTAAGAAGACAGAAGATAACGATTGCCAGAAAAGCCAGAAAAGAGTTCCACAAGTGTGATAGAAGAAACAGTTAGCATAGAACTGATGTTTACATCTAGCCATTTCAACTGAAAACTGACAAGACTTTACCGCCAATGTAGTACTGTGTCTAAATTTATAGCATCTCAGTACCATAGAGAAAATTTCATCAGAATAATTACCATGAAAGTATTTATTGAAAAGGCACAGGGAAGCTATGTTATGATGGTGGGGAAATGACTGAAGTTGAGATGCCAGGTCAGGACCAATAACATTGCAGAGTCTCTAAATATATAGTAGGAGCACTAGACCAAGTTATATGAATATATTATAATATATTTAAATAATGAGCAAAGTGTTGATAATCCATAAAAAAAAAAAATGAATCAAGAGTTAGTCAAAAACTTTTTCACATCAAAATCTGTGGAATTTTACTCAAAAGATATTAAAGAGGTGCTTGAGAAGTGGCACCAAGTCATTGCAAAAAATGGTGAATATATAATTTGATAAAATATAATTTCACTTTATTTTTTAAAGAATAAATTTTAAGAAGAGTGGAAATTTTTTATGATTCAACTTAATAGATTCTCTAAGATTATCTTATGAAAGAATAATAGATTATCTGAGAGTCACATTTCTGAGTGGATTAAAACATCGATTAAAGTGTATTTGATTTCCGAGAGCTCAATCTCCGGGTTGGGTCATGCAGAAAAGTCATATTCTGGTTCAGTGAAAGAAACAAATAAGCAAATAGACAAGAGAGACTTATCTGATACAAGATATCCCCTAAGCATGGTGAACGGAACGAGAAACGATCTATGCAGGTGGATTGAATAAAGGAATCGGTTCAAAATTCTGAAAAGGTTACAAAGTATGACAAACAACTAATAGGTCTATGGAGAACGACACAGAAAACATTGGGCATTTAACAATGGAGACCAACATTTTGGTCTGAATATACGCACAGAAAATAAAGTCTTTGCAGATAAAGAAAAAAGAGTCAAGGAGAAAAGAAATTGATCGTTAATGTTCTGAAAAGACACGGTATGTCGAAGAAACATCTTGTAGGTATGGCAAAAGGAATCTAAAGAATTTATGTTGTTCTTCTTGTACACGGCTCTCCCCAACTTTTCACCTCTTCAAGTCGAGATCAAACCATTATCTGTCCTACATATCCTCATGATATGCAATCCTTACTCACTCTCTATATATATGCCTTCACTAAATCCCTGTTTCGTAGACCTCTACTTGGAATGGCTCTTAGGCCTTAAAAAATTTATTCTGGGGGTGCATTTAGATTTTGGTGTTGCATTTTCAATCCTCTGTTAAAAGACTTGCCAGATATTTAAACTTCTGTACATATTCGATGTTGGCGTCTAAGGTTCATAGTTCTCATCTGAAGCTATTTTCTGTCATTAGCAACCATGTTTGTTAATTTAATGATATATTCTGCCATTGAAGGTGACTCTGATCTCTCAACAATAGTCTCTTTGAATTTCATAGTTGTGTTGTCATATCCTGCTATGGCAACAGAAAACAACTTTGAATGAAATTAACACTAAGGATACTGCAATAGAGAGCCCTTGAAAAAGAAATGCAGTGTAAAGGGCAATTAATATTAATAATGCAGCATGCTAAAGGGTTAACAAGGCCAAGAGTAACAATTGTAATGAAGCATGCTAAAGGTAAAATTTATGATGTCAAGGTACTAACAAGAAAAGCTTACTAGAACAATTATCATGAAAATATTTATAGAAGAAGCAGTAATAGCAGTAGGAAAGTGACTGATGCTTAGATGCCAGGTCAGGACCGTAGACATTGCCTGTTCTTCTTTGAATTTTGTCAAGTATCTCAAGATATAAAATGGAAGCAATAGATCAGAGGTGGCAGCAATATTTGATGCATTGATGAATGGTAGACTTATAAATAAGCAAGATAGATTCTAGTGAAAAAAATGGCCTAGCAAGACACAATGAACTATATTTCCTAACAGAAGACTTAGCAATGAATAGTCAGTTGATTTCACATCAGTGGAAATGGTGAAACCAAGAAGGTACAATGAGTCACTCTCTGGGAGGTTAGCATCAGCATGGCTGATGGAAGGCAAAAATGCTTCTCTAATTAAAAGAGATCAGTTTAATTTTGAACGTGTTAAAATTAACAAGCCATTCCTTGCTCCTCTTAACAACAGACTGTAGTCCATTTTTGAGATCAGCTGCCAATTTGATCTTTTGAATATGATTAGACTCAGCATTAAGACAAGAGTAAGTAATTGTGCGATCAGTATAGATACTGAATCAGGAATGGATAACATCAGGAAGGTCATTGATGAAAATAGGGAACAGAGTGAATCAAAGAATAGCCATTTAAGATAACTTTCATTATATGCTTTGATAAGAAAGAAATAGCCATAAACTATTTCAACATGTGAAGACGACGAGCATGGCAAACCCTGTCAACCACCTTTGAGATATCTAAGACAACAGCTTGAGATTTGTCATTCGTTAAAGTTTGGAAGACTCTTTTAGAGATAAGCACACCAGCAGTTAACCTAGACAAGCAAAAGTCATATGGTTTTTTTTTGGAAAGAATACCCTGCAAGGTGAGATGCTCAACCAATCTGGAGTTGATTAGAGCCTATAGCACATAGCCAAAAAGAGGTAGAAGATTAATAGGGTTATAGTTTGAAGGATCAGGTGGTTCATCAGACTTCTTAAAAATCAGAACTACAGAAAAAGATTTCCAAGAATCTAGAAAGAAGAAAATAGCATATTATATAATGTAGAGATTGGAGAGAACAGGAGCCAGTTCAAGGGGAAATTTCTTAAGGTCAATTACTGGGGTAACATTGATTTCACATTCTTTGTGGACATCAAGTTTGGAGATTATAGAGGAAACCAACTTTGCTTACTTTCCAAAAATGATCTTTTGCTATTCCTATTCACCTTAGGATTTTTGTCAAATTTTCCGTTGTCTGCTATAACACTACCCTGTACCTGCTCGATGTTCATAATAAGTAGCTTACACCTTGAGGTGTCTCTTTTACCAATGACCATTCATGTTTTGCAGTTAATGCTTAGTCCTTTCTTCTTGCTTTCCTTTTCCTAAGTTTTTTTCTGAATCTATTATTAACACAAGATCATAAGTGCACCTTTTTTCTTTTTCTAATCAGAATTAGGAACAGAATCATTAATAATGAGAAGGATTGGTTTGGTTTATTTTGGTTTACAGCATATCAACACCTCAATGGGTTATTTAATGCCGACAACATTTTTAGGATAGATTCATATGAATAGAATATGTATTCTTTAGTTTAGATGGGTTTGGTTTATTTTGTTTTACGGCATATCAACCTCAATGGGTTATTTAAAACCGACAAGATTTTTAGGATAGATTCGTATGAATAGAATATGTATTCTTTGGTTTAGATTGGTTTGGATTATTTTGTTTTACGGCATATCAACCTCAATGGGTTATTTAATGCTGACAACAGTTTTTATTTCTGGTAATATTTTGTGTTGTCAAAAATCTGTTTCTGGTAATATTTTTCCTTCAAAATTGTATTGCTGGTAATAATTTTTTTCAAAAAAATATTGCTGGTAATAGTTAACTATTTGCCCATAGCTGGTACCCTAATAGGTGCTACCACCACAGGTCAGGGTGGACTCGGGAATACCAGCAATTAAGAGGTGGTTCTACGCTCCTCAAAACCACCTTATCAGAGGCCTTGCTGCTGGATGTAGTTTATCGTCTTACCCAGGACGAAATAATGAGAGGAAGAGAAAAGAGTAATCAGGAAGACAGTAGATAGTGACTGACATTGCATTTAAATTTTTGCAGATTAAAGTTGGCTGGAAAGCATGGATCAGCCAGAAGGGAGTCCCACAAGTAAGAAAAGAAACTGTTAGCATAGAACTCACGGCTACATCTAGCCAGCTCAACTGTAAATTGATGAGATCTCAACATCAGTCTAGTACCGCACTTAAATTAAAAAAGTCTAGGTACAATAGTGAAGAGCTCATCTGAACAATTACCAGGAAAATATTTATAGAAAAGGCAAAGAGAGGCAACCTTAGAGTGGTGAGAAAGTAAGTGAAACTGAGCTACCAGATCAGGACCAATAATATTGCTGATTCTTCTTTGGATTTTATCAAAGAGCTCAAGTTAAATAGCAGGGGCATTGGACCATATGTGTCAGCAATATTCTAAGCATGGATGAATGGTAGACTTATTTATATGCAAGATAGATTCTGCAGAGAAAAACTGTCTAGTACGAAACAGTGAACCGACTTTCTTTGCAGCCAACAATGGATTCAATATAGTCTTTCCACTTCATGTCAGTTTGGTTTGGTTTATGGCATATCAACCTCAATGGGTTATTTAATGCCAACAACTTTTTTCCTGGTAATATTTTTCCCTCAAAAATGTATAGTTGGTACACTATTTTTCAAAAACATATTGTTGCTAATATTTGTTTCAAAAATATATTGCTGGTAAAAAAGGTATTGCTGGTAATAGTTTTTTTTCAAAAAGGTATTGCTGGTAATAGTTTTTTTTTCAAAAAGGTATTGCTGGTCATAGTTTTTTTCTTAAAAAATTTATTTCTGGTAATGATTTTTTAAAAGTATTTCTAGTATTAAAATCTATTTTTAATAATTTTACAACCCTTTTTACCTCTGTTTTGGGGGTAAACTATTTGCCCATAGCTGGGACCCTAACAGGTGCTACCACCCTGAGTCAGGGTGGACCTGGGAACACCAGTAATTAAGAGGTGGTTCCACACTCCTCAAAACCTCCTGATCAGAGTCCTTGCTGTTAGACGTAGTTTGTCGTCTTACCCTGGATGCGGATGTAGTTTATTGTCATACCCAGGACGACACTTCATGTCAGCTGAGAACATTTGCGATATCTTGTAGTTAATACTTAGTTTCTTCTTGTTTTCCTTTTCCTAACTTTTCTTTTTGAATCTGCTATTGACATAGAATTATCAGTGCACCTTATGACAATATGGTTAAGAGCTACAAAGGAAAAGAAGTTGTGAAGAGCCATGATCACACAAGAAGTAGTTATGAATTCTACTGTGTCTCAATTAGTATTGCCTCACTCCATAGCTGGTAGTATAGGTTTACATACACATCTACTAATGTGGAAATGGACTGAAATTGTTTTATTATGTACTATTTTATACATTTCTAATTTACCACATACCTTGAGTTTACGAGGTACCAGACAAGTAGCCTACTTCTCTGATGATTATTGAATATACTTTTCCTCCTGTATCGATTTCAGAAGATCTGAAGAAGTTGGTGAACAAGTTCTGAGACTGGCTCTTGAAACCTAAGCACTCAATATGCAGGATACGCACAGTGAATTCATGGCTGGTTCAAAATGATTTATTGATCTCCCGAGGTTGTAAAAAATAGCAACTATGATTTAATTCTTGAAGGGCTTTGTTAACAGTAGACAATAAAATGGAGGACATGTCAATTGTTACGTAAGAGCCATAATGTGTGAAACTATCTGCCAAACAATAACAGATAATCTTATTCTTCTTCTATATGCCATGCTCCTTCAGGATGTAGGCGATTATAGCTCTCCACAATTTCCTGTCCTTTGTAGCTCTTAATAAATTTTGTCTTTTTGTTATCTCTCATAAACCATGTTCTGCCATACATTTGCTCAAGCCTATTCATCTTTGATGTGCCCTGTCCCTTCAGGATGTAGGCGATCATGGCTCTCCACAACTTCCTGTCCTTTGTAGCTCTTAATAAATTTGGTCTCTTTGTTATCTTTCCTATTCCTTCTTCTGCAATACATTTACTCAAACCTATTCATCTTCGATGTGCCCTGTCCCTTCAGGATGTAGGCGATCATGGCTCTCCACAATTTCCTGACCTTTGTAGCTCTTAATAAATTTTGTCTTTTTGTTATCTCTCTTGAACCTTGTTCCGCCATACATTTACTCAAGCCTATTCATCTTCGATGCGCCCTGTTCGATCATGGCTCTCCACAATTTCCTGCCCTATGGAGCTCTTTATAAATTTTGCCTTTCTTTTTATTTCTCCTTAACCTTGTTTGGATATCCATTTACCCAAGTTCATTATTCTTCTTCTATGTGGCATGTCTTTTCAGGACATACACAATCAAAGCTCTCCACAACTTCCTGTCCTTGGTAGCACTTAATAAATTGTCTTTTTCTTATCTCTCCTAAACCTTTTTCCGCTATCCATTTACCCAAATGCATTCTTATTCTATGTGCCCTGACCATTCAGGACGTTGGCGATCATGGCTCTCCACAATTTCCTGTCCTTTGTAACTCTTTATAAATTTTGTCTCCTTCTTATCTCTCCTAAACCTTGTACTAACATCCATTTACCCAAGTTCGTTAGATAGGTTATGCACGGTTTTCCACTGTTCCTTTTGCCTCTGATCTGTCCTGTGAGTATCAAATTTTCCAAGCCCTCTTTCCCCATGATGTGCCAAAGAAATTTCAACTGCCTCTTTCTGATGTTTTCATTTTCTACCACGTTTGAAAATTACTATATGACTGATTTTATTTTTTATCAACCCTTTGCAGGCTATTCAAAACCAGAAAATATTTTTAGATTGCAAGATTTTTTTTTTTAGATAATGGTTTAATGCTACAAGTCTTACTAATTAACCCATAGCTGGAGAGATAGCATTTGAACTTAAAAATTAATCATTTGGAACTGTAATTTGTTTATGGTTCTTGCAAATGCAGGGCAAAACTGGAAACTGGATTTTTGTATATATAAAAACTTAAAGAAAAAATATGCAAAAAAACAATATTGCGTTTTTATTAAATAAGTATTTGTTATTTTAATCATTAAATTTTTTTAAAAAATAGTGGGTGTATTTTGTATGTTAAATAATAAAACTTATTTTTTCTAAAAAACTAATGAAAATTTACTAAGCTAGGCACCCTTACTGTACTTTGTACCCACTTAACTGTTTGCAATTATCCCCAAAATTTGGTTTTGATCAGTCAATGTATGGCAATTTTAGAGGGTGTGACAGAGGGAACGATGGAAGTCACAGAATTTTATATATAGATAGAAGCCAAAAATTAGACATGATTTAGTTTACTTATTCGTAATCTTTTGTGCCTATTGTTAATCTATGATTCATTTGTGTCACTCATTCTGCTATAATAGACAGACTTTTTGTCCTTAATGTGCACTTTTTTTTATAGGGTCAGTGTTTAATATGAAATAAGAAAAAAAATTATTGGGTCTTTGGCCGATAATTTTTTTACTTCATTTTTTTTTAAGTTGGTAGAATCAAATGTGAAATAAGAAAAAAAATTATTGGGTCTTTGGCAGATAATTTTTTTACTTCATTTTTTTTTAAGTTGGTAGAATCAAATGTGAAATAAGAAAAAAAATTATTGGGTCTTTGGCAGATAATTTTTTTACTTCATTTTTTTTTAAGTTGGTAGAATCAAATGTGAAATAAGAAAAAAAATTATTGGGTCTTTGGCAGATAATTTTTTTACTTCATTTTTTTTTAAGTTGGTAGAATCAAATGTGAAATAAGAAAAAAAATTATTGGGTCTTTGGCAGATAATTTTTTTACTTCATTTTTTTTTAAGTTGGTAGAATCAAATGTGAAATAAGAAAAAAAATTATTGGGTCTTTGGCAGATAATTTTTTTACTTCATTTTTTTTTAAGTTGGTAGAATCAAATGTGAAATAAGAAAAAAAAATTTCTTGGGCATTTGGCAGGTAAATTTTTTACTTCATTTTTGGTAGAATCAAATGTGAAATAAGAAAAAAAAATTTCTTGGGCATTTGGCAGGTAAATTTTTACAAGCGAGTCATATTCAATATGAATTGATGGATTTGTTTTCTTATGGCTTAGCAACATTTTTGCAAGTTATTTAAAGCCAGAAAATATTTTTTTACAGATAATGATTTATTGATACAAGTCCTACTAATTAACCCATAGCTAGGGGAGTTTGGCAGGTAAATTTTGAAAAGTAGGTGGTATTTAAAATGAATTGATTGTTTTATACTACTTAACATTTGCAAGTAATTTACAGCTAGAAAATATTTTTAGATTGTACAATTTTTTTGGAGATAATACTTTACTGATACAAGTTCTACTAATTAACCAATAACTGGGAACTGAGAAGGTGGAGTTATACCTTTCCGAATGTTATTTGTGCATAAGTGAATATAAGAAACCTAACTGGAATTGGAACTCTGCTCTCTGAGTTTCAATTCCAAGCTATTATCCATTACACCACCTGCATATCCAAGCTTACAGCACCTGGTGTTCCCAAGTGGTCAGGTACTGACCAGGCTCAATGTTGTTTAAATTCAGTGATTTTAGAATAATCAATGTTTCAATGTGATATGGCTGTAAGTCTGTTTAATATGAAGTAAGAAAAAAATTATATTTGTGGAGCACTTGGAAGATAATTTTTATTCTTTTTTAAGAAATCGGATTCCAATATGAATTAAGAAAAAAATTATATTTGTAGAGCATTTGGAAGATAAATTTTACTCTTTTTCAAGAAATCTGATTCCAATATGAATTAAGAAAAAAAATTATATTTGTAGAGCACTTGGAAGATAATTTTTATTCTTTTTCAAGAAATCTGATTCCAATATGAATTAAGAAAAAAAATTATATTTTGTAGAGCATTTGGAAGATAATTTTTATTCTTTTTCAAGAAATCAGATTCCAATATGAATTAAGAAAAAAAATTATATTTGTAGAGCACTTGGAAGATAATTTTTATTCTTTTTCAAGAAAGCGGATTCCAATATGAATTAAGAAAAAAAATTATATTTGTAGAGCCTTTGGAAGATAATTTTTATTCTTTTTCAAGAAATCGGATTCCAATATGAATTAAGAAAAAAATTATATTTGTAGAGCATTTGGAAGATAAATTTTACTCTTTTTCAAGAAATCTGATTCCAATATGAATTAAGAAAAAAAATTATATTTGTAGAGCATTTGGAAGATAAATTTTACTCTTTTTCAAGAAATCTGATTCCAATATGAATTAAGAAAAAAAATTATATTTGTAGAGCATTTGGAAGATAAATTTTACTCTTTTTCAAGAAATCTGATTCCAATATGAATTAAGAAAAAATTATATTTGTTGAGCATTTGCAAGATAATTTTTATTCTTTTTCAAGAAATCAAATTCCAATATGAATTAAGAAAAAAATTATATTTGTAGAGCATTTGCAAGATAATTTTTATTCTTTTTCAAGAAATCGGATTCCAATATGAATTAAGAAAAAAATATATTTGTTAGACATTTGGTAGGTAATTTTTTACTCAAGTTATTTCCAAGAAAACTAACAAAACTGTAATCTACTTTATTAGACGCAGCACTGACAGCAGAAAGAACTGAATGAATGAGAGAACTATCAGAAGTTAATAATCCACAAAAAAAGAGTCCTTACATATTAGACTTCTAATAATCTGAGACTGTTGAATGACATCTGAGTTAAACATGTAGGAAGCCATCAGGGAGAAGAGGACAATGGCCAATCAGTCAAGCCCAGAAAGAGCCTGCAGGAAGTTTTTCATTTTACACGATCTTGTTAAGAAATAAGAGACACAAGTTTGGCTGCATCTGATAGATGTAAATGATGATATTCTCTATATGCTTCGAAGAAATATAAATATCAAAGTGAATTTTGAAGGAAGCCATATTGCATGAAAATTAGAAAATAAATCATCTGCTTTAGCTTTCTTCTTCGGTGTGCTATATCCCTTCAAGACATCAGCAATCATGGCTCTCCACAGCTTTCTGCCCGTTGTAACTGTTGAGATCAATAAAACATCCTTCGTCGCCACTGTTGAGATGTTGAGTGTTTCTACGTGAGTATATGGTAATAACGAACAAACACAGTCGTAGGGAAAAATACTGGTATATTCAGAGCGGTATTTACATCAGAGAGATTAGTAGTAGAATGAACGTAGGTTAGTAGTAACAATAAGTAATAGTAATAAAGTCCAACGGTATCTTCCGGTCGAGAAACGGAAGTGTAACTGATCACTACAGAAGTCTCACTCTGCACTGCACTACACTGCTACACTGCTCACAGTCTCTAGAACTACTGTTCTGTTTATAATAATAGGATCAGTCTATTGTGGTTGTGAAGGTCGGTGCGCCCCAACAGTAACTTAGTAAATTATGTCTTTTTTCCATCCCTCCTAAACCCTCTGTAATCCATTTACACAAGTTCATTAGGTACGTTATTCACCATTTTTTTCTTGCTCCTTTGCCCTGTGAGTGTCAAATTTTCCAAACCTGCCATGATTTATCCTTGGAATCCACAATTTTAACAACATATGCAGACGACACTGTGTTGATAGCAGACACAGAAAGGAAACTACAAGAACTCCTACAGAAGGCAGTGAAGGAAAGCAAGAAGAAAAGACTAAACATCAATTGCAAGATGTAAAGTACAGCAAGAGCGTGTTGAAGTTGGGGGAAACACCTAACCAATTGCTCACCCAGCAACTATGTTGGTAATAGAGAGGGGAAAGAGGCAGGGGGTAACAAAATAACACTGCCTAAGAATCCACAACAAATTTAGGAAAAAATGTCCATAGGACAGACTTCACAAGACACTGTGTTTTGCCAACTGCTGATTTTCCCATTACTTTTATTGGTATGAGGCATCTTACAAAGACCCAGATCTTGACAAGTTGCAGAGGGTTCCATATCTAGATATACCTGTCTCATTGCCTACGGGAAAACCCAGATGCAACTGGTGTTGGCAAACATGTCTGCATGCAATCCAGGGCCTTATTTGTATCTGTACCAACACATGTTCATCACACAAGAAGATGGAATGCATGGTTGTCAACAAAAGGGGCAGCCTAACATGCAACAAATTACAAATTGGAGATAGCAAAATGAAACAAGTACAACAATTTAAATATCTGGGAAATCTTTTAACAGAGGACGCAAGTGCAACACTGAAATCTGAAGGGTCATTGGAGTAGTGGAAGAAGTCTTCCAAAAGCTAAGCAAAGTATTATGAAACAGATATTTTATTAGAAAGAAAAAAAGTACTGAACTGTTACCTAATATCAGTCCTCCTATATGGTAGTGAATGCTGGATAATGCCCTGTAAGACAGACTTGAAGCAACAGAAATGTGGTTCTATAGAAGGATGCTGAGAATGCCATGGACCAAACATGCGAGCAATGATAAAGTTTTAGAGAAAATGCAAACAAAAAGAGCACTTATAATTTATTTTATCATGTCAATGAACACTCGTTGCCACTTTTAAAATGCCAATGAATACTCGTTGTCACAGTAGAGACTTCGTAATCGCAGATATAACTATAGTATGCCACTGAACAGTACTGATATCAGATGCCTTCGATTAATCTTGCACTAAAAGTACTTGGTTGATAATACTCACTCAAATAGTAATCCACATAGTGATCCGAATTGAGAAATAGTAATAGAGGATAGAGTAGAAATGGAGATCCGTATAGTAATAGAGGATAGAGTAGAAATGGCGATCCGTATAGTAATAGAGGATAGAGTAGAAATGGCGATCCGTATAGCAATAGAGGATAGAGTAGAAATGGCGATCCGTATAGCAATAGAGGATAGAATAGAAATGGCGATCCGTATAGCAATAGAGGATAGAGTAGAAATGGTGATCCGTATAGTAATAGTGAATAGAGTAGAGAATAGCGGTCCGTATAGCAATAGAGGATAGAGTAGAAATGGCGATCCGTATAGCAATAGAGGATAGAGTAGAAATGGCGATCCGTATAGCAATAGAGGATAGAGTAGAAATGGCGATCCGTATAGCAATAGAGGATAGAATAAAAATGGCGATCCGTATAGCAATAGAGGATAGAATAGAAATGGTGATCTGAATAGTAATAAATGATAGAATAGAAGTGCAGATCAATCTTGACATCACATGGACTTCCTATATATGTGCTTCCTCTATGGTCATATGAGCCACTTAATAGTGGGATCGCCTGTGTTTGCTCATGGGTGATTTATGTTCAAACTCAAGTGTCGGCAGTGACACTTTATTCTTATATAACACTTGAGCATCAGAAAGGAGCAGATGAAATTTCCAGTGCACATTGTGAGGAAGGATGGCTTGGAAAATTAGATACTCACAGGACATACTGAAGGAAGGAGGAATAGTAGAAAACAATGTATATCCTACCTAACAAGCTTCAGTAAATGGATGGCAGAACAATGTTTATGAGAGATAATAAAAAGACAAAATTTATAAAGAGCTACAAAGGATAGTAAAATGTAGAGAGACATGACCATCAAAGTCATGAAAGGACATGCACATAGAAGAAGAAGAAGACTGTTATAATTTGCCAAGTGTCTTGTTTCAAAGTTATCTATACCTATATTCTTGAAGGGTTTTAATGTGGAAATTATTTTTTTGTGACTTTTTTTCGGCGGAAAAAAGTTTAGAATCTAGTTTCAAACATTATAATGCTTACATAAGAATTGACAGGTTCTCCTTTTGTTATATTGTAACAAAGACCTTCAAGAATTAAATCATAGTCACTAACAACCTGGGAATATCAACAAATCACTTCGAACAAGTCATGAATTCACTGTGTAGAAAATTGTGGAGAGCTATGATCGCTAAAATCCTGAATGGATATGGCATATAAAGGAAAACATTTATTGGGATGGAATGTAAGGAGACAAACGTTACTTGGAGCTACAAATAATAGGAAGCTGTGAAGAGCCATGAATAGTGAAAGAGATACATGACATCAGAAAGAGTTGATAGTGACCTTCAATAAATGAATGGCAGAACAGTATTTAGGAGAAATAAAAATAACCACAAAAATAGGAAATTGTGGAGAGCCATGATGAAGGCACATGGTACTTAGAAGATGAAAAATCAATTACTGGGAGTGATAGTATGGAGACAGACATAGAGCTACAAATAATATAAATATGGATTAGTAGAGACAGGAAAAACATTAACTTTATTGAAGACTACAAAGGAAATGGTGGAGGGCAATGATCGCCAATATCCTGAAGGGTTGACTGCTTGGCTTGTTTTTTTTTATGGCTTATCTACCTTTTATAGGTTATTTCAAGCCAAATAATATTTTTAGATTGTGAGAATTATTTTAATATTTACTGATACAAGTCCTACTAATTAGCCCATTGCTGCGGGAACAAGAAGTGGATTCATAGTTTTCCCAAGAGTATTTACACATAAGTGAATATAATCAATCCAACTGAAAGAGGATCTCAACCCTCTGATTTCTAATTTTCAGCTATTATCAGCTGCATATCCAAGCTTATAGCATATGATATTCCTAAGCTGTCAACCATATAGGTACTGACCAGGCTCGACTATTGCTTAACTTTGGTAATTGTATAAGAACTAATGTTTCAACATGATATGGCCATCCGGAAGGGATTTATTTACAGTCTCTGGATTATTAAAGTATGTAATCAGTTGTGGCCAAAAAGTGAGGGATCCCTTTATATATTGATTGTAATATAGAATTGATCTCCCACTTTATATTCACATAATTTCTTGTTTGTTATTTCAAATTCTGATTAGGTATGAATCCACCTCTTCTCCCCACTATGGGTTAATTAGTAAAACTTATATCAGTAAATGACTTATCTCTCCAAAGAAAAAAATTCGTACAATCTAAAAAAATATTTTCTGAGTTTAAACATCCATTCTTTTTATCCATATTCCAAAGACTTTTGAATCGTTCCTGATTTTATTATTATTAATTGTCTATTTAGCCTTTTTTTATTCACTTAATTCTTCCCACTAAGTTTGCTTTCTTCCAATTAAGAAATTCTTCATCAAAGAAGAAGATTACTTAGAACTACAAAGGATAGAACAAAGCATTTGAAGAGATAGCCAAAAGGCAAACTTTACTAAGTGCTTCAAAGAACAGGGAAATTGTGGAGAGCCATAATTGCCCATGTACTGAAGAGAAAATTAGATTACTTTTTTGTAAGTTTTCTAAACTACTTATCTTGTAAGATAGTGTATATTCTGGTAAAGAAAAGACATGGAATTCTTACAAGACTTTCTGCCAAAGAATATAATTTGCAGTCTTCTTTCAATTGGTTGAAGTCTCTCCGGATTTGCTTTCTTGTAAAACCAAACTATTATTATTCACTGAATATCACTAGAATATTGCAGTGTTGGGAGATGGTGACTCTTTCATCTGCTTCTGAATGATAATACCAGAGATTATTATATGAGGGCGTGAGATAAAATGCATCAATGACTGATAATGTTATTACAGTGGGACAATTTCAGCATGAAGAAAGAGAGATATGATAATAAAAGAAAAGTATATGAAATATTGACTGAAGACAAAGAAACAATTCCCAGTTGACAAAGGAGTGCCGATTATGCCATTGCTTACAGTAACTTAATGGAAGTAAAAAGAAGCGGAGGAAGAAGGAAGAGGAAAGGAAAGAAGCAAAGGAGGAAAATGTGTAGGAGACAGACAAGAGGAAGAAAGTAGTGAGAAAAGAAAAGAATTTAGCAAAAGGAGGGAAAAGAGGAAAATATCACAGATTACAAAGAAAATGGAAAAGTGAGAGAAAAAGGGGAAAAAACTGGAAAGGGAGGGAAAAAACTGGAAAGGGAGGGAAAAAACTGGAAAGGGAGGGAAAAAACTGGAAAGGGAGGGAAAAACTGGAAAGGGAGGGAAAAAACTGGAAAGGGAGGGAAAAAACTGGAAAGGGAGGGAAAAAACTGGAAAGGGAGGGAAAAAACGGGAAAGGGAGGGAAAAAACTGGAAAAAACGGGAAAGGGAGGGAAAAGAGAGGAAAAGAAGACGTCGTTAGGAAAGAGGCGAAAATAAGGGTCGATAGGAGACTAAAAGAAAACAGATAGGTAAGGGAGAGAAAAAAAGAAAAATCCTGAGAGGAAAAAAGAAAAAAGATTAGAATTGAGTAAGAGAGTGGAAAGGTCCAGAGTAAGGGAAAAGAAAGATCAGGTAGTAGAGAGAGAGAGAGAGAGAGAGAGAGAGAAAGGAATGGTCAGGAAAAGTTTGTTGGGAGAGAGAGGAGGGGAAAGTCAGGAGAGTAGAGAGAGATGGAAAGGTCAGGAGAACAAAGAAAGAGAGGACGAAAGGTCTGGAGAGTGGAGAATAGAGTGAGAAGGAAAAGTCAGGAGGGGAAAGAGTGGAAGTAAAAGGTTACCAGATTAGTGAGAGAGAGAGAGAGAGAGCAAGGGGTCCTGAGAGTAAAAAGAGAGAGGAAAAGGTCAGGAGAATGGAGGGAGGAAGGTTAGGAGAGTAGAGAGACAGGGAAAATATTAGGACAATAGACAGGGGAGTAAAAGTCACCATAATAGAAAGAATGAGTAAAAGGTCGGGAGAGTGTAGGGCGAGAGAGAGTAAAAGGTCGGGAGAGTGTAGGGCGAGAGAGAGTAAAAAGTCGGGAGAGTGTAGGGCGAGAGAGAGTAAAAGGTCGGGAGAGTGTAGGGCGAGAGAGAGTAAAAGGTCGGGAGAGTGTAGGGCGAGAGAGAGTAAAAGGTCGGGAGAGTGTAGGGCGAGAGAGAGTAAAAGGTCGGGAGAGTGTATAGAGAGAGTAAAAGGTCGGGAGAGTGTATAGAGAGAGTAAAAGGTCGGGAGAGTGTATAGAGAGAGTAAAAGGTCGGGAGAGTGTATAGAGAGAGTAAAAGGTCGGGAGAGTGTATAGAGAGAGTAAAAGGTCGGGAGAGTGTATAGAGAGAGTAAAAGGTCGGGAGAGTGTATAGAGAGAGTAAAAGGTCGGGAGAGTGTATAGAGAGAGTAAAAGGTCGGGAGAGTGTATAGAGAGAGTAAAAGGTCGGGAGAGTGTATAGAGAGAGTAAAAGGTCGGGAGAGTGTATAGAGAGAGTAAAAGGTCGGGAGAGTGTATAGAGAGAGTAAAAGGTCGGGAGAGTGTATAGAGAGAGTAAAAGGTCGGGAGAGTGTATAGAGAGAGTAAAAGGTCGGGAGAGTGTATAGAGAGAGTAAAAGGTCGGGAGAGTGTATAGAGAGAGTAAAAGGTCGGGAGAGTGTATAGAGAGAGTAAAAGGTCGGGAGAGTGTATAGAGAGAGTAAAAGGTCGGGAGAGTGTATAGAGAGAGTAAAAGGTCGGGAGTGTGTATAGAGAGAGTAAAAGGTCGGGAGAGTGTATAGAGAGAGTAAAAGGTCGGGAGAGTGTATAGAGAGAGTAAAAGGTCGGGAGAGTGTATAGAGAGAGTAAAAGGTCGGGAGAGTGTATAGAGAGAGTAAAAGGTCGGGAGAGTGTATAGAGAGAGTAAAAGGTCGGGAGAGTGTATAGAGAGAGTAAAAGGTCGGGAGAGTGTATAGAGAGAGTAAAAGGTCGGGAGAGTGTATAGAGAGAGTAAAAGGTCGGGAGAGTGTATAGAGAGAGTAAAAGGTCGGGAGAGTGTATAGAGAGTGTAAAAGGTCGGGAGAGTGTATAGAGAGAGTAAAAGGTCGGGAGAGTGTATAGAGAGAGGAAAAGTCCGGGAGAGTAGATAGAGAGAGGAAAAGTCCAGGAGAGTAGATTAAAAACTCGCTTAAAAACCACACTCCAAGTAGACATTTAATCTAGCTCCTGCTTGGAGTTAATTGGGCCTCCAGCCTAAAACTAAGAGAACTTCTGGTCCAGTTTAGAAAACAGCAATGAAAATATCCAAGAAATAGCTTTGTATTCCTCAATTTACTCCATGGAACTTCAAAACATCACAAACTCTGATTAGGGCTATAAATCCAATTATGGAAACTCATTTGGGCCAAAATTCCAGTTCAGGCCGAAAACTGATTTTTTTTCAAATCAGAAACTCTGTGAAACTTCAATTGAGAGGAATTCTTCAAACCACAAACACTGCGGAACTTCAAAACCTCATGTCATGAAACCTTTCACTTTAACTCTTATTCTTTGGCATTTGGAAGAAATAAAATTGATTTCCTCAATTCACCAAGTTTTCGAGATATTTTAAACTGAATTTAAAACAAAAGTTTTAAACTGAATTTAAAACAAAAAGTTTTAAACTGAATTTAAAACAAAAAGTTTTAAACTGAATTTAAAACAAAAAGTTTTAAACTGAATTTAAAACAAAAAGTTTTAAACTGAATTTAAAACAAAAAGTTTTAAACTGAATTTAAAACAAAAAGTTTTAAACTGAATTTAAAACAAAAAGTTTTAAACTGAATTTAAAACAAAAAGTTTTAAACTGAATTTAAAACAAAAAGTTTTAAACTGAATTTAAAACAAAAAGTTTTAAACTGACAAAGATTTTGTGTTACTTTAAACTAAATATTAATTAAAAAACTTTTAAAATAACTTTTTTTTCAGTTAGATTTAAAATTTGAATTTTTAACTGTTCCATCCTCGTTCAGACACAAATTCCAATACTGGATGTTCAAGCATTAGATGAAGAACAAATTTTCAATTCCAGGATCACCCTGGTTCAAGAAAGGTATAATATGTCTCTGTAAAGCAAGTGTGGCTCAAGTTAGATGGGTTTCAGATACACAGACAGATGTTCAGAATTTGCCAATTATTTATTAAGAAATAATACTTGGTGATCTCTAGGTGAGACATCTGAGAATCTGAGAAGTGCCTTCCAAAGTAGTAACAACCTATCTTTATGATATTATCTAGAAAGTGGAACATGAGGTAAACTTAAATGGCATGAATTAGGCAGATGACCTCAGAAGACATGGAGTTATGTACAAAAATAAGTCTAAATCTTCTGTTCTAGTTTTAAAAATCATCTATTCATTGCTTCCAACATCAGGAAGAAAGCATCAAAAGTGATTACAGGAAACAGAAAGACATATTAAGCCATGTAAGTTGCTCCTTATGTTCTTATATGATGAGGAAAGAAGGACTAGAGAATTTAACATCCACAGGGCCTAAAGAAAGCAAGAGAACCAGAGGGAAACAGCAAGAAACCTTCTTGAGTTTGTATGAATGAATGGCAGGACAAAGACAAATTTCCAGTCAAATTAACCTATAGCTGCAGGGAGATGAGATGGATATGTACCTTTCCTAAGGGTATTTTTGCCTAAGTAAATATTATGAATTTCACTAGAATTCAAACTCAGCTCTTCAATTTCTCATTCTGAGTACCTATCCCTTACGCATGCCATTTCTGAAATTGTGGAACTCCTGTCAAGTTTATTACATTCACACTTATACACAAATACCCTTGGGAAAAGTATGAATCCATCTATTCTCCCTCCAGCTATGTGTTAAACAGCAAGGCTAATTGGGCCTTTCAGCCAATGTTTGCAATCTGCCGAGAACTGTGGTTCCCAAACAGTGCAGCACACTTTATAGCTGTGGCAGATGAGAATAGCAGGTGAGGCGGAAGAGGATAGCAGATCAGGTGGAAGGATTGAAAGACAATAAAAGATTTAGAAACAGTTTCAAAAAATTCATACCATAAAAATAAATATGATTTCAAAATTTAAAATATTATTATGGATTACTTGTAATTGTATGTATGAGTCCCAGTATAAATCATTATAAATAATTATCGACAGATTTAATCACTGTGATATTTTTGCATTATATCAAGAATATATTAAGAATATAGTAACTCGGGTCTGTAAATTGGAGGAGAGAATTTACAATGATAATGTTCTGACTTTGAATCAGTGGTTATCTCCCTTTAATCCTCTCTCCCTCTCTCTCTCTCTCTCTGAACCTTCTTTCCCATAGAGCTGCTCATGCCTTTTGACTGGGACTCCCTTTGGGCTAGATGTGAGCAAATTTTCCTTCTGGAAACGCAGCTCAGAGAAAAAAGTTTTGGCACCACTGGTGTAGAAGAAGAACAAGTCTGAATTCAAAACCATATGTGATCCTAACACTTCAACAGAGATACCTTAGGCAAGATCTCTATTAGGTTTCAACCTAAGTGCTCCATCATAAACAACTTGCTGAGTAAGAGTTGTGCAAAGATCTATGTAATCAATTACGCCATTATTGATTGAATTGATTATTGAATGTATCATCCATCTGCCACCCACTATCATACCCTGTTTAAACTCTGATAATTAGTATTGGTTTGCAGCATAGCTATTTTTTCACACTGACTTAGCAGATGTTAGAGCTCAATTTGTATAGGTGTAGGCATTTCTATGGTGTCAAGGTATGGTGGTGCCACCCTCCATTAGCTTTAAAAATTGCTATTCCATAACTTTTGGCATTTCAGTGTATAATCAGATTTCTGTAATAAGTACAGAATGAGTTCTCTGAGATTCAAACCATCTGTATACAAGAAAATGGTGGAATATGTTCAAAGTTCATATCGCTGTAACTAATGAGATTATTTGAGATACCTCTCTCGTTTTGGTGTGCCACAAGAATTCTTGATGAAGAACCAGAACTTTACCATACTTGGTTTTAATGCTGTAATTTATGCTCTAAGTAGATTTTTACAGGATGGTATTGCTTTTCCTATGTCCTACCAGTTTTGGATTCAGAGCCCCTCCACTTCTCTTAGACTGGTTGCCAATCGAGGCTAGAGTGACCAGTCTATTCTTCTATCTAACTCAATGCTGGGGGAAGAGAGATGGAGTTATACCTTTTCCATATCTAGTATGTCATGTCAGCAGCTGAAAAATTTCGGATTTTAGAGGTTTTTAGAATTTGGAATTTTGGATAAAGGATACTTAACGTGTTTTATGGCAAATAAACCTCAATGGGTTATTTAATGCCGGCAACTTTTTTTTTTTTCCTGGTAATATTTTTGTTTTGTTAAAAATCCTTTTCTGTCAGTATTTTTTTTTTCTCAAAAACATATAGCTGGTAATATTATTTTTTTCAAAAACATATAGCTGGTAATATTATTATTTTTTTCAAAAACATATAGCTGGTAATATTATTATTTTTTTTCAAAAACATATAGCTGGTAATATTATTATTTTTTTCAAAAACATATAGCTGGTAATATTATTATTTTTTTCAAAAACATATAGCTGGTAATATTATTATTTTTTTCAAAAACATATAGCTGGTAATATTATTATTTTTTTCAAAAACATATAGCTGGTAATATTATTATTTTTTTCAAAAACATATAGCTGGTAATATTATTATTTTTTTCAAAAATGTATAGTTGGCAATGTCATGTTTTTGTTTTTTCCCCCAAGAACATACAGCTGGCAACATTATTTTTTCAAAACATTATCAGAGGCCTTGCTGCTGGATGTAGTTTATCGTCATACCCAGGATGCCCTCTCCCACTGGTTATTAATGTGTAGTATGTGAGTCACCGACAATGATGCCAATGGATTTTTATCTTTTTCAATGTTATCAGCGTGAAAGTATTTGACCGATTTATTTTTTTACAGTTTATCAACACTTTGCAAATTTAAAGCCAGAAAAATTTTTTAGATAAGAATTTTTTATGAGATAATGATACAAGTTTTACTAATTAACCCATAGATGGGGGAAAGAGGTGGATTTAAACCTGTTTGTTTACAACAGTACAGAAACTGTACTGTTTTATTTCCCTTTTGTTTGCCCCTTTTGAGTTTAGATACTTTTTAGATCAGTCACTGTTTTGACCACTTCTGGTTAGCCCTTAGTATATTAGGAACCCCTCACAATAAAGGCATGAAAATGAGTATGTGGTTGGTAGTTTTAGCATCCTAATCTCACCACTTCACTTTTGATAACTTTCTCCCTGCATTTGTCTATTTTATTTCCATGTTAGTATTTGAAATTTTTTTTAAAGTAGCCATATTTTGTATGCTTATATCTCTGTGTAGAACCCTTTCGACATATGTGTCCTGGGTATGATGATAAACTACATCTGACAGCAAGGCCTCTGATCAGGAGGTTTGGAGAAGCTGGGAACCACCTTTTAATTGCTGGTGTTCCCAGGTCCACCCTGACCTGGGGTGGTAGCACCTGTTAGAGTCCTAGCTATAAGCAAATAGTCAACCCCCGAACTGGGGTCAAAGCACTATGAAAGTGTAAAAATAGGTTTTAATACCAGTAAAAGATTTTTCAAGAAAAAATATTACCAGCAATAAATTTTTGAAAAAAAAATACCAGCAATACATTTTTGAAGGAAAAATATTACCAGAAATAGATTTTTGACAAAACAAAATATTACCAGCAATAAAAATTTTGTCAGCATTAAATAACCCATTGAGGTTGATATGCCGTAAAACAAAACAAACCTTTCAACACGTGCCCACTATCCACATACACTGCTGCAAAATGTTAGCATATATTCTGAAGGTAGCTTTATATAAATAGCATATATTCTGAAGGTAGTTTTATATCAATAACATATACCCTGAAGGTAGTTTTATATAAATAGCATAAACCCTGAAGGTAGTTTTATATAAATAGCATATATTCTGAAGGTAGTTTTATATAAATAGCATATATTCTGAAGGTAGTTTTATATAAATAGCATATATTCTGAAGGTAGTTTTATATAAACAGCATATACCCTGAAGGTAGTTTTATATAAACAGCATATACCCTGAAGGTAGTTTTATATAAACAGCATATACCCTGAAGGTAGTTTTATATAAACAGCATATACCCTGAAGGTAGTTTTATATAAACAGCATATACCCTGAAGGTAGTTTTATATAAACAGCATATACCCTGAAGGTAGTTTTATATAAACAGCATATACCCTGAAGGTAGTGTTATATTAATATCATATATTCTGAAGGTAGTTTTATATAAACAAACATATGCCCTGAAGGTAGTTTTATATAAAATTTTGTGTACGTACAGATAATGACACTAGTCATGTAATTCTCACATAGATTTTTAATTGGTGATTTTAAGATTTCACAGAAAACTAATGTTTCGTACTTATTTACATGTACAAAAAACATGTACAATGCTTACAACAAATATATAAATGCAGGACTTTTTGATATTTTGAATAATATTTTTAGCTAGCACGAAACACCTGTTAAGTAATCCATGAAAGAAAGGGATGGCTTTGATGATCACAAACACTACCTAGAACCAACGTAGGGTATGTGGCTGGGCTGAGCTGGGCTGGAAAACACCCACCTTGGGCAGATGAGGTTACTTACAAAAGCTGCACATTACCCTCCCAGTTCTTTCCGAAATTTTCTATTTGTGGCAAGTCATGTCAGCACCTGAAAAACTTTTGGAGTTTGGAATTTCAGATAAAGAATACACAACCTGTAATATTAATGATTTGGTTTGTTGTGTTTTACAGTATATCAACCTCAATGGGTTATTTAATGCCAACAACATTTTTTTCCTGGTAATATTTTGTTTTGTCAAAAATCTAATTTTTTTTTTTTTTTTTTTTTTTTTAAAAACGTATTGCTGGTAATATTTTTTTCAAAAATATATTGCTGGTAATAGTTTCTTTTTCTCCAAAAATTTATTTCTGGTAATAATTTTTTTTACAAAGTATTTCTGGTATTAAAACCTATTTTTACACTTTTATAATGCTTTTTACCTCAGTTTCAAGGTTAACTATTTGCCTATAGCTGGGACCCTAATAGATGCTACCACCCCGGGCCATGGCAGACCAGGGAACACCAGTAATTAAGAAGTGGTTCCACGCTCATCAAAGCCTCCTGATCAGAGGCCTTACTGTTGGACATAGTTTATCATCTTACCCAGGACATGGATGTAGTTTATCGTCATACCCAGGACAAGTAATATTAATAATAATGATATCTGCCTGAATTTCTGGGATGAGGCGCTACCATTATTTATACCATTTATATGCAGACTATCATCCTCATCTCCATTGTCATCATAATCACAATGTTTCAGTCATTGTGCCCTCTTGCCTTCATCAGATGTATGTTGACCCGGATAACCGACAGGGTCAATAGCTTAGTGGATTAAAGCACTGGTTTGTTCAATCCCTAGGCCAGGCAGTTCGTACTTGGATTCAATGGATACAGGGTGAGCAATAGATGAGCATTACTAAAAAAAATAAAAGCTGGACGAGATCTCTCAAGAGATGGGTAGTGGAATGCAAACAGTCTGACTCACTAGATTAAATAAAGGATTCAGTTCGAGATTCCTTCTAGGTTATCTGGATTGATATACACGTGAAGAAGGCTGGAGGGCACAATGACCGAAATGTTGTAACTGGGAACTAAGGAAACAGAAGCACTGTTTCAGTTTTTATTCAGATATGTAAGTACTGTATTGGCCATCTTGTTTATGTGTGAATAAAAGAACTGGAGATCACTTTGGCAGACAGAAGGCTTAAGTCAAAACTGCATTGGTGCAGTTACTGCAGACCCCACCTTACCAAGTTGCAACACCCACTTTCTAAAAAGATTGCACAAAATGCACTAATCGGTTAAATAGTTTCTGTATTATAGTTTAGGATTTAATCAAACCAATGAAGGCATGAAACCTACTAATTTATAAATCCAGTACCTCAAACCTTTGACCTTTTGAGTATACAGGTTGAATATTTTTTAACTGAAATTCCAAAGTCTGAATGTTTTTCAGGTGCTGACATGACTTGCCACAAATGGAAAATTTCAGAAAGCAACATGGCTACCTGTAGTATGATCATATTGTTTAATTAAATTTCGACTAATTGGGGAGGGATGTTGTGAATGGGAATTAAGGAAACAAAAGCAACGGAAGTACTGTGTCAGCCATATTGCTTATGTGTGAATAAAAGAGCCGAATTATCGCTTCTGCAGACAGAAGGAACCAGACGAGACTGAGTTGTTGTTGTTACTACAGATCCCCTTACCAAGTTGCAACACCCCCCTTTCTAAAAAGATTGCACAAAATGCACTAATGGGTTAAATAGTTTCCGTATTCTAGTTTAGGATTTAATTAAACTAATGAAGGCATGAAACCTACTACTTAAGAATTCTTTAACAAAAATTACAAAAGTTTTTCAGGTGCTGTCATGACATGCTACAAATGGAAAATTTCAGAAAGCAACATGGCTACCTGTAGTATGATCATATTGTTTAATTAAATTTTGACTAATTGGGGAGGGATGTTGTGTCTGGGAATTAAGGAAATGGAAGTGCCATTTCAGCTATTGTTCAGACATGGAAATACCTTGTTGGCAATATTGTTCATGTGTGAATTAAAGAGCTGGAGACCACTTCGAAGGACAAAAGGCTTAAGTCGAAACTGCGTTGTAACTAAAGACCCCCACCCATTATCTAGTTGTGACAGCAGTGATAGCAACAACAAAGATGAGAACAATAGTCCACATGTGACTAGCGTATATAAAAATAATTTCTTAAAATATATTGATAATAATATTATCATTACATAACACATAGAACTGTCATGGTGCAAGTGGGTGGTATAAAACTAATCATTGCATTCAGTCAGTTAAGTGCCACATGTGATACACGCTTTGGCGATCATGTATCTTTCAATACATGACTGACGAGTCAGATTTTTTCCTGCAGTTGGTTGCCGTTTCTTTCTGCGGTAGACTGGTTGTCAACCAAGACTAAAGAACCCAGTCTGTCCTGCTATTCAACCCATAGCTTGGGAGAGAAGAGATTGATTCCAAGGGTATTCATGCATAAGTGAATCTAATGAATTTGAACTCTGCTCTCCAAGTTCTTACTGCGAGCCAATTTCCAGTACACCGTAATGCAATCATTGCATTACATAGAGTAAAATAAAATTAAATATATTGAAGAATTTGCTGAAATAAGAAACTTTGAGAAAATTAAGAAAAAAATGATAAAGTGAATTCACTCTAAAAAAACTAAAACTATAAAACAACACAGGCCCGAAAAATTTCTGTCACTCTGACAGCATGAAATTCTAATCTTAGCAACAACAGTCTTAACTTTCCAAAGAGCTTGAATAATCTTTCAGTTCTTTCTTTCTCACAGAGACAGCAAGCACACTCGGAATCTCAGCTCTTGATAAAAATCAGAAGTGGATGCAGATATTTTTTTTTCATTCTTCAGAGATTCCCATTTAACCTGATCCGTTTAGCTTTATCTTGAGCAAAGAGTCATATTTATTTACAAGATTGAACATTTATGGAGGGATATTTATCTAGTTCTTATTTTTTAAAGTGCGGCTCAGTTATTGCTCGACTAGAACAAGAACACAATCCCTGGCCCAGATTTAGACAAGATATATTGAATAAAGGGGACAGTTTGGAATTTCCTGTACATTCCCCAAATTGATATACTCCTGATGAAAGCCAGAGCGCACAATGGTCGAAATGTGATAACAATAATAAAGAGGAGGTCAATAGTTTGAATGTAAATAGTGCAAATAAAAATAATAATTTATTAAAGTATATAGATAATAATATCACCATCATTATTACATCTAAAACTGTCATGGTGCAAGTGGGTGGTATAAAACTAATCATTGTATTCAGTCAGTCAGTTAAGTGCTATACATGATACACACTTGGGCTATCATGTATTTTTTGATACATGACTGACAAGGCAGATTTTTTCCTGTAGTTGGTTGCCATTTCTTTCTGCAGTAGACTGGTTGCCAAACAAAGCTAAAGAACCCAGTCTGTCCTGCTATTCCCCCCACAGCTGGTTGGTAGGGGGAGATATTGATAAATACCTTTCCAAGAGTATTTGTGCATAAGTGAATCTAACTAACTCAACTAGAATTTGCTCTCCAAGTTCTCACTCCAAACCAATATCCAGTTCACCACAACGCAATCATTGCATTACACAGAGTAAAATTAAAAGAAATATGTTAAAGAATTTGCTGAAATAAAAAACTTTGAATACCAGGATCACTATACCACTGATGAAGGCCAGGGGACACAATGGTTGAAACGTTTTGATGGAAAAAAAAAAACAAAGATGAGAGCAATAGCCCGAACATAAATAGCACAAAATATGATAACTCCTCATCCCAGAAATTTAGACAGAAATTGATATTTGCTGCTCCAAAATTTTGCAAATATTAACAGCACGCACAAAGTAAATGTGGCAACACGGGCCTTCATGCTCACAATAAAACGGTGTGTCAAATGGAGGGTCCTCCATCTTCATGACACCAGTTTTTGAACTACCTTCACACATTGGCAATGCTTATTGTTTTAAAAAGTGATGACCGAGTCCAGTGAGGTTCACTAAGCTTCTGAGCCCATCCTGCCCTAAGTAAACTAATGCTACATAACAACATAACCGATTTGTTTTTTATGGTTTATCAACCTTTTGGTGGATTATTTAAAGCCAGAAAATATTGTAAGAATTTTTATGCAATTCGTTTCTCAAACTGTTATCCATTATACCACCCACATACCTAAGCTTACAGCATCTGGTATGCCTAAATAGTCACCCATCGAGGTACTGACCAGGATTGATGCTGCTTAACTTTGGTGATCGTATGAGAATGCATAATAGAAAAATCATGTTTGAATTCAATAATTAGCAAGACATAAACCAGTCTGAAAACCAGTGAGTTAGATAGATATATTTAATTTGTACAAAACTGCACACATTTATTTATATATTATATATAATGTGACCATTGAAGTCAACACTCAGAGCCGATAGACTGTTCCATGCCTGATGATTGTGTAAAGCATGGAGCAGTCTGTCGGCTCCGAGTGTTGACTTCAATGTTCACTTTTATATTTACATATGCTCTATCTCTGATATTGAGCACTTTATCCCATAAACATAGCATACTTTAAAACTATATTTAATCATATTTAAATTGCTAACAAGCATCAAATTTATTTTCTTTGTCGAGTTTTTAAACATTTAAATTTCTATCAAACGTTAAAATCTGTTTTTATCTAAATTGCTAAAGCTATACCACCCCTCTTCTTCCTCCAAAAACCCTACATACATCTCTTATCTCTTTACTTCCCCCTTTTTTCTTTTCCCCCTTTTTTTCTCCTTTTCCCATATCATTTCCGTTGAGTTGACCGATTAAATAGGTCAGTGTCTGATCCTTACCTCCTCCTTCCTCAATATTAAGTATTATAAAAAGAAATATAAAAATAAATTTTAAAACTCTTCCCTTCCCTCTCTAAACTCGACCACGTCTCTCACACCATCCCTCAGCACCCTCTATGTCAACTTAGATAAGCTTAATACTGCCTGTCAAAAGTGTAAATTTTAATTTCATTTTTCGTTTCACCTTTTGAAAGTCAAGTCTGAGGATCCAGAGAAGTATAAAATTCTCTGGTGAAATAAATTATTACAATGGAGCCTTAAAGTGGTCTGTTTTTCTTTAAATTAAATTATATATATATATAAAGATTACTTAACTTTCATATCAATTTTTTTGTTGCTGTTTTCTCTGACTTCGAAGTTTCTTGGTAATGATCATTCTTCGAAGGGTTCTGTTTTTTATGTGTGTGTGCGTGCATGTGTGTATGTACATTACACTAATACAATCTAAGATTAGCTGTAATACATTTAAAAAAATTAGCCATATTTAAATTTTCCTAAAACTAATGAAGGCAGTCACAGAAATATTTGCACTGCTAACACGTGCAATATTTCATATAATAGATTGAATATCACTGAAATGATGCAGCAATAGTTTTATAAATTTCACTGAATTTTTCTCAGTTTCATATTATTAGCCAGTTTATTGAAACTTCAAGAATCATTATATTGTAATTAAAAATTATAATTACAGTATTTGCGAAAAGTTTACAAAGATGAATATTTTGAAATTGGAAACTGTGTCATCATAATTAAATTATGAAGATGACATTTATGTAAAAATGCATGCTCTGTTTTCTGAAATTAATTTTACAAGTAATTCTTCATATGAAACACATTATACAGCAACCGGAATAGCATGCCAAAAGATCATCTTTGCCAGTCAATTGGCATCCACCAATATAGACATTTCGCCACAGAATGTGACATAAGCTTTCAATCATCTTAAGGTCAAGCAAATAAACCAGCCACATCAAACAAACTCACCAAGATGCTCATTAATTCTCTAACCTTAATACACTGAACAGAAGACTTGTCCTTCCTGTACATATTGGGCTTTTATTTTTTTTTTTTCCTTGAACCATGACAAAACATTTGCTTTTAAAAATATCAACACATGTCTGAGCTGTCATTATGAGACCATCTTAGACCTGGGTATGGTGATGAACTACATCCGGCAGCAAGGCTTCTGAATGGGAAATTCAAGGTTTTGAGGAGTGTGAAACCACCCCTTAATTGCTGTTGTTCCCAGGTTCACCATGACCTGGAGTGATAGCACCTGTTATGAATCCAGCTATGGGCAAATTCTGAATCCAAAAAAAAAACAAAAAAAAAACAGAAGCATAAAAATACCAATGCTTATTTATAATAGAATTACTAAGAATACATTTTATCTGTAATTGAAGGCAGACAATTGCAATCAAAATATATTTAGTCAAAGGCATACAATTGCATTCTAATTATTTAGATTTCAACACAGAGGTTGATATGCTGCTAAACAAAATCAACCAATGAACCCACGAGACCAACTGGAACTTGCCATGGGTCCGCCACTATACAACCAAAACATCCAACCAACTGTCTTGCCGAAATATCAACCTGTAGGGGAGATTTATACCAATAACTACCCAAACTTTATTACACCCATTGAGAGGAGCATCGTATGAAATGAGGAGAGTAATAGATTAAAAAAATTAGTGTTTTGGTGTCTTTTTCATTTGATATTCGTTATGGATATTTTTTAAATGACATCCAGAGATCAATTCCATATTTGGCCAGTTTTCCATGAGACTTAAGACATGGCATCTTGAACATTCTCTCAATTCTTTCTTAGAAAAATCCAAAGAAATTTATGGATAGATTCAAGAAAGTATTAAATTCATATTCAGCTCAATATCTTTATCTTTGTTGTTATACCGACAATGTTTCATCTGTTACACTCTCTGGTCATTATGGCATGAAGAGTTATCATTTAGTCTCATGTCCATATCTTTAACGTCTATATTTGATTCCTTCAAAATGGACGAAAGAACCGTTTTCTTTTCCTCTGTAAACAGACTTTAGATTAAATAACAAAATTTATTACGAGTATAGTAGCAATGTTTTAAAAGGTATATGACAAATTATAATACCGTTTGCATTCTTACCATCTCTGGTTAGCTACCATATATTGTGGATGCTTGTTTACAAAAACCACTATACCTACAAGGGTTAATTTTAAAATAATTATAACAGACTGTGTTCATGTATGCTTACAGAAATCACCATCACTCTGATCACAGTTTGTTTTTGCAATTCATCCCTGAGGATGAACTTGGAGATCAAAACTACTGGGATTAACAAAAACTATGTCCCTTCAGGATGTAGGTGATCATGGCTCTCCACTTCCTCCTATCCCTTGTAGCTTTCAATAAGTTTTGTCCCTTTGCTACTTCCCTCAGGCCATGTGCTCTCATCCACTTGCTTAAGCACACTAGGTATGTCATGCGTTGCTCTCCCTTGTCTCTCTTTCCCTCTGTTCGACCTTTATGTACCGTGTCCCTTCAGGACGTAGGTGATCATGGCTCTCCACATTCTCCCTATCCCTTGTAGCTTTCAATAATTTTTGTCCCTTTGCTACTTCCCTCAGGCCATGTGCTCTCATCCACTTGCTTAAACCCACTAGGTATGTCATGCGTTTCTTTCCCTTGTCTCTCTTTCCCTCTATTTGACCTGTGAGTATCAGATTTTCCAAGACCTGCTTTCTCATTAAATATCACAGAAATTTCAGCTGCCTCTTCCAGAATATTAAGTGTAGGCTTCCTCCTTGTTTGCATCCTCCCCAAAACCTCATCATTGCTCACACGCTCGGTCCATGGTATCCTTGGAAAAAGAACCATACCTCCACTGCTTCAAGTGTCTTCTTCGTCTTTGAGGAGACCCTCCAACATTCTCTGCTATAAAGGACAGATATCACGTAGCAGTTTAGTACTCTTGTCTTTGTTACCAACAAAATCCTACTTCCTCCAGGTCATGTTCTGTTATCCACTTGCTTAAGCCCGCCAGGTATATCATGCATTGCTTTCCCTTGTCTCTCTTTCCCTCTATCAACTCTGTGAGTATCAGATTCTCCAAGCCTTCCTTTCTCCTTACGTGTCCCAGAAATTTCAGCTGCCTCTTCCTGATGTTAAGTATACACTTCCTCCTTGTTTGCATCCTCTCCAAAACCTCACACACTCGATCAATGATATCCTTAGCATCCTTCTGTAGGACCATACCTCCACCACCTCTAGTTTTTTCTTCATCTTTGAAGAAGCTTATTAGAGAACTAAAAAGGATTATTATAAAATAAATAGACATGATATATCTATATTATTCAATGAAACATGCTTGAATGAAGATATGCTGCCTAAATAGCACACTTATCTTTGTTTCAAATGAAATATTTTTGGTTCTAAACATTTTGGTTAGCTTTTGGAATATATTTTTCATTAATGTGCCAATGCATCACAATTTCCATCATCTATTGATATATTTCCTAGACAATAAATTTCTGTACTTGTTTGATTGTGATGTTTCTAATTTTTACATTGCATGTCAGGAGTCCCTCTTAATAACAACCTATTCCATCTTCGTACAATTGATACTTAGTCCTTTCTTATATCTTCCCTTTCTTGTTTAGTTCCTGTAAGCTTTTCCTAGTAATCCAAAACCAATTCTTTAATCAGAAAATCAAAAACTCAGAGATAATCAAAAGTTTGGAAAATAAACCCAAGTGAAAAAGAATTAAACATATACAAGAAAGACACCTGTAATTCTACATACCAGTAATTATCTAGAATTGACTAAAACAAATTCAAAAGATTAAAATATTATCTGCAAAAAGTGAAAGGAAATTTTCTAATTTTCGAATACGTAAAGATTGCTATATTGAATGATCAGAACATAATATTGGAAAAAGTTTAAGCAGCTTAGAGAATAATTAGAAGAGAAATTGAAAACATTCCAACTCTGAAAGTATGTTTGTGGCATAGAACAATACACACTTCAAATTATTTAACAAATATTCATCTAACTTACACAAATTATTACATTGACCTCACAAATTTTAGCTCGTACATGTGGATGAGGTTGAAAACAGATGCAGGTTTTTTTTGCAGTATATCTTTTAGCCATGACTCAGCATTTTTGTGTGCTTCAAGTGATAAAGGAACTGTTCATGTATTTGCTGTTGAAGATACCACACTGAATAAACGTTCCACGTCAGAAGACTCCTGATTTAAAATTCTTTCTTAAAAAAATTTTTTTTTTTTTTAAGCTTCAAAAATAAACCAACAAGAATAGCTTCCCTTGTTTTTGAGTACGGATTCTTTCCACTTTACTGAGTGTCATTCTTTTTAACAGGGAAAGTTAATCACCTCATCAGAAATAATCTCTTCAAGGTTTACAGCTGTTGTTTTTACTCTCATCACCTACAGAATCAGTGAGGTGTTCAATGGTAGCTTTGTTACTAAACCAATTGCTTTAGTCATCTCAAAGCCCAATATTTTACTAAAGTTAGTCTGCTACAAACCAAAGTGCTATGCAGCCAACAAGGATTGAACTCATTACAAGACTGCAATGTTAACCATTGCTTGACTCCAACAACCAACATTATAGTATTGAGGCACCGAGTGAGGATCAAACTCACTTAAGTAGAAATGGTTTGATCAGCTAATTTGTTAACTGATTTGCTTAGATAGCAATATTTACAGAATGGACCAGATAAAATTTTTTGTCTAAATGTTGTTAGCATGGAATCAAGCTTGTGGCACAATGAAAGCAGCAGACAGTAGAATATAATAGGATATATTTTGATGAATAGACATTTTTCATATATAATTAGTTTGAACTACTAATGAAATACCAAAAAATGTTGACTCAACTCGGTATATATTTTATTACTATAGAGATTATTTTTAGCGAGTACACAAGTTAAACGGTATTCCAGTTTCTTATTTTCTGAAACAGTGAAATTAATAATAGTCAGATTAGTCTGAGAAATGTATTAACCCTTATAGGGGGTACACACTTTTAAAATTGTATCAAATGGGCTAATTTTAGAGTTTCGGCATTGAGTTGGTCTATTCAGTCAGTTATGTGCCATGTGTGATACTCACTTAGGCTATCATGTATCTTTCAATACATGACTGACGAGGCAGATTTTTTCTTACTTACTTGGGGTGAAATGATTAATGAAAATTAATGCTTTTTTTTGTGGATGCTTGCTTACATACACATGCTCTAATTTTAGCTGCAAACATCAGTGCATATTCTTTAATACCAATTTTTCTAGTAAAGTGGGGAGGTGTTGTTTAAAGTATGGATCCCCAGCTCTTAAATGTTAATTATTCTTCAGACTCAGGTTACAGGCTTTCACGGTCTCCATGTGGATTGATTTTCTACGAATTATATAAAAAAGTATTCATTCTCATTTGTTAATTCATACCATTCAAGAAATTCAATATGCTGACATTTGTCAGCTGAGACTAAAAACTGCTGTCAAAAAAAATAAAGAAAGCAAAACTCTAAGGAAATTATGCAAATCATTTCCACACACCCAACAATCTCCGCTTCACCACACAAATGTTTGCTCCAGTGCTACCTGCATTTGAATAGCCATTAACATCCAACCAAAAGCAATAACACCACCAGTGAAAGGTTCATAGAATCAATGTCCACATCTGTCAACAAAAACTAATTAAATTGATTGCTTGCTGGCCAAAGCCTCTTGACACTTGTAAGAGAAGGTCACCAAGAACCATTGCATTTATTATATTAATTTATGACAACTGCTAACTTGAGCATTAACTAACTTTTATAACTTTATCAAATTGTGATTCTTTCATCAATTTATGCCAACTAAAAACATATCTTCAAAATGCCATTTCTGTTCACTGTTGAAACTGTTAAATGTAGCTGTCTCTTCTACTCCAATAGCTTCATATCTCGCACATCTCGCCTGTGGAACTCCCTCTCCTTTTCCTGTTATCCTGATAGCTATAATCTCCGACTATTCAAATGTAATGTCAATCAACATCTCCAGTTGCCTTGATCTATCCACTATCCTTCTCCTCATCCTCTCCTCTATCACTACTATCTGCTCTCACTCCAAATCCTCTGTAACCCCTTGCCTTGATCTATCCACTATCCTTCTCCACATCCTCTCCTCTTTCACTCCTATCTGCTCTTGCTCCAAATCTTCTGTAAACTCTTGCCTTGATCTATCCACTATCCTTCTCCACATCCTTTCCTGTAACACTCCTATCTGCTCTCCCTCCAAATCTTCTGTAACCCCTTGCCTTGATCTATACACTTTCCTTCTCCACATCCTTTCCTCTTTCACTCCTATATGCTCTTGCTCCAAATCTTCTGTAACCCCTTGCCTTGATCTATCCACTAACCTTCTCCACATCCTTTCCTCTTTCACTCCTATATGCTCTTGCTCCAAATCTTCTCTAACCCCTTGCCTTGATCTATCCACTATCCTTCTCCACATCCTTTCCTCTATCACTCCTATCTGCTCTCGCTCCAAATCTTCTGTAACCCCTTGCCTTGATCTATACACTTTCCTTCTCCACATCCTTTCCTCTAACACTATCTGCTCTCGCTCCAAATCTTCTGTAACTCCTTGCCTTGATCTATCCACTATCCTTCTCCACATCCTTTCCTCTATCACTCCTATCTGCTCTCGCTCCAAATCCTCTGTAACCCCTTGCCTTGATCTATACACTATCCTTCTCCACATCCTTTCCTCTAACACTCCTCTCTGCTCTCGCTCCAAATCTTCTGTAACCCCTTGCGTACTAGTGGCTTCCAGCCTTGATTGGGATGAAATGCTTAAAAAAAAAAAATGAGACACAGATGTTCATGCCTGTTCATAGATTTCTTTTCCTTATTTTTTTTAATATCTGCAAATTGCCATGTTGCCGTCTTCTCTATGCTGTTTCCCTTCAGGACATTGGTAATCATGGCTCTCCACAATTTCCTGCCCTTTGTAGCTCTTAATAACTTTTGTCTTTTTGCCATCTCCCCAAAATCCTGCTCCATCATCCATTCATGAATAGTGGTGGGGTATGTCAGTTTTGTGGATGTTATACCTAGGTTACAAACATGTAGTGCACGTTTGTCAGGTTTTCATTTCATGGTGACCGAACATACCAAGCATAGATATTGCATCAAGTTTCGCCAAAACTATTTCAAATATGGCCGCATCTCTTTGGGGAGTGGAGCACACTTTGGAAGGATATCCACAAGCTGAAGTTGAGTCATTTGATAACATTCAGCAAATCGCCATGGAAAGCCAAATTGCTCACAAAGTTGGAATAAGCACAGGACCAGTGCATTCGATTTTAATAGAGGATTTGTGCATGTGAAGAGCGTCAACAAAATTCACCCACTCGTTCTGCCCACATAATCCATGCTTTTCTGGTGAAGAACAGCACACAACATGTTCACCAGGCTCCCTACTCTCCTGACTTGGCACTGTGTTACTTTTGACTCTTCCCCAATCTGAAAACCACACTGAAAGGGAAGCATTTTGATTCATGAGAGGAAATTATGAGGAAATGATGGTGGTGCTCTATAGCATTCCAGAGAAGAGTTCCAGAGGTTACCAGAGGTGTGGCAGAACTACTGGCAGAAGTATGTAAACTCCCAAGTGAAGTATTCTGAAAGTGATTAAATAAAATTTGTGAAATGTGAAAAATTGATATTACAGAAGCATCTTCTTAATTCTTGTTTCTTTATTGTTCTTTCTCCTTAAAACTGTTTTTTTTTCTTATATTCTCCGACACTCAGTAACAGCGTGCATTTGATTGGCTTTATCATCTTGCCCGAGGTGAAGTGAAAAAAAAAAAAAAGTTAAACTAGATAGAACAAAAATAAGTGTTTTTTTTATATATATATTAAACCATACATTTTAGTCTTCCTGAATTTTAGAGAGATATTTTTTTCAGGAGACCAAAAGGCAATTCCTGAAGTGTTCTTTTATGAAATAAAGCAGAAGCCAACTTTCAGAGAGACATTTTATGAACTCCAAGACAATCTCAATTAGTGATGTGATGTCTTGGGCAGTGGAAAAATAATTTCTCCTGGGTTGCGTTTTTTTGCTTCTAATTTTTCACCAAGTGCAGAATTTGATGAGTATCTTTTACCTAAATCTTTTCAGCAAAGATAAGTACTTTAAATGTGACGCTTTTATGAATAAGCAAAAAAGAATTGTATTCTATTAAAAAGTTACAGCTGCTCTTGAAACTGCAAATTTAAAATTCAGATAAAATAGAAGCTAATTTAGTTTCATCCAAGAACACATTAGTGAGATGCTAAGCAATGATCCAATTTACACGACGTATCAAAACTACAAAGATCTCAGTTGACAGGAAAGCAAGAAGCCAGGAGAGTGTTCCACAAGTGAGAAGTCTGAATGAAGAATCTGTTAGAAGAGAACTTACATTTACATCTAGCAAGTTCGGTAGTAAAATGATGAAACCTAGCTGCTAATCTAGTACGATATTTGAATTCAAGGTACCAAAGAGCAAAGTTCATCAGAACAATTGCCATGAAAATATTTATAGAAAAGGTAGAGGGAAGCTATGTGGTGGAAAAGTGACCAAAACTGAGATGTGAGATCAACACTGATAATGTTGCAGATTCTTCTTTGAATTTTGTCTAGAATATCTTGATACACAGCAGAAGTACCAGACTAGATGCGACAGGAATATTCAGTGCACAGACCAATGGTAGACATTCAGGTGAGATCTGGATGGAGGGCATTGGCAGTCATTATTACGAAGTAGTTACTCAACTAAAGTGACAATTCGTTTTACAGATACTGAAAGCCAACTTCTTTTCAGGTTAACAATGAAAAGACGAAGTGGAGAAACTCTACGAGTAATTCAATTTGTCTTTCTGACCAATGTCGTGCGACTGGTAAAGAAAAGTAAATCTGGAATGAAACACAAGATCTACATCATTCCGTCAGGGCGAATAAAAGAATCCTGTCTCAGAAGAAGGAGCCAGCAGGAAATTGGTAAGCAACTATGATTCCAAAACAAAGGCCAAGTTGAATGACAGCAAAAAGATAATTCATTGCAGAGTGGAATGTCATGTAGAATATGGTTCCATCATATAAGAGAAGAATGGACGAGTGATGGCTCAGTGGCAACGTAACAGACTAGAAACTCATAGGCTACTGTTTTAGGATATAAATTTAACAAAGCAGTTTATTCAAGGAATGAGTAAGTAAATGAATCGGTCGGGTTAAAACGGGAACAAATGAACAAAAAAAGAAAGAATGAAGAAATAAAAGAGTGAATGAATGAATCTAAGAAAGGGTGAAAGGAACAAATAAATGAAGACATGAATCAGTGAATGAATAATAAATGAAGGAATGTGTGAACAAATCTAAGAAAGACTGTGTATATATATATATATTTTTTTTTGTCATCCACAGACAGACTGTTTCGCTGTTTCACAGCTCATCAGTGTGGCTAGACGTCCGGTTGCCTCTAGCTAGGATCAAAACCCGACTGAATTTGCGTCAGTCGGAACTTCTCCCACTAAGCCGTCGGTGCACAGCAGGGATGAGGGTGAATTTTAGCATGTTTATTTTTAGATTTAGATAAACACACAGTGACTGACAGTGACGCAATTCTGCCGAAGAGTCGTGCAATATTAGCTTAAATAGTCACTGTTTACAAATTCACACCTCAAACCAGAGAGTTCGTACGTACGTACGTACGTACGTACATACATACATACATACATACATACATACATACATTTTTCCCCTTTTGATATATTCCAATATCATCTACAAGAAAATATGCTGACAAAATATAGAGAACATACATACACACACACACACACATATATATATATATATATATATATATATATATATATATATATATGAATAAATGGTGGTACTCGTTTGGAAAAACCTCGGATAGCTCAACTTGCAGTAGAACAAATCAGTACCCCAGGAAAAATGGGGAATAAAAAAAGAAAGAACCAAAAACATTAAAACAAGGCAAAAACAATCATCCAGTGTTTAAGCTCCAAAAAAACCCCCTGAAAACGAGTAAAAATACAACTATGTAAAGGGTTCAATACACTAAGCACAACAAAACCTAAGATATATATATATATATATATATATATATATATGTCTGTGTGTGTGTAAAAAATATATATATATATATATATATATATATATATATATATGTCTGTGTAAAAATTTCCTCAAAATTAACCTGTAGAAAAAGACAATATGTAAACTGTAGTTTTAGCCGACGAGTTTTGTCCAAAGTGGACTTTATCAAGGGAAAAAACGAAATGAATTTATTGAAACAAAGTATCTGTCTATATTTCTGAGATGAGGTATTACATACACTATTTACATTGCTCAGACTATCATCCTCATCTTTGTTGCCATATTTATCACACCGTTTCGGCCGTTGTATGCTCCGGCCATCTTCAGGTGGTTGGAATGTCAAACTAAACCCTTTATTTCGTTCACTGGGGTAGACTGTTCTAGTTCCACATGCCATGTCTAATGGATGTCAGTTATCAGCTATCTCCTGTTAATTCCCCTCTTTATCCACTGTGCCATGTATCATCAAGGATGCATTGCATAGTAGATAATGGTGTTAGATCCAGTGACAGGACCCAAAGAGTGTGAGTTTAAAACCTGGGTATGGTGGTGGAGAACTTTGAGAGGGGAATTAACAGGAGATAAGTGACATCCATTAGACATGGCACATCAAACTAGAACAGTTTACCCCAGTGAGTGAAATAAAGGGTTCAGTTCAACATACCAACCACCTGAAGAAGGCCAGAGCATACAACGGCCGAAACGTGATAAATATGGCAACAAAGATGAGGATGATAGTCTGAGCAATGTAAATAGTGAAACAAAGTCTCTATAAACAATAAACAAAATGTCACTAGAATCTAGAAGGATTTAGAAATGCTATTGTATATTCATAGGGTCACCTGAAAAATTGTGTCAATTACCTTATGTTTGAAGAGAATATTTTCACCTGTAGAAATATTTTTTGTATTGTTGTGAAGACGGATTCAAATTTTTTCTTTTGATTTCTTGATATATTCCTTGTGTACATTGGCTTGGGAGAGTAGTGATCCTGTTAGGAAAGGTGAGATTGGGGAAAAAACCAAGGTGTAGATTAATATTTGGATAATATTCATTTTTTCCTTGAAAAGTCTACAATGGATGAAACAGGTTGGCTAAAACTACAGTTTTCCTATTGTCTTTTGCTGCAGGTTAATTCTAAGAAATATATATGCTTTCAAATCTAAATAAATAATTCACTTGCCAGCAATTTGCAATCGCCTGATGAGATGCAGTGATAGGCATCAAAACACAACTACAATTGTTTAGGGATTTTTACATATTTTTGGTGTAATTATCCTAAAATAAATAAATATATATATATATATAAAGTGAATTACAGCTCTGTTACATCGAGCACTATTTTATTAACATCAGCACTCAATGTACTATATATATATATATATATATATATATATAATTTAATTCAAAATGCGCTATTAAGTAGGCGCTCGAGAGGGTTGTCAGTGATGTTTTGACTTGGTTCATCAGGGAGTTTCGGGCCTTTCAACATCATACTCCCCATCACCAAATTGACCCAATTAGGGGAGATCAATCCCTGATTCCCCCTCACAGTGAAACGCTGACAACTACTCTGGCCTTTTTAAAGAATTAGATGAAGAAAGACCACGTATTCCGCACATCCGATTGGATGTTTGTACAACCAATCAGCTGTGCAAACTATCTTTTAAATGGCCCACAGTGGGGACTGTCTTCTTTTCTTTTGGTGGATAGCAGTTTCAATGGATAACTGAGGAGGTAATCTTAATATTCCTAAGTTTAATCCCTTCCCTAAGTATTGTATCATTTATATATATATATATATATATATATATATAGAGAGAGAGAGAGAGAGAGAGAGAGAGAAAGAGAGAGAGAGATTCATATCTTACCTAAGGGCAGATGTACTGAAGTGAATTTAATAAACTTGATTGGAATTCGAACTCGGATCTTTGATTCCTCAATCCAAGCTACTATTCATTATTCCACTCTACCTTTGGATAAATTTTGCTTCATAGTAAGGAAAAATGGGTCTTATAGCATTGGGCTGCAATCAATCTCAGAAAAGAACAATTCTGAATTCATATGTGAGGAGGGTCATTTAGGGGCCTTGTGGCACACTATGTGCACCAGTCTTCTTCCAAAAAGTCTGGTTGGTTATGCACAACCCTTCACTATTATAATTGAATCTATTGTGTGAGCAGTCTGGCTGTTCACTTGTAATAACTGAGTTGCTGTAGCCTCATCAAAAAATGGTAGGAGAGTCCAGTGTGTGTGTGTGTATATATATATATATATATATATGTACATACACACAGTGTGTCCATAAAGTTCATGTGCACTTTAAAAAACTTATAACTTTATTTGTATTTGTGATAGAAATAATCTATAATAAATGTTATAAAGTTTAATGTACCTAGTTTTAAGTATAGCTAAAATAACTAATGTGATTTCAGGCATTACTGTAAATCAGTTGGCAAATGTTTTCCGTCAACTGCAAAATCGTATTACCCTTTGTATTGCTAATGATGGAGGACATGTGGAAACTTAAATAAAATTTCAATAAAACCTTAAAAAAATATAGATTTACTTCTTTCTAATCCTTTTTACAAATTATTTCTATCGCAAATACAAATAAAGTTATAAATTTTTTTAAGTGCACACAAACTTTATGGACACCCTGGATATAAAAAGTTAAAGATCAAATATGGATCAGAATCTGACAGGATCATAAATTAGAGGAAATGTATATCAATCTAACATATTTTACTTTTATTAAAGCTTTGTCAGAGATTGAGAGGAAATAGACAAAAAGACAGAAATTCTGGTATTTTCAATTATGTTTCAGTCAGTTCTCATTGGTCAGATACATGTCACGCATATTAAAACCATGGATAATTCTATGTGTGTAGGTTTGTAAAGATTCTTGTATGTCTAAGTGGGCAACAAATGGTAATGTGTATTTCTAATTTTGTTTGTATGTCTTTCTAGTTGGGTGTTTTATCTTCACCTTTGTGCTGTCTGCCTGCACAGCAGGGAGTCAGAGTTCTAATTTATGACATGCCTCTTTGAGAATGTATTAGATAGATATAAAATTAGATTCTTTAAGAATAAATTCAAAGAAAGATGGCAATGTAATGTAATGTTTTAGGCATGTGTTTATAGTTGGTAATAATCTTATCAAGTTTTCACTGTATTTTCTCCTTAAACATTTACGTTCTTTTTTAATCAGTGTGGCATTAGTAAAACCAAATTTATGTCCAGCATTGTTTTGATGCAAAATGAGAGTTAGATTGATTGTCCAAATGCAAGTCTCTCTTGCGTTCATAGATAATGTTTTTAGATAATGTGATGCCTCCCCCATTTCTGCATTGTAAACTATTTATTTGATAAATCCCAGCATTTGAATCTGTGTTGGGTTTATTTTTCTTCCTAGTTATATTTCTGATTGTTTTGGAGGTGGTGATAATAATCCTAGTATTAGAGATCACTAATTTGTTTGTGAATTTATTAAAAAAGAGTGTTAGAGGGCAGGATTATGAATTTTGTCTAATTTTTGTTAGAAGTGTTATTAATAGTGTCTTTTTTTTTTTTACTTTGTGGATTTTGTAAGCTTTTTTTGTATTGAGGATAAAATTACATGTGCAGTCAAGAAGTTTGAACATTTTCTCAATGTATCTGTTCTTGAGCTATGTATCCTAAGGGCTCCAAGGTAAAATCCTTTGACTAGACCAGATATAGATTGCAGTTTGATAACAGTGATTGCAATCTATCTTTATAAAATAAGGAAAAGCCAAGTAAATGTAATTTTCATCTTCTTTTGTGCAATGTCAGGAAAGAAAGAAATATCAACTGATCAGTCTGTAAGTTCCTCAAGAAGGGCTTCTGAAGATCTCGATAAAGGAAGACAGATTTATCAAAGTCTCTATCACTCACTGAATGCACCTCATAACAGTTTATCATAATAACAATCTCAGCAGTGGCGAAAGAAAGAAAATACAAGATAGACATTCTGCTTATTTTCAAATTTCTCATTCGAGTATCGCCTGACACATGATTTATTTTTTATGTTTCTTTTCCTATGGATTTTGTGCATCTGTGTTTATTCAGTATGTTTTACGAACAACAAACCTGACAAGATCTAATTTGCAGTAAAAGTAAAAACAATTTGTTTCTAAATCATAAAAAATGAGGACAAATTTCAACTGCTGCAACCCTTGAATGCTTGAAGCAAAAACGAATCTTATTAGAAAAAAAATTTTTTTTTTTAAAATATGAATTTAAAAAAAAAAAAAAATTTTTGAATAAAATACATTTTGAAAAAAAATACATTTAGAAAAAAAATAACAGATAAAACCTTTTTTTTCCAGAAATCTTGTTTTATATATTGCTTACAATATTCTTTTATGTGCTTTGTCCCTTGAGGACGTAGGCGATCATGGCCCTCTACAACTTCCTGTCCCTTGTAGCTCTTAATAAGTTTTGTCCTTTTGTTACCTCTCCCAAATCCTGTTCTACCATCCATTTACTCTAGCTCATCAAGTATGTTTCGCATTCCTCCTTTCTCTCGGTCTGTCCTCCTTTCTCTCGGTCTGTCCTCCTTTCTCTCGGTCTGTCCTCCTTTCTCTCGGTCTGTCCTCCTTTCTCTCGGTCTGTCCTCCTTTCTCTCGGTCTGTCCTCCTTTCTCTCGGTCTGTCCTCCTTTCTCTCAGTCTGTCCTCCTTTCTCTCGGTCTGTCCTGTGAGTATTAGATTTTCCAAGTCCTCCTATCTCATTACATATCCGACAAATTTCAACTGCCTCTTCCTGATGTTGAATATAAATTTCCTTTTTGTCTACATTTTCTCATGTTGTTGCTCACATGTTCAGTCCATGGTATTCTCAACATCTGTCTGTAGAACCACATTTCTGTTGCTTCAAGTCTCTTCTTCATCTTTGAGGAGGTTGACCAGCATTCACTGCCATATAGAAGATTATTTGAATTCTCAAGTTTTATGACAGTATGATTCACGAGAAGTCATTCAAATTGTAATCCATGGAGAAGTTATTACTAAACCTCACTTAGTGTCAGATTCTTGTGTCCTAAATAAAAGAGGTGGTTAGAATAAGAAGGATGGTAGAAAAACTTGAGGTGATTGCAGGATTCATGTAGAATTGATTCTTTAAATTTATCGAAATAAGTGGAGGGAACTGGAATAAAGGAAGAGCAGAGATGAAATTTCTTTTTTTTTTACGTGCTAATACCCTTGACAAAGGTATAAATCCATCTCTTCTAAGCTATGCGTAAACAGTACAGACTTAGTCCTTGGTTGGCAACTGGTCTACAAGAAAGAAAAACTTTGAATTCAAAACCAGCCTGTCGAGGGTTGGCTTCATCACATTATATTGTACAGGGAACATCATTGGCACTGTAGCTGCAGAACATATACTGCCCCTACCATCCCAATGGGTTAACGGTCTTGTGATCTCATGATTGCCAGGTTGAAAAAAGTGCGGTCTTTGCCAAGAGCCATAGGCTTCACTTGGTCAAAGTCATTTTTAAACATTGATGTTAGACATGAGTTTGTATGCAACTGGCAGTTCAGATATTGCTGAACAGATTTAGCACTATGCATGACATCCATGAAAAGCATGTTGATTGCAGTAAAGAATTTTTGTGTTCAAATGAGTACCTGAGAATCTTACACGAAAGAGCTCTCTTTTCTTTGTTAATGGAATCTGCAATTTGCTGATACCAATAACATTTGTTAACTGATCCTTATTTAATACGTAAGTATAGCAGTTTCAGTTTACAGCTTCTGGTCTAAAATTTTAATGGAAGCACAGTGAGTACAAAACAATAATTGCCTTCACCCACTCACTTTAAATTTGGATGACAGAAAAAAAGATGGAAAGGAATTTGCGAGTCAATGTGACGACGTTTTTGGACCAATGAAAACCTTGTCTTCACAGAAATTAGACATTGTACCAAGAAGAAGAAAAGAAAGTAGTGAACCTATGCAAAATTACTTTTGATATAAAATGAGAATAATTAATCCGATAAGTGGGTTTGAAGTCATGTAAAATGTTTTGTTTCTATTCACCATGTCCAAGTTTTTGCCGACGTAAAATTACTTACACTATTTACATTATATGGACTATTGTCCTCATCTTTGTCGCCATATTTATTACAACATTTCGGCTGTTGTATGCTCCGGCCTTCTTCAAGGACACATGCCACAGTGGATAAAGGCGTTAGTTAGATCCAGTGACATGACCCAAAAGAGTGTGAGTTCAATACTCAGTTAAGGCAGTAGAGAACTTGCAGAGGGGATTTAACAAGAGATAACTGACAATTGACATCCATTAAACATGACACATGGAACTAAAACAGTCTACCCCAGTGAGTGAAGTAAAGGGTTCAGTTGGACATTCCAAACACCTGAAGAAGGCCGGAGCGTACAACGGCCAAAACGTTGTAATGAATTTGGCGACAAAGATGAGGACAATAGTCCGAATAATGTAAATAGTGTATATAATACCTCATCTCAGAAATATAGACATTATTTGCCAATTCTATTATCAGCCTTTAGCTAAGTACATGGCACTTCAAAGAATTTTCACTCAACAATGTAAGAAATTTCAAAGTCTCTCTTCATCTACATTTAAATGTATACAACCAAATATCTCTTTGGTAAGCAACGAACAATCTTACATTTATTTTAAACATTTTCAATGTTATTTTGTATTAGATCATTTAATCTGTTGTATGAACATTTCCTCTTCTGGACAATACATTAAAATGACAGACTTTAAAAATGCCTGATTTATTTTACTGAAACAAGCTACTGATACAATTTCAAGCATGTAAATTTGTAAATAAATTCCTTATCTTATTTTATTAAAATTACCTGTGTGTTTTCTCATCATTACCATCCTTCATTAATCTTTTTGGTGTGGGTAAATCAACTGTTCTTTTTAACCCCAAAGCCCCACGCCACTACAGTATTATAATCAAGGATGTAATTTTAACTTCAGAAACATGGGGTCGTAATATAGACAAGAAAATGCGGTATTCCAAATACTGAATTATCTTCTTCATATTTATTTGCCTAGCCTCACACCCTGATTTAGATATTTTTCATAAATAAAAAATAATTATAACATTATAAAATTCTGAGTATATACGAAATAAACCCAATTCCCAACAAAATTACGTACTATGTACAAACCATATTAAAACATGTACAAACCATATTAAAACATGTACAAACCATATTAAAACATGTACAAACCATATTAAAACATGTACAAACCATATTAAAACATGTACAAACCATATTAAAACATGTACAAACCATATTAAAACATGTACAAACCATATTAAAACATGTACAAACCATATTAAAACATGTACAAACCATATTAAAACATGTACAAACCATATTAAAACATGTACAAACCATATTAAAACATGTACAAACCATATTAAAACATGCCCAAACTTTATTTTTTACCCAATAACAGATAATATTTACAAACATGCCAAAAAGATTTCGCAGTAACACCTAGAGTCACCATGTGAAATATTTGACCAATCAGAGAAAACTAAAACCCTATTTTTCTCGAGCCTGCTTTCTGCAATAAAAAAAAAAAAAAATCTGTTTTATGAACATTTCCTCTTCTGGGCAATACATTAAAATGACAGACTTTAAAAATTTCTGATTTATTTTTCCTGAAACAGGCTACTGACACAACTTCAAGCATGTAAATTTGTAAATAAATTCCTTATCTTGTTTTGTTAAAATTACCTGTATGTTTCCTTGTCATTATCATCCTCCATTAATCTTTTTGGCATGGGTAAATCAACTGTTCATTTTAGCCCTTAAGAGCTATGCCACTATAGAAGAATACACTACATTATGGAGTGAAGAATTATCGGTGTAATAAATTCCTGACTTACTTCTACCTTCATCATCTAAATATTTTGCAGAAAACAATTGCCTTTACAAGGTCAATGATGACTAATGTTTCAACAGTCAAAGTGCTTTTGACTACTCTCCTAATCCATTTAGACTGCGATGATACAGATGTGTTCTTGTCATTATCATCAACAAAGAATAAAAGATATTCACCTTGTGATCCTCGATCTAATTAACAAATCAGGCTTCGTTGTAAGCAACAACCTTAACTTTTCCAAAGTTATAAAAAGAGGAATAACGATCAGAGTGCTTTCTCTCTCAGCCTTCTCAACAACTTTATTAACTTGCATGAAGTCGTCATCTTTTGCCTGCTTCAATAATAGTATCATCTGGTCTAGTTCAAGTTGCTAGCCAGTTCAGCTAGCCAATAGATTGCCTGACTATTGTAACCTCATCATGTGATATTTTATGTTGAACATTTTGGTTCAAGCCCAACAGGACGACTAGCAGATTTTTAATATATTCATCTTGCTCAGGCATTATGCACTTGCTAACTTTTTACTCAATTTGATATATTTAAAATTAGTTGGTTCTGTTGGCATTTTGATTACTTCTGTCTTATATAAGAGGATGGATTATCTGCCCTTTGAGGGAGTTGGATCTTAGCAGAAAAGATGGATTCCATGTGTTAAATGAACTCTATAGACTACAGTTTCAAAAAATAAAGTGTGATGAGAATTTGTTTCATATTAAATACGAGCTTAAAAGCCACCCTATCAGGCAGCATTTAAGCTAGCTCCTACATAGGGCTCTTGATTGGTCATTCATCACAATAGGTAAAGAGGAGGATATGCGATAAGCAACAATAAACTACAGAAGAACTCAAAACTGCTGCATTTAAGTATTGCATTAATAAAGGGTGTTCCAATAACTTGGACCAATTTTAAATGTGAATTAAGTTTAAACGTTTAATGATATTTTTCTCTACCTTTCAGATTTAACAACTTATGTCTTTGGCAATTTCAACACTGGAAACATTAACAATCAAACAACGTGTTAAAGTTTTAAGAGTGCAGTTAGAAAAATTGTTTGTAAATTCAGACAAACTGGGTTGGTGGCAGATGTGAAAACACCACTGCGTGCTCATTTACACCGTTCAGCTGAAAACATTGCTGCAGTACACGAGAATGTGGCTGAAAATCCAGACCCCTCTATTCGTCAGTGTGCGCAGGAATTGAACCTCTCCACCATAATGTTACATCGTTTCCAATTGCATTATCTTATGGTCGATTACATTGACCAAAAGAATCACAAAGTGCATGAAATGCGTTTCTGTTTGAACGTCCATTTTCGTAATAGGATTCGATAACTTTAACACACGGTTTCATTGCTAATCTTTCCATGGTTGAAAATGCAAAAGACCTGTTGTTAAATCTGAAAGAAAAAGAAAAAAAATCATTAAATGCTTAAACTTAATTCACATTTAAAATCGGTCCAAGTTATTGGAACACCTTTTATTTAAGCTCACCTTTTAAAAGTTCAACGATAATTATTCTGCTGCCACTTAATTTAAAGACAGTTTGATGTACATAGGTCCTTACTTTCTGTACAAATAATTATTTTTGTTTCATGGTTGATTTTTACTGGATTTCACTATTAATTTCAATTATTCCCAAATTTATTTCTAAGTTATAAAAATCGTTATTGTACAAAAAGATTTGTTGCAAAAAATTACATAAAAAAAAAATCATTGAAAACAGTCACAGTAATGAAAACTTGGGATTCCAAAATTTCAGGATTATGGGTCCAGAACCAGCCTAGAATGTTTTTAATTTTCTCGCATAGTTGGCCTGATTCCAAAATGGTATGATATGTTGGGCTATGGCCTCTAGGAGTAAAGTTGAAAAAGTGTGACACAGTGTCACACTGACAAAGGTATTTATTATATAGATATACATTGACACAGTTTTTTGCATGATTTTGTTGACTGCACAGTATGGTAGGGTCAGTTGAGCACCGTCTGTGAGAAAAAATGCACCATGACACAATACACTCTGCCAGAAATTTAAAAATGGCATGCTATACTGCTTGGCATTTGCACCAGAAGCTCCAATATGAACATTTCAGAGTGTTTGGGTGTCAATCTGAGGACAGTGCAGAGCTTTTGGAATGAGTTGGATGAGTCTGACGGTGATTATGAAGGTGTTTGGAGTGATCACTAGTAATGCCTCCATTCATCTTTTCACAGGGCTTCAGACTCATGAAGGCCTACATCAAGTTCTTTGGGGAGATAGTGCTGCTCTGTGTTAAGAGGGTGGCTGCTGGAAGACCCTATGTCTGACAAAAGGATTCTGCACCATGCCACTGAGAACCTGGTCATAGCTGTCAATTTCTGCAACTACATCACCTCCTTACATCTGGCCACCTAACTCTCCAGACTGCAACCTCCTTGATTATTATGTGTGGGGTGCAGTTGAGTGAGATCAACAAAACTCCTTGTAACACCAAAGATGAACTAAAGGTAAGGATTATGGCAGGATTCACCAACTTAAACAAGGAGACCGTTCAGAAGAGTCGCAGGAGATTCCAAAGTTGTTTGGAAGCCATGTTTGAAGCCAATTGCGATTTTATTGAATAAATTTATTCTTTAGTATTTCAAGATATTTTTTGTGTAATTTTGATAAATATATCTATCAAAATGAGATGTCAGTGTTATTTTCATTTTTTGTGCAATTTCGATGACAATTTATTCATCGCACCCTGTATATATACACACACAGTTGTTTGACCTTCAGATTATTGTCCTTATCTTTTTTTCGGTTGATTATTCTCAGATTTGCTTTTATTACATTTGTCTAATCAATTTGTAAGGCAGTTTAATTTTTCAGTTAGTAAAACAGTTTCTCACGTAAACATGATAAGAGAGAATTTTCTTAACTAGCAATACTTTATTATAATGACCACAGCATAATTATTTGATCTCCTCATCTAATTCTTAACTGAGGTTCCTTTTGCCCTGGTCACTGCTAATAGCCATTTCCTGTAGCTTTCATTGAGGCTTCTGCATCTCTCAACTGCTATTTTCGATCAGTCTTCAAATGTGAATCATTCCAGTCAGATTTCAAAGCTTTCATTTATGAACAGCCATTTTCAATTCTTTCCACAGATATTTGATTGGATTAAGTCAGGTGATTGAGAAGGCCATTCCATTAACTTTATCTATCTTAAACCATTTTGACGTAGTTTTCAAAGTATTTCTTCAGGTTGTCTCATTGGAAGATGAATTGCCTACTAATTCTAAGAAGACAGCAAAAGAAGATGGCGAAAGATTCGGTTAGAGGTCTGATTACTTTAGGACAGTTTTGAATTCAAAATAGGCACAGCATCACAGGTTCAAATTCCAGTCAAGGCTGTTGTTTTTATTTTCTCACAGATACTCTTGAAAAGGGGTATAAATCATTTCTCATTCTAGTTAGGGGTTAACAGCAGGCAGACTGGACTATTTGGTTGGGGAAGAAGCCTAAGAGAAGGACAATTCTGAATTTCAAACAGGGGGGCATGGGGCCAGCAACTTCACCACCATAAAAACCTATTTGCTATGGAAAGCACAGCAGTAACACTTACCGTGGCAAGTCTGTGGCCATATATTCCACAGTAGGTGGTCTAAAGAATTTTATATGACTTTTGAAAGTCTCAATTGCTATTTTTGACAGTTCCAAATTGTTCAATGCTTTCTGTTTATGAATTTTCAATTCATGCAACTGTTCAATTGGGTTAAGTTCAGGTGATCGAGAAGGCGTTTCCATTAACCTTAACTTCATTCTTCGTAAACCATTTTAAGGTTATCGTCATTTTGAAAGATGAATTGTATTAAAATGAGCACATGGTTGCAAACAAGGATTCAAATTTCAACAGCGTCTATTGATCAATTTTCAGACTATACACAGTTTTCTGAGGAACGGCAAGACTTACCTCTCGCAAAGCGAATTTGCTTAGCGTGTCTGGTCCTGTTGAAAGATCGCGACCGACATTAAAGGAGAAATGGACTATTCCAAAATTCCCATATCACGGGCAGACGTACGAAGGAAAAAAATAAAAATAAAAAAGACTAAGAATTCAAACTGGCTTACAGGCGAACGAGAAATAAGTCTTGTATGCAAACTTTAGTTGCCCCCGACGCAGGCATAAATAGCGAGTCTGGGAGGAAGACGGCAGTGCACATTTTTGATGTGACAGTGTATATGCATACTAATGAGACTGAGAGAATAAGAGGTCACTAGCAACAGCTCAGTTGGTAGACCGGAGAACTGGATGAAAGCAAACACTTTAATCCATTTCAGTCATCGTAAACGATGGGCGAACTAAATTACCCATGAGTGACAAAATTATTGATATGTGGATCTTCAGTTGATGTTGGTAAAGGAAATGATTAGGTGTAAGATTGTGATTTGTAAAACTGAGAGTTGACAGATTTGTTGGGTTGGTGGACTGAAGTCATGGTTGCTGTCATGAGAGAGGCTTGGAATGGATTAGTGAATCCATGTGGTTGCATGAGTGAGGTGTCGTTGGCAGTTTTAATCCAGCTACCTTCAGGGTTGAAATCAATGCCAGTTTAGGTATGTGGATGGACCAGCACTTTTTTGATATGAGTCAAATTGTATATTGTTGTTAAGGGAAGCAATTAGGTTTAAGAGTGCTGTTGGTAAGACTGGGAGTTAACAGATCTGTTGGGTTGGTTGACCAAGGTTACAGTTGGGGTCAAGAGAGATGCCTGGAATAGATTAGTGAAGCAGTGTGGCAGCACAGGTGAGATGTTGTTGGTGGGGTTGATCAATTTATCTTCAGTGTTGGAATTTTTTATTTGTAGTTCAACCAGTGCAGGCTCATTCTTTTTTGTTTTGGTGGCAACATTTAAGCATTGCCTATTTTAGACTTTTGCCGAGATTTGTTTTCTAGACTGGTTGTGAGGCTCTGAGTCTCTGCACAGAAGATGATTTTTTTGCTAATGTACACCCAATACAAGGCCCAAGGGCTACTCAAGATAAAAGGTTACAGTGTGGAATTGTATTAGCATAAGATAATAAGCAAGAGTTGTGAGTTCAAAACCTGGTTAAGGCAGTGGAGAACTTGGAGAGATGAATTAACAGAAGATAGCTGATAACTGAGATCCATTAGACATGGCATGTGGAACTAGAACAGTCTACCCCAGCGAGTAAAATAAAGGGTTCAGTTTGACATTCCAACCACCTGAAGAAGGCCAGAGCATACAATGGCCGAAACACTGTGATAAATATGGCAACAAAAATGAGGACAATAGACCAAATAATGTAAATAGTGTACATAATACCTCATCTCAGAAATAGAGACAGATAATAGGAAAGATTGACAGCTAATTCTAGATTTGAAAAAGTCAAGATTTAATTAGCGAATAAAATTTCAGACCTCCATCAGAGACATGAGAAATACAGAGTTGAAGAAGACTTTAGAAGGAAGTGGAAACCCAATCCTCAAGAGGAAACAAGGGATTAACCTCTACTCCTGTTTGAAAGGCCAGGAAGGAGTATGAACTAGATGACAGAGAACCCTATCTACTCCCTCTGGGAAAAGAAAAAATTAATAATTACGAAAGAAAGTTTCAGATTTCAGGTGGAGATGTCAGAAGTATAAAGTTGAAGGAACTGGAAACCCAATCCTAAACAGGAAACAAGGGATAAACCTCTACTCCTGTTCAAAAAATCAGGGCAGAGTATGAACCAGGCAATAGGTAAAATAGAAATAGGAATTTGTTTTCTGAGCACCCACATCCATGTCTATTGAAATGTGTTTGTGAATGAAAAAGAGATCTTGTTTAAGGTAATATAACAATTTCTTACCATATCCAAGCTGGATAGTAGATGAATGCTCATATCATGCTGAAACACCAGTTCTCATATGATTACTGAAGTTAAGCCTGTTCAGTACCTAGATGGGTGACCACTTAGAAATAACAGGTGCTTGAATGTGTGGTGGTGTAATGGATAATGCTTCAGAATTGAAAATTGGAGATCAGAGTTTCAATTCCAGTTGCAGTCTTTATATTCACTTATGGCCAAATGCTCTTGGAAATTCGCATAATCTTCCCCTCAGCTATGGGTTAATTAATAGGATTTGTATCAGTATATTATTATTATCTCCAAAATATTTTTACACTCTAAGAATATTTTCTGGCTTTAAATAACCTGCAAAGGTCTGATAAAGCAAAAAAAAAAAATCTAAACTAAACTGAATAGTTGAGAATGAAAGTTTCTTTTAGTTGTTTTTTTAAAGACTGGACTGTTTTTTTAGTGAATCCATTCTCTCCTTAAACATGGTAACTTTCCCAGTATCTTTGTAAAAATTTAAATATCTGCAAAATGTTTTAACAGAGGATAGAAAGTGCGACACCGATAACTGAAGGCACATTGGGAGAGTGAAAGGTACCTTTCAAAAGCTAAGCAAAGTATTAAGAAAAAGGAAAATTTCCTTAGAAACCAAAAAAAAGAAAAGTACTGAACTAATAGATACAGAATATCAGCCCTCCTACATGGCAGTGAATGCTTGATAATTTCATAGATGAAGCAACAGAAATGTGTTTCTACAGAAGGATGCTGGGAATACCATGGACTGAATATATAAGCAATGAAAAAGTTTTAGAGAAAATAGAAACAAAAAAGAAACTTTTAATTAACATCATGAATAGACAATTAAAATTTCTTTGGCACATAATGAGGAAAGAGGGCTCGGAAAATTGAATACTCACAGGTCATACTGAAAGCAAGAGGTGACAGAGGAAAACAACACATAACATACTTAGTGGGCTTGAGTAAATGAACAGTGGAATAGGATTTAGGAGGGATGACATAATATATTAAGAACTACAAAAGGATGGGAAGTTGTGGAGAGCTATGATTGCCAATATTCTGAATAGATATGGTACATAGACGAAGAAGATCTATGCAAATATACACATACAGGATTATTTCAAAATAACATTTAGGAGAGATAACATAATAAGAACTACAAATGATGGGAAGCTGTGGAGAGCCATGATTGCCAACGTTCTGAAGGGATATGGCACATAGAAGAAGAATAAGATCTATGCAAATATAGACATGCGGGATTATTTTGAAATAACATAGTATATTAAGAACTACAAAGGGATGGGAAGTTGTGGAGAGCCATGATTGCCAACATTCTGAAGGGATACAGCCCATAAAAGAATAAGAAGATCTATGCAAATACAGACATGCAGGATTATTTCTAAATAACATTTAGGAGAGATGACATAAGAACTACAAATGATGGGAAGCTGTGGAGAGCCATGATTGCCAACGTTCTGAAGGGATATGGCACTATGCAAATATACGCATACAGGATTCATTTCAAAATAACATCATCAACTTGTGCGCTATTCTTCTAACAGGGCTAAAAAGCATTTTTCATAAAAACACGATTTTCCACTCAAGGCAAAAAAGAAAGATCAATGATAAAGATTAAAATATTGAATGATGAAGAAGAGAAAGAGAGCACTCAGGTTCACTTTAATGTATTCTCAAATTTTTTTCATCTTTTACATGGTAATCTGGATTAAACTCGAAGTCACTAAGCTTTTTTTTTTCTTTTCTAAATGCAAGAACAAAGGGATTTTATCAAGAAACATCAACACCCTGAATAAAATTCTTAGTTAATTCCTATTCAGCAGCCGACTTCAGTTGGACAAAAATTTTCTTGATCACCGTACTTTAGTTTGAATATGCAAGACAGAAATTCCCAGAATGCAATGAAAACTGAAATCATGATTGAATAACCAATTAGAACAACTTCCTACTGAGAATGAATATAATCATTTACATGTACCAATCACTAGTATTAATGATGGAATATTACAGACCTGTTGTTAAATTGCATTAGAAATGATAATTAACCCTCAACATACAGCCACAAGATACTTTCAGCTAATACTCTCATCTTTGTTGGTATTAGTTAGACCAATGTTTTTGATCTTAACGACTAACACTGAGATATTATTTTTTAAATAAATATTCACATATTTTAAAATAATAAAAATACACTGGATTCAAAAATAAAATTCATTAATTCTCTATATGCTGAATTTAACAATATTTGTATTAGTCTATATATATATATATATATATATATTTATAATAAAAAGATTTGAACACTAATATTCCATGGTCATAGTTTATTCCATTGGAATCGTAAAACGATCCAATTCATCAGACCTACAGATTAAAAAAGAAAACAGAAAAAACAACTCTGGGAAAAAATTAGTACGAGTAAAAAAGTCAACCCAACAAATTATTTTTCTGGTAAAAAAACAAAATCACTGAAAATCCAATTGTAAGTAACAAAGTTTAAATTTAGTATTTCTCTGTAAAAATACATATATTATAAATAAATATAAATATTAGGTGTTTTTTTCCCCACCAATTCTTATTTTAGTCTATATAACAAGTTTTTGTGCAGAATCTTTCTCATAATTTCATGTATATATATATATATATGTGTGTGTGTGTGTGTGTGTGTGTGCATGTATATGTGTATGTATGTATGTGTATGTATGTATGTATATATTGTAGTATACCTACAGATGATAATGGGTATGTCCCCATTCACATAAATACAGTAGTAAATACTGTATGTTGGTCTGCAGTTGGAGATTCATTGTGGAATTCACTTGACTCACTTCTAGCAGTTGACTACTTCTTCTATGTGCCGCTGGTGAATCTTATATGTGTTGTTCATGTCCTAAGTATTATCATTGATTATCAACCTTTGTGCGATTATTCTATTCAGTAACCTTCCCTAGGTTACAACAGTATGCATTTATTTATACTGGACTATCCTATTTCGTCATTTTTGACATATGGCGGTCAAGTAGGTCAGTTCTTAGAACCAACATCCAGACTTACTGGACATCATTTGATTATAGTGGTGAAGGCTTGTGCGCAGAACCAATCACACTTTTTGGAAGAGCTGAATAGAGAAAACTGGTCCCCCAAATGCACCCCCCACGCACACCTCAGGTTTTGAAATCAGAGTTGTCCTTCTCCTAGACTCTTCCTCACCCAAGGCTATAGGACCCAGTCTGTCCCGTTTTTTATCCATACCTGGGGTTGGGGGAAGAAATGTATTCATTACTTTCCCAAGGGTATTAGCACGTAAGTGAATGTAAGGAAACCAACCTTCCGATTCCTCAATCTGAACCGCAATCCATTACTCTTCTATGCCTCCTAATAAGCACACATAATAATAAGGAAGAAAGAAGAGTTGGATTCATGCCTTTCCTAAAGGTATTAGTAGATAAGTTAATGTAATGAACTTGACCTTCCAATTCCTCAATCGAAGCCGCTAGCCATTACTCTTCCATGCCTCTACATATATATGTGCATGTGTGTGAAGTAAGCAGTGAATGCATTTTAATGAAAAGGAATATTTTCCTTGCAGTACAAAATGTACAGAAAGAACTTAACCAGTTAATGGAAATAATAATAATAAAAAACCGAATTCTGTTTTTGATTGCATATCAAAGTCAGGGTTAGATCCTGCATTTTGAGCAGGATGGGGAAATAACTGGGGAAAAAAATCTCTTTCATTTGAATTGTAGCTTTTGAGGAAAAGAACTGAAAAAAAAAAAAAGAACTGAAGTAAAAAGTCAGATGAAGTCAGCAAAAAAAATTTCCCACCAAACCAGCAAAAAAAAAAAAAAAAAAAAAAAAAAAAAAAAGAATAAAGAAAAATAAAATAAATAAATAAAAAAAAAAATGAATAAAAAAAAAAATGAATAAAAAAAAAAATGAATAAAAAAAAAAAAAATTTTAAATGAGTACAAAGGAAGAATTTTGGTTAAGGCATGTGCCAAAGATTTCAGACTTTTTTTGCTGGAAACTTTTACACACATCTAATATATTAGACAATAAAGATATATTTCCTGATTTCAAGGTTAATTTATGATTGCTTGAAATCATTTAGATACATTTTTCAAAATTTTTTTTACATTGATATTAAAAAAAAATTGTGTCATGCTTAGATTTCCATCTGGAAAATATCCTTGATTGCCTCTCTCGTTGACCAGGCAAATAAAACAATCTGGTGACCTTGGATTTGCTGTATTTTTTTGTGGGTAATAGGAGAAATTTTGAATGGAAAATAAAGGTAAAAAAAGAAGGTTGGAATATACTCAAGTATTTGTTTTCAGATATTTTACAAAACTTAAAAAAAAACAAACATATTTGAAACAGTAAGATTGAAAATATCATCAAAACTTGCTCACGAAATAAATTTTCATTATAGTTTTATTTCCTTGTGTTTTTATAGTTTTCTCTTCATTCTTAATGAAAGACAATATTGTGGGTTATCCCGCTTGATTTTCCTTTAAAAAAAAGAAAAGAAAAAAAAAAGAAAACAGAAAAAAAAGAAAAAAAAGTTAAAAAGAAGAAGAAAAAAAAGAAGAAGAAAAAGAAGAAGAAAAAGAAGAAGAAAAAAAGAAGAAGAAAAAAAGAAGAAGAAAAAAAAGAAGAAAAAAAAGAAGAAGAAAAAGAAAAAAAGAAAAAAAAAAAGAAGAAAAAGAAGAAAAAAAAGAAGAAAAAGAAGAAGAAAAAAAAGAAGAAAAAGAAGAAGAAAAAAAAGAAAAAGAAGAAGAAAAAAAGAAGAAGAAAAAGAAGAAGAAAAAAAAGAAGAAGAAAAAGAAGAAGAAGAAAAAGAAGAAGAAGAAAAAGAAGAAGAAGAAAAAGAAGAAAAAGAAGAAAAAAAGAAGAAAAAGAAAAAGAAGAAAAAAAGAAGAAAAAAGAAGAAAAAGAAAAAGAAAAAAAGAAGAAAAAAGAAGAAAAAAAGAAAAAAAAGAAGAAGAAAAAAGAAAAAAAAGAAGAAAAAAAGAAGAAAAAAGAAAAAAAGAAGAAAAAAGTTAAAAAAAAAAGAAAACAAAAAGAAAACAAAAAAAAAAAAAGAAGAAAAAAAAGAAGAAAAAAAAGAAGAAAAAAAAGGAGAAAAAAAGGAGAAAAAAAGGAGAAAAAAGAAGAAAAAAGTTTAAAAAATAAAGAAAAAAAAAGAAAAAAAAGAAAAAAAAAGAAAAACATTGCCAACAAACGCTTCTTAAGCCTATATTTTATATAGGAATAAAGTGTTGCTGCCGACACTTGAGTTTGAACATAGATCGCCAGTGAGCAAACACAGGTGATCCTATTATTAAGTAGACCATGTGGCCATAGAGGAAACCAATATATGTAGGAAGTAGCTGACAACTAACGATCACTATTTCTATCCTCTATACTATATGGATCGCTATTTCTAGTCTATCCTCTATTACTATACGAACTGCCATTCTCTACTCTAGTCACTATACTATTTCTCTATTTGGATCACTATACGGATTAGTTTCAAGCTAGTATCATCAAGTGAGTACTATTTGTGTGAGTGTTATTCAAAGGCGTCTGACACCAGTATTGTTCAACGGCATACTATAGTTGTAATCTGCAATTACAAAGTCTCTACTACATCAAGTATTACGAAAGTGACAACAAGTATTCATTGACATCACAAAACTATGAATAGGCTATAATACTCTCACTCATTCTCTTTCACAACTCCGGCTATAAGATGAAGTCACACATGGAAAAAAAAAAAGTGTCCCCCGACTGGGCTATGTTCATTTTCAATGTCTTTTCTCTCGTGATTTTTGTACTATTTCACACACGTTTATCATGTAGACCCACACAAACTTCACAAACATGCATTCTCAAATTTAAACACTTAATGAAACTAGTCTTTAAATGTTTTCTTCATTTATTGTAATTGTAATACAGTGGAACCTCAGTTAACAAATTTAATTCGTTCCTGAATGCTATTCATAAACTGAAACTATTTTTCTAATAGGAATCAATGTAGAGAAAAAAGTTACAGTACAGTAAAATTGGAAAAGAAAAGCACGGCACAACACATGAATGTATACAACATGGCGGTTGACTCAGAAATTATTCTGTTCGGGTTAATTTAATTCGGCAGTATTGTTCAAGAACCAAAATTTTGTTTGATAACCGAGGCATTTTCATCTCTAATTTTCTTAAGTATCTGTCTATATTTCTGAGATGAGGTATTATGCACACTATTTACGTTATTTGAACTATTGTCCTCATCTTTGTTGCCATATTTATCACAACATTTCGGCCGTTGATGGATGTTAATTATCAGTTAATTCCCCTCTCCAAGTTCTCCACTGCCTTAACCAGTGACAGGACCCAAAGAGTTTTGAGTTTAATACCTGGTTAAGGTAGTGGAGAACTTGGAGAGGTGAATTAACAGGAGATAACTGATAACTGACATCCATTAAACATGGTACGTGGAACTAGAACAGTCTACCCCAGCGAGCAAATATTCGATATTCCAACCACCTGAAGAAGGCCAGAGCATACAACGGCCGAAACGTTGTGATAAATATGGCAACAAAGATGAGGACAATAGTCTGAATAATGTAAATAGTGTCGAATTTTCGTTTTGAAAGCTGATTTGTTCAACATGAGAGACGTTCAAGAACCGAGGTTGCATGGTACATGCAGTGTTATTTGTTTTATATTGTTATATATAGTGTTTCACTTATTACTCAGATTCACATTTGGGTCCGCAATAAGATGTTATGTGGAGGGGGGGAATAATACCAGGAAACATGTCTTCGACAGAAACACAACAAACTTCCCACAACAATATATATAAATATAATAAAGCCATATCAAACATAAAAGTTTGGTAGATTAATTAATACTTTAAAATTTACGTCTAGCAACTACCTTTCCCTAAAAGTGAAAAATAAGATTTTGAAAGGAAACTAGGTGAAGAAACATGCAATGGCTAAACATCCACTTCATTTTTATTTTTTATTATCCAGAAAAATTAAATATTCTAGCAAAATATTTAATTTGTATGACATTGAGATTTTAATGAATAATATCGTACAAAATAGGATTAAAAAATTAAAGAACAGATGTATTCGTTACACTTTCAGTTTATCCAAAAATGACCATTTTAGTGGCTTTTTAAGGAATAATAATGTTCTAAATATGAAGAACAGGTTGCATACCTCGAGGTGGTGTAATGGTTAACAAGCTTGCCTTGCTAGAACAATTACGGCTGAGTAGTGAGTTCGATCCTCACTGGCTGCCCCATACTTTCGGCCTTGTGCCACATCTAAGCTACACTTGGAAAATCACAATATGAAGAACAGGCAACTTCTACACAGCCTTGTTTTAATGTTCAATATAAAAAATAAGAAAGAGACCATCTATCTGCTGAAACTTATTAAAACTTGTAGTGAGATACATGGACACTTTACAAGAAGTAGATTCCAAATAGTTTGGTTTGGTTTGGTTTTTGTTTTACAGCATATTAATGCTGACAAAATTTCCTTTTTTTTTCAAAAAATGTATAGCTTGGTTTGTTTTATTAAAAAAGGGTTATTTAATGCCGACAACATTTTTAGGATAGATTCGTATAAATAGAATATGTATTGTTTGGTTTAGATCGGTTTGGTTTATTTTGTTTTACAGCATATCAACCTCAATGGGTTATTTCATCCCAACAAAATTTCCTTTTTTTTTTTCAGAAATGTATAGCTGGTAATATTTTTTTTTAAAAATGTATAGTTTGGTTTGTTTTGTTTTGTGACATATTAACCTCAATGGGTTATTTAATGCTGACAATATTTTTATTTCTGGTAATATTTTCTTTTTTCAAATATTTATTGCTGATACTAATTTTTTAAAAAAGTATTTCTGATATTAAAATCTATTTTTTACACTTTCATAGTGTTTTGAGTCAGGTTGTGGGGGTCAACTATTTGCCCATAGCTGGGACCCTAACAGGTGCTACCACCCCGGGTCAGTGTGGAACTGGGAATGCCTGAGATGCCAAATGGATCCCCCACTTTTGCTAAGACTAAACTAAGGAGTGTCTTTTTTTGTCTTGAGATATAAAAAATTCAATGAAATTTCAAAACTTATGAATATTAAAATTATTTCTTTGTACTCATTTAAAAAAAGAAAATATTTATTGGATTCGCAGTGAATTTTGTATTTTGCTCTTATAGGATTTTCTTTTCTGGCCAGTGTCAATTCCTGATTGGCTTTTACCAACACCCCAGTATATGTATTTCAATTTTGTTGTTGGGGGATGGGCAGTAGTACTATTGTTGTTTTATTGATTTGTTGTTAATGTCTTCTACTGTACTGTTTTATATTTTTTGTATTTTTTTCTTATTTATTTTACTTCCTCTTATTGTCATGGGACAAAAAAAGTAAATTGGGGTAGACCTGGGAACACCAGAGGTGCCAAATGGATTCCCCCCTATTTGCTATGACTAAACTAAGGAGTGTCTTTTTTTGTCTTGAGATGTAAGAAATTCAATGAAATTTCAAAAGCCATGAATATTAAAATTATTTCTTTGTATTCTTTTAAAAAAAATATAACAGGAAATATTTATTGGATTCACAGTAAATTTTGTATTTTGCTCTTATAAACAATAATTAAGGTATTTTCTTTTCTGGGCAGTGTCAATTCTTGATTGGCTTTTACCGACACCCCGGTGCTATATGTGTATGTATATGTATTTCAATATTTTTTTTTTTTTTTTTAGGGGGATGGGCACAGGTAGGATGTTGTTTTATTGATTTGTTGTAAATGTCTTCTACTGTTCTGTTTTATATTTTTTTTTTTTTTACTTCCTCTCATTGTCATGAGACAAAAAAAAATAGTAAATTGGGAAGTTGGGTGGAAGATTATCTTGTAGGCAAGTCCCCACTCCCATTTAGAATTTGTGTCATTTTTAAAATCCGATATTAAATAAAGACTGCTTAACATTATTATTACAACTTCACAAAAAAAATTTACATCAGGATAGTTGTACTCTGGTGTCATATTATACTCAAGGATGTAACTAATTCCGTTTCCAGCTTCAGAAACATGGGATTACATTTTATACAAGAAAATATGGTATTTTAAAAATGATACATACTCACTGAACTAAGAAATACAGGACCAAACCTAATCTTATTTTTAGCGAGCTCAACATAAACAAAGACATTGTATTTTGCATCTTGTAGATATGCCAAAATATTTTTTTAAAATTCTATATGGATGTAGATGATCATGGCTGTCCAATTTCCTTTTCATTATTATTTGCAAATTGTTAGGATTTCTTGAAAATGATAGCAAACAAGTTTCAGATTTGCTTTCTGCATGATTTTCATTTCAAGAATTTCCTCCTTTGAAAGTGGTTGCCAACCAAGGCAACAAAGACCAGTCAACCCTGTTATTTAACTTATAATTTGAAGGAAGAAGGGCTGGATTCCTACCTATCCAAGGGTATTTGTGTGGAAGAAAACCCTACAGATTTGGGTGGAATTTGTACTTGCCAATATCAATCTTATTTTCCACTGAAACATGTACATTCTTCAGTAAGCAAAATGAATAACCAATCTTCTTTTTCAAAAGAAAAGATTTCAGGGATTTGTTAAGAAAAGGTATCATAGTATTGTAACCTTGGGAAAGTTACTGAATAGAATAATCAAATGAAGGTTGGCAATGAATAATACTTATTACAAGAACAACAGACATAAGATTCACCAGCTGAAGAAATAGTCAACTACTTGAAGTGAGTCAAGTGAATTCCACAATGAATCTCTAATTGTAGGATATCTACCAACTGCCCAAGATGGTCAGATGTGGCACAAGGCCAAATTGAATGTGGGATATCCGAGCCCATAGGCTCGGGCAAAAATTCCCCATAGACCCCCATATAAAATGGGATCCAGTAGCTGTTTCTCAATACGAGACTCTGCCCTTCAACAGTGTATTTACTGACCTCCCCATGCGATCAGATGTAGTACAAGGCTGGGTCTAATGTGGGGCATCTGAGCCTGTAGGCTCAGCCAAAACTTCCCGTAGAACCCGTATAAAATGGGGTCCAGTAGCGGTTTCTCAATATGAGACACAGCCCTTCAACATAGCCTCATCTGGGGATACTCCCTGCCCGGAGGCAGATAGTTTGACCAGCACTACTGGAGACAAATCTCTAACTGCAGACCAACATACAGTATTTACTACTGTATTTATGGGAAGGAAGACATACCCATTATCGTCTGTAGGTATGCTACGTCACATAGGCAAACATTTCCTACAAAATAATCAATCTCAAAAAGCTTCCAAAGAACTCTACCGTTATTCTATGATTTGAAGAAATCATATTCAAGATGACTTTCATACTGTCAATAATTCTTCAAAAATCATCTCTTCTTGAAATATATTCAGTTCCAAAAGGATTCCAAAGAACTCTACCGTTATTCTATGATTTGAAGAAATCATATTCAAGCTGACTTTCATACTGTCAATAATTCTTCAAAAATCATCTCTTCTTGAAATATATTCAGTTCCAAAAGGATTCCAAAGAACTCTACCGTTATTCTATGATTTGAAGAAATCATATTCAAGCTGACTTTCATACTGTCAATAATTCTTCAAAAATCATCTCTTCTTGAAATATATTCAGTTCCAAAAGGATTCCAAAGAACTCTACCGTTATTCTATGATTTGAAGAAATCATATTCAAGCTGACTTTCATACTGTCAATAATTCTTCAAAAATCATCTCTTCTTGAAATATATTCAGTTCCAAAAGGATTCCAAAGAACTCTACCGTTATTCTATGATTTGAAGAAATCATATTCAAGCTGACTTTCATACTGTCAATAATTCTTCAAAAATCATCTCTTCTTGAAATATATTCAGTTCCAAAAGGATTCCAAAGAACTCTACCGTTATTCTATGATTTGAAGAAATCATATTCAAGCTGACTTTCATACTGTCAATAATTCTTCAAAAATCATCTCTTCTTGAAATATATTCAGTTCCAAAAGGATTCCAAAGAACTCTACCGTTATTCTATGATTTGAAGAAATCATATTCAAGATGACTTTCATACTGTCAATAATTCTTCAAAAATCATCTCTTCTTGAAATATATTCAGTTCCAAAAGGATTCCAAAGAATTCTACCGTTATTCTATTTTGTGATGTCAACAAACATTTGTTGTCACTTTCATAATACCCGTTGTAGTACAGACTTTGTAATCGCAGACACAACTATAGTCAGTGGCATAGCTAGGGGGGGGCGAAGGGGGTGGACCGCCCCGGGTGCCAGCACAGGAGGGGTGACACAATGTCACCCCCAACGAAATTTTCAAACAGGCTAAGGTGCCAAAGATAGTCTGAAAACAGTGGTGGAGAGACAGGGTTTCGCAGGCAGGCATATGACCCCCCAGAAATAATTTATGACCCCCAGTTTTGTCCCCCCACCCCCGTCAGAGATTTTCTAATGAATTGTCAGGAAATTTGTGAGTAGGAAAATTAGCAATGTTTTCAGCTTTCATGTGTTTCAGTTGCTACAGTCTTGGTGACTAACAAGAGACATTGTTGTAACATTTTATCGGATGCTATGGTGTTTTAACTCTGTGTCATTAATAACCACAAAGCGAAATACGAAGCCAAAAGTGCAACAATTTCAGTCTTGCCTGTGTATCAATTCACTAAGATACAATTTTCCATTGAGTGAGCGATATACTTTTGAATAGGAGGAAGCCAAGCACTGAACTGGACTGCAGTTCCTGCAGTTTATCATCAAGTGGAACTTTGTTGAGTCATTGCCATATCTTACGCTGACTCTAAGATTCTTTCTGACAATATGTGTTTCTGTGGCATTGTGTGAAAGATGTTTCTCCAAAATGAAACTTATAAAAAATTACCTCCGGTCAACCATGAGCCAGTCGAGACTGTTGGATCTGGCTGTGCTGTCCATTGAAAACGAGCTTACAAGACAAACAGATTTTGACGATGTCATTGACCAGTTTGCCACAATGAAAACAAGAAAACATTCATTCTAAGACCATATTATCGGATGTCATTCTTTTGTGTATTGCCGTGTTTTGTATTTAGTTGTTCTGAAAGTGAACAGCTGCATTTTAAAAATCTTTTGATTTGAACTGATTATTTTGTGGTATTGGATTTTGTCTTGGATCATACATGTAAACAGTAACGTGCCGGTCAGTAGAGTAAAGTAGAGGTAGAGCATGTATGAAAATTTAGCTACAGCTAACCATTCAGCATCGGGTGAATCGGGGTCATTGGGGTGACATTTGACTATAATATTCCATTGAACAATGCTGGTGTCAGACACCTCGAATAACACACAGACTAATAGTACTTGCTTGATAATACTCACTCAAATAGTAATCCATGTAGTGATTTGAATAGAGAAATAGTATAGTGATTAGAGTAGAAAATAGCGGTCTGTATAGTACAGAAGATAGGCAAGAGATGCAGATCAATTAGACATCACACTACTTTCCATGTACGCATTTCCTCTATGTTCACGTGGTCTACTTAATTCAATAATGGGATTGCCTGTGTTTGTTCACTGGCGATCTGTGTTCAAAATCAAATGCCGGCAATGACACTTTATTCGTATATAACATTATTATTTGAAGATATTACAAATGTAAATGAAATCGTACTTGAGATTAAGTTTATACTGAGGCTATTTCTCCAAAAACCATTTTTAATGAAATATGTTCAGTTTCAAATTGTATAGGAAATTAAACTGGTGAGCCAAGTCCAATTTCTGGCCATGTCTGCTGTATTAACCTTTACACTAATGCCCTTGGGAAAGGCATGAATCGATATCTTCATCCTCCTCAGACAATAGATTAAATTTTCCAGAGTAGACTTGGATCCCCAGCCTTGGCTTGCAGCCAGTCAATGAGAAGGGCAAGTCTGAAATCAAAATTGCGAAAAAGCAACAGAAAACTACTCGATAATCTTTACCAAGAAGACATGGAAATTCAAAGATAACAAAGCAAAGAAAAATTATTGCCTACACCTTAAAGGGACATGCCAATAAAAAAAGAATGCAAAATAAGTAGCAGACTGAAATGAGTAAAGGACGGCGCTTTGTCTTGAGCTATGGAATTATATAAACATCTCCTCTCTCGTGATTATGCCTCCAAGCCTGATTTCTTTATTTATATATGTAAACTGTTGAGGTGTGCAATTTCTATCTTTGGAGTAAGCATACCCCAAGCATGATGGGTGAGTCATCACCTATTACTTTAATCTTGTTAAACTGTCTTGTCTGGATAATATTTGTGTAGCACTGTGCAAAGAAAAAAAGTGCTTATCTTTTTCTATGCATCTCTCTCTCTCCTGTCCAATAATGTCACTATGGAACAAAAGAAGAATCTGATATGAAGATGACAATCTTGCAGAAGAGAAAGCATCAAAGTTTAACCAGAATCAAAGACAGGAGAGTAAAAGAAAAAGATATCTGTTCATTGAACGAGTGATATGCACATACTTCCATTCCTAGTTTTGTTTCTGGTAAGTCACTGTCACGTCTATTACAAGTTCCTGTTTTTAAGAACTCTGGTGAACTTTCTGACCCCCCCCCCCACCTCTAATTATTGCCCTGTAAGTCTCCTACCGTTTTATGGCAAAGTATTTGAGGTTTGTTTCAATGCTGAAGTAGTTAAGCATCTGACCTCTCACAACTTACTCTCTGACAAACAATATGGTTTAATTCATTTTTCAAGCCATAACTGTAACACATATCTCTTAATACACAACAAAAATTCAAGGCAAGAAAACCTCAGACTCTTCTTGTATTTTTTCCAAGTAATTTATCTGAACACACGTTATACACATCTATAAAAGACTGCATACACTTTGCTTATTCTTTATCTTATCTTTCTGTCAGATTCCAATCCATATTTGATCAACATTTGCATCCAAAACCATAATTTTCCTTTTCCAGACCATAATAGTAACATTTATCTTTTAGAACTCAATAAAAATTCAAGGTAAGAAAAGCCCAGTCACTTCTTGTATTTTTTTTAACTAAATAACCTGGACACTTATTACACGCATCTATAAAAAAAAACATCAAAGAAAAACTGCATACCCTTTACTTATTCTTTATCTTATCCTTCTGTCAGATTCTGATCCATATCTGATCAACCTTTGACCCCAAAACCGTAATTTTGCTCAGTATTTCTGTCTCTCGTTTCTCCAACACTACAGACAAAAAATAATACTTGTTTTTTTGTTTCCACTTCTTGCTGTTCCTCCTCCTCCTCTTATGGGCAACAACCTCAATCACTAACCCTCTACCTTGAATGGCTCATGGGCCTTGTATTGGGTGAACAAGTAATAAACTATACCCAGCAGCAAGACCTCAGATTGGGAGGTTTTGAGGAGTATGGAACAACCACTTAATTGCTGCTGTTCCATAAAAAGTAACATTGATCTTTTAGAACTCAATAACATTTCCAGGTAAGAAAAGACCAGACACTTGTATTTTTTTTTAACTAAATAACCTGGACACTCATTACACGCACCTAGAAAAAAAAACATACAAGAAAAACTGTATACACTTTACTTATCCTTTATCTTATCCTTCTGCCAAATTCAGATCCATATTTGATCCATATTTGATCTACATTTGACCCCAATCTCACAATTTTACTCAGTATTACTCCCTCTCATTTCTCCAACACCACATAACAACCAGGTAATAAATAATACTTGTTTTGTTGTTTTCACATCTTGCTGTTTCTTCTTTTTTACAAGTATTTTTGTATATGCAAATGTTAGGCAGTTTATAATTATTTACTTAGAGTTATAACTCCCCAACAACGTTCATGTATACAGGCATCCATTCTTAAAATCAACCTTGTACCACATCCTGTCTTCTTGGGGATGTTGTTCCATTTTTGTATATGTAAATGTTAGGCAGTTTATAACTATTTACTTAGTGTTATAACTCCCCTACAACGTTCATGTATACAGGCATCCATTCTTAAAAACAACCTTGTACCACATCCTGTCTTCTTGGGGATGTTGTTCCATTTTTGTATATGTAAATGTTAGGCAGTTTATAACTATTTACTTAGTGTTATAACTCCCCTACAACGTTCATGTATACAGGCATCCATTCTTAAAATCAACCTTGTACCACATCCTGTCTTCTTGGGGATGTTGTTCCATTTTTGTATATGTAAATGTTAGGCAGTTTATAACTATTTACTTAGTGTTATAACTCCCCTACAACGTTCATGTATACAGGCATCCATTCTTAAAAACAACCTTGTACCACATCCTGTCTTCTTGGGGATGTTGTTCCATTTTTGTATATGTAAATGTTAGGCAGTTTATAACTATTTACTTAGTGTTATAACTCCCCTACAACGTTCATGTATACAGGCATCCATTCTTAAAAACAACCTTGTACCACATCCTGTCTTCTTGGGGATGTTGTTCCATTTTTGTATATGTAAATGTTAGGCAGTTTATAACTATTTACTTAGTGTTATAACTCCCCTACAACGTTCATGTATACAGGCATCCATTCTTAAAAACAACCTTGTACCACATCCTGTCTTCTTGGGGATGTTGTTCCATTTTTGTATATGTAAATGTTAGGCAGTTTATAACTATTTACTTAGTGTTATAACTCCCCTACAACGTTCATGTATACAGGCATCCATTCTTAAAAACAACCTTGTACCACATCCTGTCTTCTTGGGGATGTTGTTCCATTTTTGTATATGTAAATGTTAGGCAGTTTATAACTATTTACTTAGTGTTATAACTCCCCTACAACGTTCATGTATACAGGCATCCATTCTTAAAAACAACCTTGTACCACATCCTGTCTTCTTGGGGATGTTGTTCCATTTTTGTATATGTAAATGTTAGGCAGTTTATAACTATTTACTTAGTGTTATAACTCCCCTACAACGTTCATGTATACAGGCATCCATTCTTAAAAACAACCTTGTACCACATCCTGTCTTCTTGGGGATGTTGTTCCATTTTTGTATATGTAAATGTTAGGCAGTTTATAACTATTTACTTAGTGTTATAACTCCCCTACAACGTTCATGTATACAGGCATCCATTCTTAAAAACAACCTTGTACCACATCCTGTCTTCTTGGGGATGTTGTTCCATTTTTGTATATGTAAATGTTAGGCAGTTTATAACTATTTACTTAGTGTTATAACTCCCCTACAACGTTCATGTATACAGGCATCCATTCTTAAAAACAACCTTGTACCACATCCTGTCTTCTTGGGGATATTGTTCCATTTTTGTACATGTAAATGTTAGGCAGTTTATAATTATTTACTTAGAATTATAACTCCCCTACAACGTTCATGTATACAGGCATCCATTCTTAAAAACAACCTTGTACCACATCCTGTCTTCTTGGGGATATTGTTCCATTTTTGTATATGCAAATGTTAGGCAGTTTATAATTATTTACTTAGAGTTATAACTCCCCAACAACGTTCATGTATACAGGCATCCATTCTTAAAAACAACCTTGTACCACATCCTGTCTTCTTGGGGATATTGTTCCATTTTTGTACATGTAAATGTTAGGCAGTTTATAATTATTTACTTAGAATTATAACTCCCCTACAACGTTCATGTATACAGGCATCCATTCTTAAAAACAACCTTGTACCACATCCTGTCTTCTTGGGGATATTGTTCCATTTTTGTATATGCAAATGTTAGGCAGTTTATAATTATTTACTTAGAATTATAACTCCCCTACAACGTTCATGTATACAGGCATCCATTCTTAAAAACAACCTTGTACCACATCCTGTCTTCTTGGGGATATTGTTCCATTTTTGTACATGTAAATGTTAGGCAGTTTATAATTATTTACTTAGAATTATAACTCCCCTACAACGTTCATGTATACAGGCATCCATTCTTAAAAACAACCTTGTACCACATCCTGTCTTCTTGGGGATATTGTTCCATTTTTGTACATGTAAATGTTAGGCAGTTTATAATTATTTACTTAGAATTATAACTCCCCTACAACGTTCATGTATACAGGCATCCATTCTTAAAAACAACCTTGTACCACATCCTGTCTTCTTGGGGATATTGTTCCATTTTTGTATATGTAAATGTTAGGCAGTTTATAATTATTTACTTAGAATTATAACTCCCCTACAACGTTCATGTATACAGGCATCCATTCTTAAAAACAACCTTGTACCACATCCTGTCTTCTTGGGGATATTGTTCCATTTTTGTATATGTAAATGTTAGGCAGTTTATAACTATTTACTTAGTGTTATAACTCCCCTACAATATACAGGAATCCCTCGATTAGTGTGGCTAATTTGTACATTGGTAACTATAAAAAAATAAATTTTCAATTACCATGGTTAAACTGAAGAATGTTTTACCACACTAATCAAGTATTATGTAGGCACTAATCGGATTTTGGTATATCAAAATGTATCACATGAATCTAAAACACATTAATTGAATTCACATTAATCGAGGGATGTCTGCATGTGTGTCTGTGTATCTCATGTGGTAATGTGTGATGTCATGAGCTGTGGTGCGATCTTTGTTTCCAGCATCCATGAGTTTGTCGTTGCTTGGAAATCTTCCATGTAAACAAAAACAGACTATCATTTTTGTTTTATCCGTGTATTGTTTAATATAATGTAATATAATTTTCATCTTTGATAATGGCTTATGTAAGCCGAAAGCTTAGATAGGATTAAAAAATACAGTGTAACCCGGATATAAGAGAGTTGTCGGGGCCCGAGAAGAAGTCTCTTATATCCGGGTTTTGTCTATTATATATACATTAACACAGGCTCTAATTTGGGACCAGAGAAAATCTATCTTATATTCGGGTTACACTGTATGACTATTGTGATTTTCCTTCTTCTTTTAATGATAATGCTATTAAGCTTATCAGACAATATGAAAAGAGTTTATATAAAATAGACAAAACATGTCTATATTATTTAATGAACCATGCATATATATATATATATATATATATATATATATATATATATATATATATATATATATATATATATATATATATATATCAAGAGGCACGGTGGAGTAATGGATAACGGCTTGGATTGAGGAATCGTAGAGCCGAGTTCGAATTCCAGTCGAATCCATTACATTCACTTATGTGCTAATACCCTTGGGAAAGGTGTGAATCCTCTTCTTCTCCCTCCAGCTATGGGTAAATAGCAGGACAGACTGGGTTCTATAGACTTGGATGGCAACTGGTCTAGGAGAAGGACAACTCTGAATTCAAAACCTGCAGAGGGTTGTTTGGGGACCTTGTGGCATTCGTTGCACCAGGTCCCTGTATTCGTCCCTCCAAAAAGTGTGGATGGCCCTGCACAAAGCCTTCACCACTATAAGCAAATCCTGTGTGGGTGTCGGGCTTTCAGTTTCTGGGGACTGATCTGTCTGACCCTCATACATCGAGTTCGACGGGAGAGTCCATCATATTATATATATATATATATATATATATATATATATATATATATATATATAAAGAGAGAGAGAGAGAGAGAGAGAAGGGATAATTTTAAAAAACAGTGGCTGCTCCTGCTATTAACGCATTGCTCTTCAGTATTGAATTGAGCACTATTGGCTACTCGAGCTTGTATACATCATGTATATAATACACTAAAAATTTCCCTTTCTCTGCTGTGCACAGATAGCTTAGGGGTAGAATCTCTGACTGATGCCAAATCGGTCTAGTTTCAATCCCAGCTTGACTTAATTGCATGTCTAGCCACATTGATGATCTGTGATACAGTTGAAACAGGCTTGTATACAGATAACTGGATATATTTTTCAAAAGAATATATGGATTTTTATTTTTAATTCAACATATTTTTTATCCCTTCAAATGTAATTTTTACTGATTACCCATATTTGAGTAGAACGCCCTATTTTTTTTAAACAATGTTGATTTTATCAAGAAAATGTTTGTTTAAACCTGTTTTGTTAGATAAAATAACCAAACTGTGCCATTCTATATTAGGAAATAATTTCTTTTATTATTTCTTAAAATAATTTCTGTATATTAAGATTGAAATTATACAGAAACTGTCCACAGTTCATATCTGTTTCTGGAGACTTTGGAGCTTTTGACTGGCTTCGGTTATTGTTGAGAATTAAAAACCCCTTTTTAAAAATGATAGTTTTAAAATTGTTTTTAATGTCATGTGAATGTGAGGTTATTTTGTAATTTAAATCTTTGTTAGAAAAATGTGGTACTCTGTAAGTTCTGAGAATTCAGATAGATTTTAAATTACATGTTAAAAAATTATAAGTGATTTTGTTGCACGTGTGGGCATGTCTGTATATATAAATATACACACATACATATTTACATTGCATCTGCAAATCTACAGATTTGCACATATTCCCTTAAGATATTTGTACATTATAAACTCTGTCAGCACATAAAAATAAACCCACATACATATATTTTATATGCACGGTACTTATTGGAAAGTGCTCAATATCCTAACATATTCAGTTGTACGGATATGAGTTTGCGACCCTGAGTTTTATGCTTTTGTGATCATCAGGAGAACTACTATTATATATATATATATATATATATATACATATATATATATACATATATATATATATATATATATATATATATATATAGTTTACGAAAAACTAGGTAATCTGTATGGGTAGACCCAATGAGGATAAAATCCAGAGAGCTCAATGTAAATCAGAGCTAATAATTTAAATAAAAACAGATTACTTTAAGGTTCCATATAATAAATTATTTCACCACAGCCCTTCCAAAGGACAGTGGATCATCAGATTTATTTCCAAATGTTGAAATGAAAAAATGAAATAAATTTACACATTTATGAATTTATATATATATATATATATATATATATATATATATATATATATATATATATATATAAATTCATTTCACTTTTGCCTTTTAAAGTCGGCTATTAATACAGTTTTCCTATTGTCTTTTACCTTTATATATATATATATATATTTAAAGGTAAAAGACAATAAGAAAACTATTATTGTCTTTCACCTATATATATATATATATATATATATATATATATATAAAAAGGTAAAAGAAAATAGGAAAACTGTATTATTAGCCGATGCATTTCATCTAATATGGACATTTTCAAGGTAAAAACAAAATGAATTTATTGAAAACAAAGTATCTATTAGCAACAAACAAAATCTCCTGAGCAACTAGAATTTAAAAAATGCTTTTGTATTGGCAAATGAAAATTACGTCAATTCTTCTAGTTGCTTCTTTTATTCATATCTATCGATCTATCATTCTGTTCATATCTATGTATCATTCCATTCATACGCATCTATCTATCAATCATTCTATTTCTGGAAATCTACAGATATGCACACATATTTCCTTAAGAGATTGGCACATCAACTCTTTCTCTGTTTTATGCTTAAATGCAGTCATTAGGCCTGATGATTGCGTTTAAGCAAGAAACAGTTTGCTGACATCAGTGTCCACTTATATATATATATAATTGTTTTTCTTTTTTAAATACCAACAAGGTTTGTCTCTCCAACTTTTTACTTATTTTTTTTCCAACTAATTTGTTGTTATGCTAGAATTAAAATTGGTAAACTTTCCATTGTTTTTTTTTCTTTTTTGGAATCTATATACTTTCAACTGTCCCTGCAGTCATTCTACTAGGACGTCCAGAAAATTAAATTTTATGTAAACTCACTTTCACCATACAAGTACCGTTTTACAACCATTATAAGATTTACATACAAACTCTAATTTCTACATGAACCACGTAGAAAACAAGTTCTGTAATAATTTCAACAAATCTTCAATATATGCCAAATATCTGTCCATATTGTTGCCATATTTATCACAATGTTTCGGCCATTGTACACTTTGGCCTTCTTCAGGTGGTTGGACTGTTGAACTGAACCCTTTATTTTGCTTGCTGGGGTAGACTGTTAATTCCATTCTCCAAGTTCATTCTGTCCATATTTCTGATAAGAGCTATTGTAACTATTTAAACTATATACATAGTTCAGACTCTGGTATCTGTCTATATTTCTGAGATGAGGTATTATGTACACTATTTACATTATTCGGACTATTGTCACCATATTTATCAAAACGTTTTGGCCATTGTATGCTACGACCTTCTTCAGGTATTAATTTTATAATACCCAGAAATTCATACACAGATGTCCTCAAGGACACATGGCACAGTGGATAAAGGCGTTGGCTAGATCCAGTGACAGTACCCAAAGAGTGTGTGTTCAATACCCGGTTAAGGCAGTGGAGAACTTGGAATAGTCCTAATAATGCAAACAGAGTTCAGACTGTCTATATTTCTGAGATGAGGTATTATGTACACTATTTACATTATTCAGACTATTGTCCTCATCTTTGTTATATTTATCACAAAATTTCAGTGGTCGTACGCTCCGGCCTTCTTCAGGTGTTTGGAATGTCGAACTGAACCTTTTATTTTGCTCACTGGGGTAGACTGTTCTAATTACACGTACCATGTCTAATGGATGTCAGTTATCAGTTATCTCCTGTTACTTCACCTCTCCAAGTTCTCCACTGCTTTAACCAAGTATTGAACTCACACTCTTTAGGTCCTGTCACTGGTTAAGGCAGTGAAGAACTTGGAGAATGGAATTTACAGTCTACCCCAGCAAGCAAAATAAAGGGTTCAGTTCAACAGTCCAACCACCTGAAGAAGGCCAAAGTGTACAATGGCCGAAACATTGTGATAAATATGGCAACATAGATGAGGTAGTCCAAACAAAGTAAATAGTTCAGACTGTTGTCCTGATCTTTATTGTCACATTCACAATGGCCAAAATTTTGTGAATGCGTCAAAAGAAATGAGAACAGTTTGAACAATGTCAGGTATATTGACAACATTTTCATATTAACAGAAAACATAGATGAATTAAAAACTCTTAAAGAAACCTTTGAAAGTAACTGTTTTACAATTTAGTCATGAACTCAACATTAGAAATAGAATCCCTTTACGGTAAAGTGATGAAAGCTCTTTAGATGCAGAACGTTCTTGCTCCTTTAAGGAACACCTTCCTGATTGACACACTTGTGGATTGGTGAGAGTATTTATGCATAGTGTGGGAGATAGATAGCTAGTTTGTTTGTTTAACCAGCATATCGACCTTTGTTGGGCCATTTAATGCTGAAAAGGTTTTTCTTTTTTTTTTTCAAAAAATTATAGCTGATAATATTGTTTTTAAAAAATATTTTTTCAAAAACGTATAGCTGGTAATAATATTGTGTCAAAAACATATAGCTGGTAATAATATTGTGTCAAAAACGTATAGCAACCCTCGTCAGTACTGGAAAGAGCAATAACAACTACTGGAATTTAGAAACCTATTTAATTCCCAAACTGTTTAAAGAGAAAGATTTTATGAATTTTTAAAATGAAGATAATTAAGCAAAGACTGGTAGAATTTGCAAAACAAAGCTTCCCTACCGGAATATGGAAAAGGCGTTCAGCCTTCTTGGCCCAAGCTGTAACAATCTTTATCTTATCACCAGGGAAACATGAAGTCTATAATTATTCTGATAGAATATTACATGCTTACTCTTTAATAATTCCAGACATACTTTTCCTCAAATGCTGCCTCTAAATGGTCCACCTGAAAGCAGTATTGTTTGAATCAGTTGTTTCATTCATAGTTTCGCCCAATACCACAAGCTGCTACAAAACCAAAACATTAAGCTTAAAACTTGAGCCATATTCTTAAACAACTTCATCAGATTGAAACTTTCATATGGATTTCATGCAGGGTGCCAAACCCGTTCAGAAATATCTAAACAGTCAACTGTGTACAAATGCTTTCTCAAATCAATGGTTAAAAATGTCTTTGAGTAAGTGAAGTCTGAGGGTCTTGGCAAAGATCATCCTTCTTTGAACCTTCTGGCCTGGCTCTATAGAATCCCAAACAACTGTACCAAATAACAGAACAAATATCACCTGAGCACTATCAACTGCAGGTACTGGGTATTGAACTCACACTCTTTGGGTCCTGTCTCAAAGTCTGTTTCATGCTAGATGCAATCATCGGGCCCGATGATTGCATCAAGTAAAACACACATGTAACTTGAAGAGAAAGTAATATTTAGCCACCCACCCACAAGGGTTACATGTGGCACAAGGCCGGGTTTAATGTGGGTTATCCGAGCCTGTATGCTCGGCCAAAAATATTCCCTATTGGAACCTGTAAAAACTGATGTTTCTGATGTTAAGTATGTGATCTTTTTGTTTCTATTTTCTTTAAAACTTCAGAATTGCTCATATTTTCGGATCCTAGTATACTGTAGATCTTTCCGTAGAAACACATTTCTGTTGCTTCAGGTCTCTTCTTCATCTGTGAGGAGATTGTCCAGCATTCGCTACCATATATGAGGACTGATATTATATAACAGTTCAGTGCACTTTTCTTTGCTTCTAATGAAATTTTCCTGTTTCTTAATACTTTGCTTAGCTTTTGGAATGCATCTTTGGCTATCCCAATATGCCTTTGGATCTCAGTGTCACAATTTCCATCCTCTGTTAAAACACTTCCCAGATATCTAAATCATTGTACTTGTTTGATTTTGCTATCCCCAATTTGTAATTTGCATTTTGGGCTGTCCCTTCTGCTAACAACCATGCATTCTGTCTTCTTGCAATTGATGCTTAGTCCTCTCTTCATGCTTTCCTTCAACACCTTCTGTAGGTGTTCCTACTGTTTTCTTTCAATGCCTGCTGTCAACACTGTGTCATTTGCATATCCTATGGCAAGGGTGTATTGAAGTTTGGGGAAAATAACTAAATGATAGGTCTCCCAGGTGCTATGGTAGTGGTGGTGGGGAGTAATAAGTTGACAAGCGGTAACAAAAGGTACAACAACAGTGCCCACAGGACCAACTTCACAAAACTGTAAGTCTTCCCCACTGCTGCCCCCACCCCCATCACTTTTATTGACAGGAAACAGAAAACCAGGATCTAGACAAGTTGCAGAGAGGACTGTTTCTGGACATTCCAAGCTATCCTGCTGCTAATGGATAAAACCCAGATGTAACTGGTTTTGACAGACATGTCCACATGCAATTGTTGGGAGGGGCTCTTTTGCATTTGTACTGATGTCT
>OZ038515.1:64227728-64235228 GCA_964036315.1 Acanthosepion esculentum | reverse complement strand
ACATCCTTCTGTAGAACTCCATTTCTATCACCTCAAGTATCTTATTCAACTGGGCAGAGACAAAGCTAAAAACAACAGGTTCTATAAAATATTAACTGGTAATGATTTACATCAGGCGTCCTTTCCGCAGACCCCCCCCCCCCAACCGCCTCTGTGTATTTGAAAGAAAAGTCAAGTCACTTATGCTCTCGAAACTTTGGCACTTTTTATGACGGACATTTCGCAAACCTTTTGTCCCTCCCCTTTTCACGTAGACAAAGAAACAATTTAATTTGTGTATTACCCTCTCCTTTCACTAATCCCCTATATGCACAGACCTTGAATGTTCATTGTATATGACCTTGAGTAACATGGAACTATAACATGGAACTAACCCATTTTCAAAAGATATGCCAACACAGTCAGGCAGGATGAAAAGGAACATGGGAGGGGAAAAAAACCCAACCCAGGTTGTACAGTAAATCATCCTAACATCGTCACAGAATAATGTCTGACACTTGAGCTACAAGGCAACATTACTTTTGAATTATAAATAAACGGATTTTTCTTCCTTTTTTTTTAAACACAATGCCACTTCAGTAAGTAGACAGCCATGGGTCTCCAATACCTCCTCTTTGTTACTGACAGCAAATTGGGAAAGTGGCTTCCCATTGCCTCCTCCAAAGGTTTAAATTCAGATTAGTGCTTCCCCTAGGATGGTCACCATTCAAGGCCAGAGAGTCTGTTCTACACTGCCATTTAACCCATAGTAGTGGGAGAGAAGAGATGGTTTAAGACAGCCTAATCTACCCTGCTATTTAATCCATAGTGGTGAGGAAGAGATGGTTTAAGAGAACCCAGTCTACTCTGCTATTTAACCCATAGTGGGTCGGGGAGAAGTGATGGTTTAAGAGAGCCCAGTCAGTTCTTCTATTTAACCTATAGTTTGGGGAGAAGAAATGGTTCAAGAGAGGCCAGTCCCCTCTGCTATTTAACCCATAGGGAGTGGAGTGGAAGAGATGTTTTAAGATAACCTAGTCTGCTCTGATATATAACCCATAGTTGGTGGGGGAGAAGTGATGGTTTAAGAGAGCCTAGTCAATGCTGCTATTTAACCCATATAAGATGGGGGAGAAGAGATGGTTTAAGAGAGACTAATATACACTGCTATTTAACCCATAGTCGGTGGGGGAGAAGTGATAGTTTAAGAGATCCTAGTCTACACTGCTATTTAATATCTGGCTGGTTATGAATGGAACAAAATAGACTCGGATTTGAATCTGGCTTGTCATTTGCATTTTTCGCTATAATAACCGTTGCACTAGTTACACATTCAAATAAACCAATTAGCTTAACAATAGTGACATTATCACCAAGAAACTCTTTGTAAACTTGTCAGTCCAATAAACTGCTGATACGCCACTAAAAATTTTACTAAGAAATAGTAATGATGATCTGCCATTATTACGATGAATCAGGAGTTCCCTTCAGTGGTTGATATTCTTCCTTGGGGGTTGATGGAACTAGCCAGGGGATCAATTAAACTCACCAATTTCCATCCAAATATTAATGCTCTTGCTACAGATCATCAAACACATCCTTCCAATTACTGACGTCCAGCAGTTCATTAAAAGGTATATCAATTTATTTTTAATGTATTTTTACTTGTATTATTTATCAAGGTTTTTTCTTCTTCTTATTATTATTTGAACAAACACACAGAAATATAGAAAGAGAAACAGAAATTGGAAAGAAAATAACAAAATGCATTTTGGTATAGGAAGAAAATTCGAGATTGAAAAAGGTATAGGATAACATGTTTCGGTATAGGAAGATAAGCGGAAATTGAAAAAGGGATATTGAAACATGTTTTGGTAGAGGAAGAGAAGTTGAGACTGAAAAAAGTATCAACCAAAATACGGTTGCCTTTAAAAGCTGCAGCATAAGATAAACAAAAACTGACTAGAGCATCAAGAAGGTCAATAAAAAGACTGATAGACAATTGATGGATGAGTATGACTTGTTCAATTTGGTGCCACTAGATAATACCAAGTGCATCCTTCAAGAATATGGACTGAAGAAATCAAATCAGCTTTAAGTCAAAAATTGAAGATGACATTTAGTTGGTCAAAGGGTAAGAATTATGGGATGCAGATGCTTGATAAGATTTCCTTCACTGATGAAATAAAGATGCAGCTGCATTCTAATATGTTTGACTTTGTCAGAAGGTCCAGAGGAAAGCAAAATGACTCACATTGCATAACGAAAATCATGTGTTTTGAACGTCTCATGCTTCTAGGCTGCATAAAAAGGGATGGTTGAAAAAAAATGGTTGAATAGTGCCAAATAAAACCTATTGGTAAACAAACATTTCATACTAAACTTAGGTGGAGGCAATATTTTTTAGCATTATCAAAGCTCCATGTCACAGATTACATGTCACAGATTACATGTCACAGATTACATGTCACAGATTACATGTCACAGATTACATGTCACAGATTACATGTCACAGATTACATGTCACAGATTACATGTCACAGATTACATGTCACAGATTACATGTCACAGATTACATGTCACAGATTACATGTCACAGATTACATGTCACAGATTACATGTCACAGATTACATGTCACAGATTACATGTCACAGATTACATGTCACAGATTACATGTCACAGATTACATGTCACAAATATGAGGCGGATTGATGAATCTGTAACAGTTTTGAAAGATATGCAACATTATACGCCCAATTTAAATCATGTATCAAATTTTGCTGAGTAGAATTCATCAAAAGAATCCATGCCATCTTGAGTGGTATGAACCCAACCACAAAGAATGGCAGCTAGTAACAGTGAAGATGGTGAAGAATTTATATGCAACCCATTAACAATGTGCATTAACTTCTTGAACTGAACATTATAGGACAATTTTTCATTGCATAAAGTTTTCTCTTTTAAAACGCAGCATCTGGCTTGGTTTACGCAAGATGGCTGAAGTCTTTGGCATGGATATTTTGTGGGAGAAGTTGTCTTACATCTTTCATGATCCTTCAGAACCCTTGCTAAAAAAAATATGACAATACTGTGTGAAAATAACTCCAGTAAGGGGAGGATCATTTGTAGAGAATTTTATGTCATGCATCCATTTGACAAAATTTAAAAATATTTTGAACTTGAAGATTTTTGCATGATACTGTAGACATTAACTGATTTTTCTATTGGATATCTTTGTTTTTCTTCATGTTATAACCTGTTCTCAATTACTTTTTTTTTTTTTTTAAGCTTTTCACCCCAGGCAAGGCTGGAAGCCACTAGCATGCAAGGGGTTACAGAGGATTTGGAGCGAGAGCAAATAGGAGTGTTAGAGGAAAGGATGTGGAGAAGGATAGAGGATAGATCAAGGCAACTGGAGATGTCGATTGACATTACACTTGATTAGTTGGAGATCATAGTCATCAGGGAAACAGGAACGAGGAAGGGAGTTCCATAGGCGTGAGGTGCGAGATATGAAGCTACTTATATCATTTATACTTATCTTTTATGAGCTACTTAGACTTGGTACGAAATGGTAAAAAAAAAAAAATATAGACAAGTGGTTGCTGCAAAGTTACTGGTCTAAATTACCTAAAATCAGATTTTTTTACTTACATTATTTTTTTTTTTAGTGATTTTACCCCAAGCAAGTCAGTAAAGCCACTAAGACACAAGAGGTGACTGGGTGCGGAAGAATTAGAAACATTTAATGAGTGGAAAGAAAAAAGAATAATCAGGATAACAGTAGATAGTTACTGGCATTTAAATTTTTGCAGATTAAGCCCTGGAAAACAATTGTAATGAAAATTTCCATTGTCTGAATAATTCCAAAATAACAATAAAAGTTTGCAGAAGAAAATCATTTAGGAGCTATCGACAATATAAGTTTGGCTTTATTCACATCTAACCAGGCTACTATTACTGGCATTGTTTACATACATTTGCCTTAATGTGTGGAAGCTTACTTAGTCAACAGCCTTTTTACTGATCTTCTTGCTGTCTTGATTACTGCACGGCTCGCGAAATTGAATTTAAAATTTGAACATTGCACAGTAATTGAGACATGTGAAGCTTCCGCACATCACTACTCGAGGCAAATGTATATAAATAAAGCCAGTAATGGCTGCTGTGCTGTAACCATGATGAGAATGAGGCTGAACTTATATTATCAATAACCCATTAATTGTTTTTATTCCACCAACTTTTATCATTATTTTTTAAACAAGCATGCAAATTTACACAAGAATTGAAATTTTCATTGCAATTGGTTTCCAGGGCTTAAACTGCAAACTAACCAATTAAAGATGGCTGGAAAGCATGGAGCCGGAAGGGAGTTCCACAAGTGAGAAGTGCTAGAAAAGAAACTGTTAGCATAGAATTTATGGCTACATCTAACCAGCTCAAATGTAAATTGATGAGATCGCAATGTTATTCTAGTAATGCACTTAAACTAAAAAATCTAGATACCATAGTGAAGATCGGATCCGAACAATTACCATTAAAGTATTTAGAGAAACAGCACAGGGAGGCAACCTTATGGTGGTGGGAAAATGAATGAAGACGAGCTGCCAGGTCAGGACCTATAATACTGCTGATTCTTCTTTGGATTTTATTAGAAACCCGAAGGTAGATAACAGGTGCACTGGACCATATGTAACAGCAATATTCTAAGCATGGATGAGTGGTAGATTTAGAGATTATATTTCAAAGATTCTGAAGAGAAAAATTCTCTTGCACTGCATAGTGAACTAAATTTCTTAGCAGCTGAACTAGTAATGGATTCACAATTTTACTATCAAACTACTGTCCTCATCTTTATAGTTATTATCGCAATATTTCAGGACAACAGTCTAGTTGATTAAAGCATTATTTCTTTAATTCCAGGGTATACTAATTGTGAGTTCAGCTTCTGGGTTGTGTAATGCAGATTTAGACTCGGTGTAAACAGAGTTATTATTATTATTATTAGAAATAATAATCAACCCACAAAGGTTATTTAATGCCTATAAGTTTTTCTGAGAGATTCATATGAAGAGAGTAAGTCTTCGTTATAAGTAATCATTTTGCAGAGCAGTTTTCATCGGTTTGTCCTATAAAGAGGGGCTTTAATGATAGCTAAATGTTGTTGATAATCGCTTTCTTCTAAGATCAGAAATTGGAGAAACTTATTCCTTTCAATTTAGTTTACTAGTTCAGGTAAGGAAACCAACTTTTTTTTAAAAATTTTTCTGAAGATCCCAATTTCTTTAATGAAATTGATGATCTTACTTGGGTTATTATTTTCAAAAAGATCTTTTAGGTTATCAGATTTGTAGTGTTTACTACGGATTTGTCGGAGATAATGGCAATTTAGTAGGATGTGTTTGACTGTACAAACTTCCTGACATGGGACACATATTGGAGATTCCTCATTTTATAGAATATGTTGGTGGGTTATGTAAGTATGTCCAATACGGCGGTGGAAACAGAGAGAGCAATAACTGAGCAGTACTAAATAAGAACAAGGAATCTAGAAACATGGACGATGGAATAAGAAGAGTCTGCTCCTATAAAGGGTTCAGTTCCAAATTTCTTGAAAGTTACCCAGACTGACAAACACTTGGCTGAAAGACAGAATGGCGGAAGGATGATTGTAACAAATTTAGGATATTATTATTATTATTATTATTTACACATAGTCTATTGTCCTCATCTTTGTTGTTGTTATCACAACATTTCGGCAAGTGTGTTCTTGGGCCTTCTTCAGGTCAGAGAATTTCCAGCTAAGTGGTACTGAGAGAATAAGGTTATAATTTCTTACATAATTAACAGTCCTCATCTTTGTTGCTATCATCAAAACATTTAAGCTGTTGTGCCCTCCAAATATCTTCAGGTGACACTTGATTTATGTAACCTTCAATGTACTAAAAGAATATTGTTAGCAATTCTTACTATCTAATGTCCTCATATTTGTTATTATCACATTTCAACTGTTGTGCCATCAGGCCTTCTTCAGGTTTGGGAATCTAGGTAAACTTGGGTGATTTCTAAGTAAGTGGTGCTACGAGAATAGGTTTATTATTTCTTATATTAATCAAAGTCGGACTAATGCTTTTTTTTGTTTTTTTTGTTTTTTTAAGGCAGTTCACCCCAAGCAAGATGGGAGTGCCACTAGCATGCAAGGGGTTACAGAGAATTGAGAACAAGAGTAAATAGGTGTATTTGAGGAAAGGATACAGAGAAGAATGGGGAACAAGCTCAGGGTGTCAGATGTCAATTGACGTTACACTTGAATATTTGAAGATTATAGTCATCAGGGAAGCAAGTAAGGAGAAGGGAGTTCCACAGGTGGGAAGTGTGAGAGAAGAAGCTGTTTGAGTAGAAGAGACAGTTACATTTAACCGTTTTGAAAGTGAAAGGGTGGGACTGAGATGCCAGCCTGGTAGCTCACTTAAATTCATGCAGTCTGGAAACCAGCGAAAGTAGCTTGTCAGAGCAGATGCCATGGAAATACTTGTAGAAGAGACAGAGGAAAGCCACGGCACATATGTGGGAAAGTGAGTGTAGACGAGATGCCAGATTCCACAGATGGGAAGTGTGGGAGAAGAAGCTGTCTGAGAAGAAGAGATGGTTACATTTAACCATTTTGACAGTGAAAGGGTGGGACTGAGATGCCAGCCTGGTAGCACGTTTAAATTCATCTAGTACGAGAACCAGCGAAAATAGCTCATCAGTACAGTTGCTGTGGAAATATTTGCAGAAAAGACAGAGGGAGGCCACAGCACATCTGTGGGATAGTGATTGTAGACTAGATTCTAAATCAGGAGCTATCATCTTGCATATTCATCTCTGGATTTTGTCAAGGACCTCGAGATGCACAGTGGGAGCACCAGACCACATATAACAGCAATATTCCATGAAAGGACGGATGGTTGATTTATAGATTTGAAGGATGGACTCAGACGAGAAAAACTTTCTGGCACAAGACAGAGAGCCAATATGTCCTCATCTTTGTTATTATTTAGAGACATGGACAGTGGAATGAGAACAGGTTACTCCTGTAAATTAAATAAAGTGTTCAGATCAAAATTCCATAAAGGTTACCTGGATTGACAGGTACCTGACGCAGGCTCGATTGATTGATTTTTTTTTTTTTTATGGCTTGTCAACTTTTTGCAGGTTTTTTAAAACCAGCAAATATTTTTGAGATAAAAATAATTTAGTGGTACAAGTTCTACTAATTGACTCATACCAGAGAGGGAGAAGACGTGGATTCATACCTCTTCCAAAGGTATTTGTGCATAAGTGAAAATAAAAAAAAAAACAACTGGAATTGGAGCTCGGCTGTCTGATTAACAATTCCAAGTCATTATCCATTACACTGCCTTCACATCCAAGCTCACACCACCTGGGTACTGACCAGTGCTTAACTTTGGTGATTGTACAAGTATCTGATGATTGATTTGTTTGTTTTTTATGGCTTATCAACCTTTAGCAGGTTA
>OZ038515.1:64192728-64215228 GCA_964036315.1 Acanthosepion esculentum | reverse complement strand
GATCAAGCTTGAACTGGAACAATTTATAAGTAAGTAAAAAATATGAACTAGAACAATCGACCCTGGTGGACAAAATAAAGGGTTCAGTTCAAAATTCCAATCCCCTGAAGAAGGCCGGAGCGTACAATGGTCAAAAAAGTGTGAATATGACGATGAGGATGAGTGTCAGAGTAATGTAAGAAATCATAATACCTCATCTCAGGGATATAGACAGATGTTCTTCAACAACTTATAGTATTAACTATTTAAGATAATAATTTCAAGTTGTGTGGATGTCTCTAATCACTATTTAGAAAAATGGAGTTGATTTAAAAAGGAAGTGTAATTTTCCGTGCTAAGGGAAGAAATACTAAACACCAAGTGGATAATAGAAGAAAGGTTTATTGTACACAACCAGTACAATTTGAACTGAGCCCTTTATTTTGTCCACCTTTTGAAGATTTTTCTAGTTCCACGTGCCATGCCTCTCCGAGTTTTAGTTCACCAGTACTGTAGCATGGTACGTGGAACTAGAAAAATCGACCCCGGTGGACAAAATAAAGGGTTCAGTTCGAAATTCCGACCACCTGAAGAAGGCCTGAGCTTACAATGGCCGAAAAAGTGTGAATATGGCAATGAAGATGAGGATAACTGTCCGAGTAATTTAAGAAATCATAATGCCTCATCTCAGCAATATAGACAGATGTTCTTCAAAAGTTAATAGTATTAACTATTTAAGATAATAGTATCAAGGTGTGTTGATTTCCCTAATCACTACTTAGAAAAATGGAGTTGATTTAAAAAGGAAGAAATTGACTTAAAATAAAGGAGATGAATGATGTCATGGAATAACCAGTCACCCCCATGAATGATTACACTATAGGTAGTAAGTACCTATAAAGTCAACTGTCTATGAGAGACTTGGGGAAGAGTGAGAGCGAGACAATGCAAGCACATCTGACCTTCCAATTAATGGCACTCACTACTAGATTGACCTGTGTGTATAACTGTACCGTATTTCATATTGTACTGGTTGTGTACAATAAACCATTCTTCTATCATTCAACTGGTGTTAAGTATTTATTGCCTTAGCATGGAATATAACAAAATATTTTTTTCATTTAAGATTTTATCGAGATTATGTATAAATTTTCTTTTTATGTTTGTGTTTCATATTACATAATATGAAAACAATGGCTAAAAACTTTCTGAAGCATCACCGCCATTTTAGCCACATGTCTGAAGACCAACTTCTCGAGAGCTCCTCTCTGCGGCTGCTCGGTCTCACGCTGTCCGCTGATCTGAGATGGAACAAATACATCGAGTCAGTTGCATCATCCACTGCAAGAAAAGTTAGTTCCCTGTGCCGAGCCAGGAAATTTTTCTCCCCAGAATCGATCCTCCAAATCTATAAATCGACCATTCGCCCTTGCATGGAGTATTGCTGCCATATATGGTCTGGGGCCCCTGCTGTTTGCCTCAGGGTTCTTGATAAGATCCAGACACGGATATGCAATGTGATTGGCCCTGATCTGTCATCTCGTCTGCAGTCGCTCTCTCACAGATGCGATGTTGCCTCGCTCTGCCTTTTTTACAAGTACTTTCACGGTAATTGCTCCGAGGAGCTGCTTTCGCTTGTCTCTAGGCCTCGTGAATTTAAACATCCTACGAGGCTGGCATCCCGTTCCCACCCCTTCACCGTTGAAACTGTTAGATGTAGACGTCTCTTTTACTCCAATAGCTTCATATCTCGCACATCTCGCCTATGGAACTCCCTTCCCTATTACTGTTACCCTGACAAATACAATCTCCAACGGTTTAAGTGTAGCATCAATCAACATCTCCAGTTGCCTTGATCTATCCACTTCCCTTCTCCACATCCTTTCATTTTTCATTCCTATCTGCTCTCGCTCCAAATCTTCTGTAACCCCCTTGCCTTGATCGACCCATTGTCTTTCTCTTTCTCCACATCCTCTCCTTTACCACTCCTATCTGCTCTTCCTCCAACCCTTCTATAACCCCATGCGTGATAGTGGCCTCCAGCCTTGCTTGGGGTGATACGCTTAAAAAAGAAAATATGGCACTACTCTTACTGCCCACCTGGTAACACCTTCCAGTTTCTTCTGCCTAATCTACTGGTGTTATGTATTTTTAAATATGGTTTTATGATTATTCAAACTATTTATATTCACACTATTTCCCTCATCTTTGTTGGCTATATCATAATATTTTAGTTAATTGAGCTGCTGAAATTTGTCTTGGAAAATAATCTAGATGGTTTTCTTAGTGAAATTACAAACTGCTAAAAATCCTCTTGACAATTCCCATGACAACATAAGAGCCAGAACGCTGCTTTTCAACACTGAAAAGAATAAAAAATTTTCTAAGAATCAATATGAATCCTAAAAACTAAATGAAGTTGTAGTACTTTCAACGGAGGAAAGTTTTGCTCAACAGTCATTCAGTAATCAAGGAGAAAATTATTAATCTTTTTACTCAAAGTAAAATAAGAAAAATGGATTTCATTTTAAAATGAATGGATCAAGCTTAAACTGTAACAATTTATAGGTAAAATGAATGATGATAATAATAATAAAATTCTCAGCATCCTTCTGTTGGACCACATTTCTGTTTATATAGGAGAAAACATTACATAATAGATCAGTGCTCTACTTTGTTACTAATGAAATTTTCCTGTTTCTTAATATTTTGCTTAGCTTTTGGAAGACATCTCTTGCTAATCTCAAACTTCGTATTTTAGTGTTGTATTTTCTATCCTTTGCTAAAACACTCTCAAGACATCAGGCTTGATTCTGGGATCTCCAATTTGTAATCCCCATGTTGCTTTTGCTGACAAAAGCATACATTGTGTTTTCTTACAATTAACACTTAGTCTTTTCTTCTCACTTTCCTTTACTACCTTCTGTGAAAATTCCTACAGTTTCCTTTCTATGTCAGTCATCAACACTATATTATCTGCATATTTAATGTTGCTAAGATTGTGGTCACCAATACTGATATTTGGTAGGATTTCTAATTTTTGCATCACTATAAAAGTTGAGTAGATCTGCCAAGAACTTTGATCTTCAAAATTTAAATGCTATATCCATCATTATCTACAGTCTTGATTACTTTTCTTCTATTGTTTTTGCTCCTTAATAATGTTTCTCTTTTTTTCTTATTTTTTCATTCAGTAACCCTTTGCGTCTTAGTAGCTTTACTACCTTGATTGGGGTTAAATGGTTAAAAACAAAAGGACACATATTTGTCTTATACTCCTTTCTGTTTTTGTATATTTACTGAATTCATTTTCTATCTATATGTAGGTGTCTTGCTCGCAGTAAAATATCCGGATTATTCTAATATCCTTCCTGAATAAATCAAGCTTACCAAGCATTTTAAATGATTCCTTGTGACACATTTTATCAAATACTTTTTACATAATCTATAATAAACCCATTTGCTCTTTCTGATTTCATTTTGATCAGAAATATTGCTTTCCTAATTACAATGTTTTTCATTAAATTGCACCATTCTTGCCTTATCTCAGGTTTAATTCTGCTGCAGGCTATATTCATTAAAATTCAGGCATTTTTGTTATGTGGCTTATCAGACAGATTATAAAAGATTTGGTAAAAGATTTGGTAAAAGATTTGGTAAAAGATTTGGTAAAAGATTTGGTAAAAGATTTGGTAAAAGAGTTGGTAAAAGAGTTGGTAAAAGAGTTGGTAAAAGAGTTGGTACAAGAGTTGGTAAAAGAGTTGGTAAAAGAGTTGGTAAAAGAGTTGGTAAAAGAGTTGGTAAAAGAGTTGGTAAAAGAGTTGGTAAAAGATTTGGTAAAAGATTCTATCAAACAACACATCAGGGAAATTGGAAATAATGTGTGAGCAATGATGAGGTCTTGTAGAAGATGCAAACAAATAAGAGGCTTATACTCCATCAGAAAGAGGCAGCTGAAGTTTCTGGGTCATGTAATGAGAAAGGAAGGCCTGGAGAATCTGATACTCACAGGCTGAATAGAGGGAAAGAGAGACAAGAGAAAGCAATGCATGACATCTGGCGGGCTTAAGCAAGTGGATATCAGAACATGGTTTGGGGGAGATGGCAGGGGGACAAAACATATTGAGAGCTACAAGGAATAGGGGGAAGTGAAGAGCCATGATCGCCTACATCCTTTCAGCTCATAAAATGAAAGTGTTCCCACATGTACACAAAATATGATTTAGAGTAAAGGTCTGTAAAAAAATGAAAATAGTTATGATACACATGAATAAAAGGGAGCAAGACCTGAGTAACTTGAGGTAAAAATGTTTAATTTGATAGAGCGAATCTGTCCTATCACGTACTCTGGAATCTGACTTGTTTAACAGCATATCAACATCTTATGGGTCATTTAATGCCAAAATTTAATTTTCTTAGGTGCTTTGAAGTAATAAAAATGTATGTTATTCTGCTTTCACAATTGAATACATGGTAGATGATACTCAGCTTTTGTGCATATACATGTTTGTGTGGACATAATTACTGGAGAAGGTGATATGCATATTTTATGTTGTAGTTTTGTTGAAGTTAGAGTTTGATTTTGTTTAGTGGTATAATATCCACTATGGATTATTTAATGCCAAAATCAAAATATTTTGAATGGAATTGTATAACTTCAGCTACAGATAATATGTATTGCTAGTCATTTTGCTTTAAAAATGTATTGGTAATTTTATTATACACATGTATTGTTGGTATTTTTACTATAAAAATGTATTTTTATACTTTCATAGTGTATTGTTTCAGTTTGGAGATTCACAATTTGTATAGATGGGACCCTAAAATGCTACCACCCAGGCCAGGGTGAACCTGGGGAAACAGCAAATAAGAGCTGGTTCCAGGCTCTCAAAACCTCCATTCTCCCAATTATAGGCATTGCTGCCAGATGTAGTTTGTTGTCATATCCAGGACTATGTATTCTGGGACATGATCCAAATAAAAGAGGAGAATCAATGCTGGAGCAGAAGGTAAAATAAAAACTGGATTTGATGGACATCACTAAGAGACTGCAGTTAAACCAAATACAAAGACATGAGAGAGATTGTGCTCAGAGAAACAGTTCCCACCATCAAGACATCTTTCATTTTTTTATTGTTTTGTAAAACATGTCACACAAGTGTCAAATGTAAAATCAAATAACTTTTCTTTTATCTTTCTTCTGTTCAAATTTACATCAGACTCAATTATGGGTGTGTCTCTATACACAGTGTTGTAGGGTAGCATAATTCTTATCAACATAGAAAAGAGAAATGATAAAATAAATTTGGATTTCAGCTAAGGTCATTTATATCAGGGGTCAGCCACCTTTTGCTAACTATGTGCCGACTTTGGGTTTTAAAATCATTCAGTGTGCCAACAGCATATGTATTTTTATACAAATCAAGGTCAATATACCTGTTCTACAATATATTTTATATAGTAATATATAGTATATATACTTTAGTATATAATGAAAGAGCTAAATATCTTCTTTACGTTGTAGTAGTTATTTGTTCAGACTTTGTGATGTCATTTGCGGCTGTGTGCCATTGGAAATTGTGGTTGCTGCTGTCGAAAGTCTTCAAGCAATGTGATTTTTGTTATTTGGTAAAGCTCTTCGTGATTATGTAGCACCAGTCTATACGGACTGAGGAAGGATTTTCTTCTTTAATGTCTAACGCTGAGGTCAGCAACCTTTTGCTATGTGCCAACTTAGGGTTTTAAAATCAGTGTGCCAACAGCGTATGTGTTTTGATACAAATCAAGGCCAAGATACATGTTCTACAATATATTTTATATAGTAATAAATAGTATATATACTTTAGTATATATTAAAATTGAAAGCGCTAGATACCTTATTTGCATTGTAGCAGTTATTGGTTCGGGCTTTGTGATGTCATTTGCGGCTGTGTGCCATTGGAAATTGCTTGGCGTCCCACATGCGGCATGCGTGCCATTGGAAATTGCTTGGCGTCCCACATGCGGCATGCGTGCCATTGGAAATTGCTTGGCGTTCCACATGCGGCATGCGTGCCATTGGAAATTGCTTGGCGTTCCACATGTGGCATGTGTGCCATTGGAAATTGCTTGTCATGTCACATGCAGCATGCATGCCATTGGAAATGGTTTGGTGTGCCACATGTGCCATTGGAAATGGCTTGGTGTGCCACATATGGCATGCATGCCATTGGAAATAGCTTGGCGTGCCACATATGCTGTAGGTTGCCGACCCCTGATTTATGTCAAATTCCAATGACCAGCCCGATACGTAAATTACAAATTGGAGATGCCAAAATAAAAAGAAAAGAGTAGTGATCTGTTAAATAATATCAGTCCTCCTATATAGCAGTGAATGCTGGAACCTCATTGATAAAGAAGAGTATGAAGCAACAGAAATGTGTTTCTATAGGAGAATGATGGAAATACCATGGACTTAATATGTGAGCAATGACAAAGTTTTAGGGAACATAGAAACGAAAAGGAAACTTAAAGTTAAAGTCAGGAGAGAGTTGAAATTTCTAAGGCACATAATGAGGAAAGAGGGCTTGGAACATCTAATACTCACATGACAGAAGAAAACAATGCATAACCTACTTAGTGCGTTTCACTAAATGGACAGCAGAACAAAGTTTGGGACAAATAGCAAAAAGACAAAATTTGTTAAGAACTACAAAGTACAGGAAATTGTGGAGAGTCATGTTTGCTTACATCCTGAAGAGAGACAGCACATAGACTTTTCAAACCATTAAAATAGGAAAATCTAAGGAAATAGTCATAGAAAATTGATGGATTTTACACTTCTCTGTTAAGATCAAAAAGAAATATGAATGAAGAAAAATGGAGAAATATTTAAAAAAAGAAATTGAAAGGAAGCAGGGAAGAAAGTTATGGTGAAAAAGAAAAGGGAAGGGAAGCAAGAGCCAAAAAAGTGGAAAACAAAGCAAGGGCAAAAAATCAGAAGCAAAAAAATATGGGAAACAAAGCGAGAGCAAAAAAATATGGGAAACAAAGCGAGAGCAAAAAAATATGGGAAACAAAGCGAGAGCAAAAAAATATGGGAAACAAAGCGAGAGCAAAAAAATATGGGAAACAAAGCGAGAGCAAAAAAATATGGGAAACAAAGCGAGAGCAAAAAAATATGGGAAACAAAGCGAGAGCAAAAAAATATGGGAAACAAAGCGAGAGCAAAAAAATATGGGAAACAAAGCGAGAGCAAAAAAATATGGGAAACAAAGCGAGAGCAAAAAAATATGGGAAACAAAGCGAGAGCAAAAAAATATGGGAAACAAAGCGAGAGCAAAAAAATATGGGAAACAAAGCGAGAGCAAAAAAATATGGGAAACAAAGCGAGAGCAAAAAAATATGGGAAACAAAGCGAGAGCAAAAAAATATGGGAAACAAAGCGAGAGCAAAAAAATATGGGAAACAAAGCGAGAGCAAAAAAATATGGGAAACAAAGCGAGAGCAAAAAAATATGGGAAACAAAGCGAGAGCAAAAAAATATGGGAAACAAAGCGAGAGCAAAAAAATATGGGAAACAAAGCGAGAGCAAAAAAATATGGGAAACAAAGCGAGAGCAAAAAAATGGTTTTCCATTCATGTGAGTTATCAGTAATCTCCTGTTAATTTCCCTCAGAAAGTTCTCCACTGCCTTAACTGGGTATTGAACTCACACTCTTTGGGTCCTGTCACTGGATCTAACCAATGCCTTTATCCAGTGTGCCATGTGTCCTTGAGGACATCTGTGTATGGATTTCTGAGTATTATAATGTCTTCAGCAACCTTTTTTTACCAGTGCTCATATTGCAATTTTTGGCACAGGAGATAACTGATATCCATTAAACATAGCATGTGGAACTAGAACAGTCCACCCCAGTGAGCAAAATAAAGAGTTCAGTTAGACATTCCAACCACCTGAAGAAGGCTGGAGTGTACAAGGGCTGAAACGTTGTAATAAACATGGTGACAAAGATGAGGTCAATAGTCTGAATAATGTAAATAAAATGAAATATATTAGATTAAGATCCGTTTCCTACTTGTTCTTTATCCTGTCATTTTGTTGGATTCCTATTCATACTCTCTCTCTCTCTCTATATATATATATATGTATGCTTCTCTTTAAAACACACACACATATATATATATATATATATCTATATCTATATATATATATATATATATATATATTATATATATATATATATATATATATATATTTTAAAGAGAAAAGAGAAGCCACAAACCTTTTTGGTTATAATTTATATTATACTCTCTTTTCAGTATTTTTTGCTACACGTGTTTAGAGTTTTATGACCTTCATCAGGTGAAGAATGGTTATTTTCATATGCTATTTCAAGGAATTAATTTGTTTTCTTATATTTAATCATATATATATCTTTTTTCCTTTTTATACTCTTGTGGGACTTGCTATTTTCATCCCGTTTTGAATTTTAATTGTTTGTAATTAAAATTTCCCTCCCCATTCATTATATGGAGTGTGTCTTTGATTGTTTTCCAATTTGCCAACGTATGCCTTTGAAAAAGTGTTGGTCGAAATGTTTCTAAGGTATAACATGACGTCCGTTTTGTCTAAATCTGTGTTTTATTTCTGTGGGTACAAATTACTTTTTGTATATATATATATATAAGGAAGAGATATGAGAGTGAGAGATTGTTTATCGTTTTTTATTTTATTTATTTTTTATTTTATTTTTCTTTCATGTATATTTCTTAGATAAAGTTTAATTTTAAAATTATGCAAAAAATCATTTAATCAGAATCATTATAAAAAGACAACAATTCTAACAATATGCTAGAATAAAAGATTGGAGAAAGAGAAAAGATTGGAGAAAGAGAAAAGATTGGAGAAAGAGAAAAGATTGGAGAAAGAGAAAAGATTGGAGAAAGAGAAAAGATTGGAGAAAGAGAAAAGATTGGAGAAAGAGAAAAGATTGGAGAAAGAGAAAAGATTGGAGAAAGAGAAAAGATTGGAGAAAGAGAAAAGATTGGAGAAAGAGAAAAGATTGGAGAAAGAGAAAAGATTGGAGAAAGAGAAAAGATTGGAGAAAGAGAAAAGATTGGAGAAAGAGAAAAGATTGGAGAAAGAGAAAAGATTGGAGAAAGAGAAAAGATTGGAGAAAGAGAAAAGATTGGAGAAAGAGAAAAGATTTGTTCGTAGTGTAGATCTTAGCAATCTCAGAACATTAAGTTTTTCTTTCCTTTCTAAACCAAGAACTTTTAACTTAAAGAAAACACTTCATGGCTTCTCTTTGGCACATCTGATATGCAAGCATCATTATTTGTGTGCTTTGGGGACATTTTTAAATAAACCTTATGAATTTTTTGAACATTGTTTAGGTTCATCATGGGTAAGGGAAAACAGAAAATAGAACTGCAGATAAGGAGGTGACTGTAATTAATTCTTCATGTTTGTATGAAGAAATTTCTTGTTAACTTTTATCTGTTGCTTTCTGATGATTAATAAACTCGACAAAATTGATCATCTGAAATGTCACCATGTGTAATATTATGATGTAGCTTAGTCATTCAAATATTAAAATTAAAATTAATTTATTTCATTCGATATCTGTGGTCACCATCATGTATCCCATGTTATAACTGGAGATTCTGCAGATATTCATGCCAATTAACTGGGTTCAAATATTTTTTAAAAAAATCATTTCACCTCAAGCAGGGCCGTAAATCCACTAAGATGTAAGTGGGCTACTGAGTATGAATATGTTATGGTGAAACACACCTAGTCTATAGATAATAGACTCTCCCATCTAATATAAGTAGGAGTCAGTGAGGGTTGACGGGAGTCGAATACGAAAGTAGTCAGCTACCACAACTAGATTACTCTGCATAATACTTATTATAACAAGTTCCGATTTCATTTAACTCTTTCAAGAGTAAAAGGGTGGGACCTAAATGCCAATCTAGTAGCACGCTTAAATTCATGTAATCGGGATACCAGGGAATAAAGCCTGTCAGAACAGTTGCCATGAAAATATTTATAGAAAAGACAGAAGGAAGCCACATCACATCTGTAAGAAAGTGACTGAATTTGAGATGCCATATTAGGATCAATTCCACAAGGCCGAGAACAAACTGTTAGCATTGAACTTATATCTAGCCATTTCAACTGTAAAATGATGAAACCTTCTCGTCAATCCCATAGTATACTTAAATTCACAATGTCTAGGTACCAAAGAGGAAAGCTAATCAGAACAATTAGCATGAAAATATTTATAGAAAAGGCTATGTTATGATGGTGGGAAAGTGACTGAAGCTGAGATGCCAGGTCAGGAGCAATAACATTGCAGGTTCATCTTTGTATTCGATCATGAATCTCAAAATATATAAGACCAGGTATGGGAGCATAATTTAAAAACTGGACAAATGACAGACTTATAAATGTCTAAAATAGAATCTAGCAAGAAAAACTGTCCGGCACAACACAGTAAACCAACTTCCACTGCAGCAGTCATAGCAACTGTTTCAATATAATCTTTCCACTTCATCTCAGTAAAAAAAAAAGAAATTAGCCCAAGAACACAGAAATTGAGGCATAGCAATAGAGATTTTTCAGATCAGTGGATCAAGTGCATTAAAAATAAAGGAAATAGCAATACAGAAGTATCAAAATTTCGTCTCCCAAAATCCCGGATCCTTTGTATGAATAATTACCCTATGCACGAACTGCTGGCAGGCCGACGATGGCAATGGCAGCAGTCCTCTGGTGGCAACCACTGGCAAGTCTCTAGTTGTCCGCCAGTTGTAACATTGCTGAGACAAACATGCCGACAGCCTGACAGTGGTAAACACTGGTGGCAAGCCAACCAGTGGCAGATTGGTGGTTTGCGTATAGGGTAATTTGCAATAGTTTTAACAATGTTAATAATTGCTATACATAAGTAAATTTAAATTTTCTAATACGTGAATAGGCATTAATTCAGTCTGCAAAAATATAATATTAATTTCAAAACAGCATATATATATATATATATATATATATATATATATATATATGTATGTATGTATGTATGTATGTATGTATGTATGTATGTATGTATGTATGTACATTTAGGCAGCAAGTTTTCATCCAAGCAAGTTTGGTTGAATAATTTAGTTGAATTATGTCTATTTAGTTTAATTTTGATCATAGTTTAATCGCAGAGTTCTAAAAAGAAACATGTCCACATTCACAGTTTAGACAGATATTAATCCAAAATAAAACAGGACACCACCAAGATAATAAGCAAAATCTAAAAATTATAGAAGTTCTTTATATAAGATAATTGCAGCCAAACACAAAGTCAACTACAAGTATAGCAAAAGCATTCTTAAATGTTTATAGCAGCAAAGTCTTTAAAAATTCTAAATTAGAATTGTTGAAAACTGCAATTTAAAAAAATCTTCTAAAACCCTAAACTATACTAAAAAAAAAAAAAAAAAATCACCTATGTTACCTCCCTTATATAACAGGTAAATATTTTGAATCTTACAGTGATCTGCACAAAAACATATATATAAAAAAAAAAATAATCACGTAAGTTACCTCCCTTGCATAATGGGTAAATATTTTAAATTTTGCTGTCATTATGCACACATATCCAGAGACACTCAACCCATGAAGATGATCTTGGAAGAGTTTAAAAGTACTTGGGAAAATAAAAATTATTTGAATGAAAATTTTGGAATTTTTCTTGATTAATTTTCTACAGCCACCAAGAAATTAAAAGGATTAAAATTAAAAGGATTAAAATTAAAATGAATAGACATAATACATCTAAATTATTTAACCAAACATATATTAGCTGGCAAAACATTTCTTTCAATTATTAAGGAGAAAATTTACCTAATAACCAAAACAAACTTTTCAGCCATCCCAGTATATGTATGGAATATTAAGATAAAAAAAAATTGTCACTTAGTTGGTCGATATTATACACAGCACCTCAACGGTAGAGTTTTGTAGATTAACTGTTTTTGTTATTGCTCAATCCACTATTCAGGAGGTTTAAGCAATTAACTGCCATTTTACTCAATTTGCATATTCCATTTTGATGATGTAATCAGTTTATGTGCTAATTGGGACACCCTTATTATTGGTGTTAGTTTTATTTTTTTTTCTGTGCATGTGCAGATACACATACATGTCAAATGTCTTGGTTATTTCTTCTTTCCATCATTTTTCTTGTCCCCTTATACTCTCGCCCTATTCCTTTTCTGTCTGTAAGTGTCAAAGATAATGTAACAATGTCATTTTTGGTATCAGACAGACCCTTTTTAATTTTCTGAGGGCAATTCATTTTCTCACACTATATAAGAATTATTTTTAAATGATTTTTTTTATCCAACATTATTTCTCTGTCTATATCTCTGAGATGAGGTATTATGATTACTTGTATTATTTACATACTGTTATGCTCATCTTCATTGCCATATTCACAACGTTTTGGCCATTGTACACTCTGGCCATCTTCAGGTGATTGGAATTTTGAACTTGACTCTTTATTTCGCCCCCCCCCCCCAGGGTAGATTGTTCTAGTTCCACGTGCCATGCCTCTTCCAGAAGTCTCAGTTATTTCCCTTTAACTCAATTCTCCAAGTTTTGGTTCACCATTGCTGTGGCATAGTATTGAGCTCACAACTCTTTGGGTCTAGTCACTGGATCTAACCTACGTCTATGGCAATGAAGACGAGGATAACAGTCCAAATGATATAAATAATGCAAGTAAGAAACTGCATAGAGCTTATGGTTACATCTAGACATTTTAAATTTAAAATGATGAGACCTAACTATCAATCTAGTACTGCACTTGAATTCATAAAGTCTAAGAATCACAACAATTATCATGAAAATATTTATAGAAAAGCACAGGGGAGCTACATTATGTGCTAAAGTGACTGGAAGCTGAGATGCCAGTTCTGGACCAATAACATTGCAAATTCTTTGGATTTTACCAAGAATCTCTAAATACAAAGCAGAATAATCAGACAAGATGTGGCAGCAAATATTCAATGCATGGATGAATGAGAGAACATGATACAAATAATAAAAGAGCACAACAGTAAAATAACCAACAAACCACTCATGCAACCCAAACACACCTGAAACTGCAAAATAAAAAATGAATGCCCCTTAAATGGCAATTGCTTGCAAAACAATGTAATATACCAAGCCATAGTAAAATCAGGAGATAATGAAAAATATACTACGCACACAAAACATCCATCACAAATAGGAACAGCGTAATGCTTTCTAAAAATATATGAGAAATTAAAAACAAAAATCAAATAAAAAATATCATGGAAAATAAGGAAAATAGTATGAGCTTGCAATAATAAATCCCAAAACTGTAAACTTTGTCTGAAGGAGAAAATAACTATAATCGCCTTACCAGACAAACACAAATTACTAAACATATGATCAGAATTTATCTCAAAAGGCAGACAAAGAAACATTTTTTACAATGTTACTTAAAAATCAAAAATTATAATGAATACCTTATAAATACCACTATGATAAATAAAAATAAATAAATAAAAAATCTGAATAAGTAAATAATGAAAAATTAACAAACTACAAATGTACATATAAACACAAGTAAATGAAATAATAAACAAAAATAAATAAAGAGTAAAAAGTTAACACTATAAAATAGCTACAAATAACCACATTTGGACCCACAATTACTTTTGCTCATTATTCTCTCGATTAATTTGAAGCATAACCATTAACACTCATCCAATAACTGCTAGGATAATACAATAGACGTTACTACCCATAATGCACCACTGACCAGCATATATAGCCAAGTGAAAACACAACACCTGAAGATTGCATTCAAACATCAGATTTTCATCTCTTGATGTTAACCTCAATGTCCACTTTTTCATATACATATATGATATAACAATATATAATTGTGCATAATTTTATATATCAACAATAATAGTATAACAAATTGGAAGACTATTTATGCCCAGCCTCTTACAATATATCACCATTCTTGATAGAGTTTCTGTTGTCAGGATGTGGGATAGTTAGGGACAAAGGTGATGAAAAGAAAAAGAATATAGATGAATTTAGCTAGATTCTTTCAAAAATTTTGAAACTACCAGCGTCTCTCATTTAGTGTGAATGTGTAGACGTGGCAATGTCAACAAAGCCCAGTCCAATGAAATCCTAATGGAAGAACAATGCCACAAAATTTTTTTTCAAATTTGTCATACCATATATATATATATATATATATATATATATATATATATATATATATATATGGTATGGTATGACGTAAATACTTATATAGGCCACACTACAACATGTTTGACACGCAGGCTCACTTTACACCTTTCTGACCATAGCTCAATTAGATCTCATTTAAATATTCATGGAGATCTACCGGACACTATTCATAACATACTTGTTGACAACACAAATATCATAGCATCATCTACATGCAAAAAAAAAAGGCTAAAAATAATGGAAGCCTTATTAATAAAACCAAAAAACACAACACTTGATGATATTAACTTTCAACATAGACACAATATCTTGAGCGTGTTTTGAAAAATGTAAACATTTTATAAAACATACATACAACAAACTATTTTTTATTTAACGGTTAAAATATTTAATCCTTGAAAATGGCAAAATGTATAGCCGAAAGCCCTCGGATAAAAAGAACATTTGGACAATTTTTATATAATTTATCATCTGAAAAGAAAAAATAATTAGATAGCATGAGAAATTATATAAAAGACTAAATAAAAGCACCTTGTCTGTCGTATTCAATGAAATGTGCATATATATATATATATATATATATATATATAAATAAATTTAACAAAACAGTTGAATATTTATGAAGAGATGCAGAATTGTTCTCAAATAAGCCAAAAAATCCTTTAAAAAAAAGAAAAAAAAAAGAAAAGAAAGAAAAAGAAAAAAGAAAAAAGAAAGGAAAAAAGAAAAGAAAAAAGAAAAAGGAAAAAAGAAAAAAGGAAAAAAGAAAAAAGGAAAAAAGGAAAAAGGAAAAAAAGGAAAAAGGAAAAAAAGGAAAAAGGAAAAAAAGGAAAAAGGAAAAAAGGAAAAAGGAAAAAAAGGAAAAAGGAAAAAAGGAAAAAGGAAAAAAAGGAAAAAAGAAAAAAGGAAAAAAGAAAAAAGGAAAAAAGAAAAAAGGAAAAAAGAAAAAAGGAAAAAAGAAAAAAGGAAAAAAGAAAAAAGGAAAAAAGAAAAAAGGAAAAAAGAAAAAAGGAAAAAAGAAAAAAGGAAAAAAGAAAAAAGGAAAAAAGAAAAAAGGAAAAAAGAAAAAAGGAAAAAAGAAAAAAGGAAAAAAGAAAAAAAGGAAAAAAGAAAAAAGGAAAAAAGAAAAAAGGAAAAAAGGAAAAAAGGAAAAAGGAAAAAGGAAAAAAGGAAAAAAGGAAAAAGGAAAAAGGAAAAAAGAAAAAAGAAAAGAAAGAAAAAAGAAAGAAAAAAGAAAGAAAAAAGAAAGAAAAAAGAAAGAAAAAAGAAAGAAAAAAGAAAGAAAAAAGAAAGAAAAAAGAAAGAAAAAAGAAAGAAAAAAGAAAGAAAAAAGAAAGAAAAAAGAAAGAAAAAAGAAAGAAAAAAGAAAGAAAAAAGAAAGAAAAAAGAAAGAAAAAAGAAAGAAAAAAGAAAGAAAAAAGAAAGAAAAAAAAGAAAGAAAAAAAAGAAAGAAAAAAAAGAAAGAAAAAAAGAAAGAAAAAAAAGAAAGAAAAAAAGAAAAAAAAAGAAAGAAAAAACTTTATATTTTGCCTCATTTTAGAAAGTGGCTTTGATTGTGAACTTTTCAGAATCCCGAGTTGCTTAAAATAACTTAACCAATAAAGAAATTCTCAAATATTAGTATTGGAAACTTAGTGAGTCTGTCAAATGTACAAACATGGTGAAAATTCCAACATCTGTTGGAACAAGTGAAGCATTTAAAGAAAGCCGATTTCCACCTATTTGGAAATTCCATGAAATCTTCAATAGCCATAATAAACGCAGCTGCCATTCAACATTTAAGCACCACAGAAGTTACTTCAACCTTCCAAAAACAAGAATTGAGTTACAAACAGAGTATCCATTTATTAAACATTTACCTTGAAGAAATAAGATCATATTCATAGTTGATGTTGCAGTTTCAAATCAGATGATCACCTTACTTTGGCCCTGAGGAAACTGCACCCCCACTATAAAGAAACCAGCAACAGATCATGCAAGACTTCAGGATGCACACAAATTCCTTTTCTTTATTATCTTGGAACTATCACGAATTTTAGAAAAGAAGTGGTTTCCTACTGTTTTCTACCACAACATTGAATTCAGGATCATCCTCTTAAAATAGCCACCACTTCACATAACGGAGCCCAGTCCACCCTGCTATTTTACCCAGAGTTGGGGGCAGAAGGGGTGTATTAAGGCCGTTTCAAAGAGCATTAGACAATAAGTCAGTGATTGTTTTTTACAGCTTATCAACATTTTGTAGGTTGCTTAAAGGTGAAATATATTTTGCTTTATGAGAATTTTTTTCTGAGTGAATATTGCATTTTTTAAGAATAATTATTTTTTTCCAGATGCATGTTTTAAATCATAGCTGGGGGACAAGTAGGATCCATATCTTTTTCAAGGGCATTATCACAAAAGAGAATGTAACAAACCTGACTGGAATCTGAACTAAGCTCAGAGATTCCTTAATCCAAGTATCTATAATAATTACGTTAATAAATAATAAATAAATATATAACAATTCAATAACAACATTTACTCTCATTTATTAAGAGAAATTACATCACTTAATGTCTTCCATAATTTACCTTTCCTTACACAGAGATGTATCTATTACACCACCTGCATATTGTGCATTAATATAAAAGTAAATCTAACTTACAAGATTACAGAGTTCAGACCTAACTAGAGGCAGAGTAATTTTTCCATCCATTTTTTTTTTTTTTTTTAAATAAACAAATTTAAGTTCAAATACCATTCACTGTACTAGTACCACTAAAAGCACTTATCTTTCTTTTTTCTACATTTTACCAAGCAAAAGTTATCTTTCCAAAACAACTTTTACTTGGAATGTCAAAACATTTAATATAAAAGTAGATTAGTGAGTACTTGGAGCAACCACTCTCCCATAACTACCTTAATATCCAGAATTGAGTCTCAGTCTTGGCAAAGTCTAGTCAAGCAATTTAAGAATATTTCATAATTTCAATTAATATTTTACTTGCTATATTCAGAGCGTTACAACAATGAGTCACCATTCTCTACACCCATCGAGTCAAATCTCAGTCATTTCTTTCACATTCCAATTGTAAAGAGGAATTTCCATTCAGACATTTCCAAATTTCAGCAGCAAAATGATGAGACCTAACTGCCAATCGAGTTGTATGCTTAAATTCCTGAAATCACGGTATTAAAAAGATAAGCTCATCAGAACAATTAGCATGAAAATATTTATAGAAAAAGCACAGGGAAACTAGGTTACCATCATGAAAAAATGGTTGAATCCAAGATGCTAAGTTTAGACTGATAAAGTTGCAGATTCTTATTTGGATTTTATCAAGAATCTCTAGATACATAACAGAAACACCAGACCAGATGTGGCAGCAATATTCAATGCATGGACAAATGGTAGACTTATAAAGGTGGGGAAAGTGACTGAAGCCAAGATGCCAGGACTGATAACATTGCAAATTCTTATTTGGATTTTATCAAGAATCTCTAGGTATATATCAGAAGCACCAGATGAGATGTAGCAACAATATTCAAAGTATGGATGAATGATAGACTTATACAGGCAAGAAAAAGTGTCTAGCAAGAAAGTGAAGCATCTTTCTAAGCAGGTGACCAAGAAACTATTTCAGCTACAATGTGCAGTGAGGTATTTTTTTTAAAATTGTTTCACCTCAAGCAAGGTGATAGTACCACTAGAATGCAAGGGGATACAGGGGTGAAAAGGACCGAGAAGACTTTAGTACAGATGACTGAGGAAAAGACAAAGGAACCGGGTTCAAGAAGACAGAAGATGGCAATTGATATTGCATTGAAATTTTTGAAGATTGTAATTATCAGGTTGCCAATCTAGTGGCACACTTAAATTCATCAAGTCGGGGGCACCAAAGAGGACAGCTCATCAGAACAATTGCCATGAAAATATTTGGAGAAAAGACAGAGGGATGCCATATCACATCTGTGAGAAAGTGATTGAAGTTGAGATGCCAGGTCAGGACCAATAATATTGCTGATTCTTCTTTGGATTTTGTCAAGAATCTCAAGATGTACAGCACTTATAAGTCATTATTAAAAGTCAAATAAGAAGGGCGAAAATAACAGAGTGCATGGCTAAATTGTTATAGCATTGGTTCTCTAACCACGAGACAAAAATTCCCTGGACAATTAGTGAAAGATATAACTTAGTAACATCATAATAGGGAGATGATTCCAGCATTGTACCACTGGCCAATTGACCAAAAAACCCATCATAGGTTGACCAAATCTTCGTGTGAGAAATTGGGTATACAAAACTGTTGGCTGATAGATTTTCTATGGTTTATGAATCCTTTGCTGGTTATTTAAAACCAGAAAATATTTTTAGATTGTAAGAAATCTTTTTCCTTGAGATAATGGTTTAGTGATACAAGTCTTACTAATTAACCCATAGTTGGGGGGAGATGAGGTGAATTCATACCTTTCCCAAGGGTATTTGTGCCTAAGTGAATATAACAAACCAAATTAGAACTTGTCTCTCCAATTAACAATTCCGAGCTATTGTCCACCACACCACCTTGCACATCCAAGCACGCGGCAACTGGCATTCCCAAGAAGTCATCCATCTAGGTACTGACCAGGCTTGACATTGCTTAACTTCAGTAATCATACAGGAAATAATGTTTCAAGATGATACCCTTAGGAAAGGTATGAATTCACCTCTTCTCCCTCCAGTTATGGGTTAAACAGTAAGACATGTATCACTAAACCATTATTAACTCCCAAAGAAATAAATAAAAATAAATGAAATAAATAAAAAAATAATTCTTACAATCTGAAAAATTATTTTCTGGCTTTAAATAGCCTGCAAAGGTTTGATAGCCCGTATGAAATGAATCAATTAATCAATGAAATACTGATTAGCAACACAGGCATGTCTTAAATTTATTTACATTCTCTGGAATATAAATGTGTAGAATCTACCCTGACCACAAAGTGAGGGATCATTTTATATATTGACTGTAATATGAAAGTGGTGCCTCACTTTGTATCTACATTAAAATTTCTTGTTAATCAAATTCTGATAAGATATGAATCCACTTCCCCCCAGCTATGGGTTAATTAGTAAGTCTTGAATCACTAAATAATAATCTAAAAAAAAAAAAAAAAAAAAAATATATTCTTACAATCTAAAAAAATATTTTATAGCTTTAAATTACCTGCAAAGGGTTGATAAACTGTAAAAAACAAATCAATCTATCAGTCTATCTTATATAGATCCTCAGCCTTGTATTGGATGAAATTTAGTATTAAATTAGTATTAGTGTTTGGTGATGCTGCTCCCACTGTTCAACAGTGATTATATATATTATTTATATTATTAAAATGAAACTTAACATCACATGTTTTAAACAGAGTGCAAGTCAATTCTATATGTACATTCCAAGAGGCAGTCAACAAAAACAAAATATAAAAATACTGATTGTCATACAGAATTTTCTTGTAATGGTTCACTCTTTGAGAAATAAATGGAAAATTTAAAGTTCCAACACCTGTAATAACATTATCTTAGTTGGTTTAAAACTTGACCGAATTTTGTTTTTTAACCAAATAAGAAACAGCCATTTTTTTTTCTTTTACAAATTGACAAAAGAACATTGCTCAACAATGAGTAAGACAAACTTTTATATTCACTTTAGTTTGCAAACGAGTGACTTGGCTTCTACGTTTAAAAAGGAAACAGATGCAAGTAATACAAAACAAGTCGGAATAAGATTTGCAGCAAAATTTAGTCTAAGAAATAATACAATCTCTCTCGCAAAAGTTTGACTTATGAATGTAGACACACTGTCTTAGTTAATACTTTCACTGCTGCAAGATTGTAGCACTGTGCTAGTACCTTTTGGAATAAATAGGAAATTGTCATTTACTGGAAATAAATGTCTATAAAGATACCGAGGGAAATGTCTTATGGTTACTGTCCATCGGTGTATCAGGTGTGGAATCTAGAGGATGGCAGCTCTCTGGATTTCGGGGCAAACAAATTTGATATTTTAAGGGTAACTGAGAATTTTTTTATCATCAAATAATAAAAATACATTCTTCCTTTCTAAAGTGACAAATGACAAAAGAGAGGGCTGACAAAGATAACTGACAAAAAAAAGGGTTGCTCTCTGCATTTCAGGGCAATCAAACTAGGCATTTTTAGGGTGACTTAGAAAAATGTATTCTCTTTTTTTTTTTTTTTTTTAAACCAAATAAGAAAAAAAAAACTCTTTTCCAACCTGACAACAGAACATTGTTTGCCAATGAATAAGACTGAAACATTTATATTCACTTTACAAAAGATTGACTTGGCTTATATAATAACAATTATAACACTGTTGCATGGTTGTTCTGGCCCCTTTTGAAATAAATAGGAAATTGTCATTTACAGGAAATAAGTGACTATAAAGATGCTATGGCAGACATGATGAGGCAGAACCTGGGACGAGCACAACTGGTTCCGACTTGCCTTTTCCCCCGCCAAAAAAGAGCCCGTATTTGCTTAGCATGTAGGGCTACTGCAGTTGAAATGAAGGAGAAAAAAAAGAAAGCACTCCTCGGCCAGATAACGTAAAAGAATAAGGGGAGACTTGCATTGCCTTTTTATGCAATGAATATGCAATGCATTATGGGACAGAGAGGCAATGAACTATGGGATCGCATGAAGACGCAAGGGATTATGGGTATATGGACAAATATAAAAGCACCTAGTTTTTCCCAGTTTGAAACAAGCTTGGAGTGACGTTCCGGGCTGGCAGCTGGAAAAGTCTGTTTGTGCGATTTTGTGACGGAATGACTAGAGGTTGGATTACCAGTTGGGAGAGCTCGAATTTACTCGCTGGTGGCAGTTTTCTTTTTATTTCACCACAGATGCTGAGGGTAATTTCTCATTACTGTCCACAGGTGTATCAGGTGTGGAATCCAAAGGAGAGCTGCTCTTTGCACCTCAAGACAAACAATCTAAACATTTTCAGGCAAATTTCTTCTGCTCTTAATTTTTTTCCTGTATGTGTTTAGTATCACTATTTTGATTTTAGTTGAATACTCTCCAGTACAATGCTAACCTAAAAGATACTTCCAATAAAAAAACTTTTTGGCCATCTTGATAAATTAATTACTTCTGTTAATTTTACCCCCAGATTGAGAGTGAATGTTTTTTTCAGTACATTTTATGATCTTTGGGGGCCTGAAAACAAGTTACTGCATTTTTGTTAATGCTGTATGGTAGATGATGGAGCATCTGAAAACATAGTGATGGTGAAAATGGCCATGCAAAAATACTGAGCCACCAGCAACATCTTTCAGCTCTTTCCTGAAGTTAAAAAGGATTTTTTTTTTGCAAAAAGTTATCTTTAGTAATACAGAACATAGAAAACATCAGAGTATGGAGTTAGTATTTACTGTTTCTGCCTTTGGCTTGAATAAATACCTCATTTTGATTGAATGGAAAAAGGTTCAGATTCTCTCATTGGAAATGTTTTCCAATTCTTCGTGATCAGTTCACTTGTGCCATGCGTGATACACACTTAGGCGATCATGTATCTTTTAATACATGACTGACGAGGCAGATTTTTTTTTCCTGCAGTAGGTTGCCATTTCTTTTTGCAGTAGACCAGTTCCTATCCAAGGCTATAGAACCCAGTCTTTCCTGCTATTTACCCATAGCTGAGGGTGGGGAGAAGAGGAGTCATACCTTTCCCAAGGATATTAGCACATAAGTGAATGGATTAGACTGGAATTTGAACTCGGCTGTCCAATTCCTCAATCCAAGCCACTATCCATTACTCCACTGTGTCTCCTCTTCTTGATAGCAATCCCAAAACTCTTGGAGATTGCATGATTTTTGTTGTTGAACTTGTTTCTTTAGTTCCTACCAAAATGGCTCAGTTATATTAAAATCAGGACTTTGTTCTACCTCGTTTTTCAAACATTGAATATCTTCATCCACAAGAAGCCTTTTTGTTGAATGTAATGTGTAGCAAGGAGCACCGTCATCCTGAAAGATTTCTCCATCTTGTCTGACAGATTTGACTGTAGTTAACTAATATAGTTTTTGCCGTTTCAGTTTCCATCAACTTTTTCCAATTTGTCCAATTTTATTCTGTTACTGATTTTGATGCAATGCCACACCATGAGATGTCCACCACCGAATTTTACAGTTTTTGTCATGTATCTTGCATTGTTTCTTTCTCACACTGGTCTTTATATATATATATATATATATAATT
>OZ038515.1:64162728-64185228 GCA_964036315.1 Acanthosepion esculentum | reverse complement strand
CATGTAATGCTGAGTTTTATCTTCACAAACAAATGTTAGATGAGAATGAAAACATTTTTAGGCTGATTTTTAAAAGATCTGAACAGACTGAACCAACGTTTAAATTATTCCAAATTATTTTGATATTAACTCTTTATGTAACACATGATATCATTGGTAGAATTTTTCTAACAATGACACGCCAGTCCTGGGTATGACAAACTATATCTAGCAGCAAGGCCTCTGATCAGGATATTGGAGGTTTTGATCAGCATAGAACTACCTCTTAACTGTTGTTATTTCCAGGTTCACCCTGATCCGGCGTGGTAGCATCTGTTAGGGTTCCAGCTATGGGCAAATAGGGACACCCCCACAAATAAAAACCAACAGTACATTTTTATAATAAAACCATTCACCCTTGCATGGAGTACTGCTGCCATATATGGTCTGGAGCCCCTGCTGTTTGCCTCAGGGTTCTTGATAAGATCCAGAGACGGATATGCAATGTAATTGGCCCTGATCTGTCATCTCGTCTGCAGTCGCTCTCTCACAGATGAGTCGTTGCCTCGCTTTGTCTTCTTTACAAATACTTTCACGGTAATTGCTCCGATGAGCTGCTTTAGCTGGTTCCCAGGCCTCATGAATTTAAGCGTCCTATGAGGCTGGCATCCCGTTCCCACCCCTTCACTGTTGAAACTGTTAGATGTAGATGTCTCTTCTACTTCAATAGCTTCATGTCTTGCACCTCTCGCCTGTGAACTCCCTTCCTTATTCCTGTTTCCCTGACAAATATAATCTCCAACTATTTAAGTGTAACGTCAATCGACATATCCAGTTGCCTTGATCTATCCTCTATCCTTCTCCACATCCTTTCCTCTTTCACTCCTATCTTCTCTCACTCCAAATCTTCTGTAACCCCCTTGCCTTGATCGATCCACTATCTTCCTCCATATCCTTTCCTTTACCACTCCTATCTGCTCTTCCTCCAAACCTTCTGTAACCCCTTGCATGCTAGTGGCTTCCAGGCTTGCTTGGGGCAAAAAGCTTAAAAAAAAAATTTTAAAAATGACCAACAATAAATTTTATGATCTTTAGACTACATAAGTAAAAATCATACCTTTGCCATGAAAGTAGGAAATTTCCATACATGAATTCCCCATGTATAATATGCATTTTTTTCTAAAAAAAATAAGTAAAATTAGGGGTGCGTATTATGCACAGCTACAAAAATAATCTTTAGAAAATTGCCGTTTCATTGGTCGATTTCAGTTGTGAAATGACTGCTCCACAAAAACATACGACAATTTGACACTAATATTCGGTGATTGCAACCCCATAAGGATGTCTAATACAATCATATGTACCTAACAATACTTACAAATGTAAAATAAAATAAGAATTATCATAAAACTAAATTAGAATAATATTATTCTATGTTTAAAACCATTTTTTAAAAAATAAGAGTAGGAAACACTGGCTGTAATGAAATTGGATAGGTACAATTTATAGGGTTTGACTACCAAAAAAGGGGGGCGTGTAATGCATGAAGCATTTTCCCACACTTTCTGCACAATTTTAGGGGGTGTGTATTATGGATGAAGGCATATTATTCATGGGGGATTTTGATATGTACAAAATATCTGTAGTTGAAAGCCTAAAATTATGGACAAAATATTTAGAGTTTGATATTAAATAACCCATAGAGGTGTTGATATGCCACTAAACAAAATCAACCAATCAACCATCTAACAATGACAATGAAACTACTACCATATACTCAACTATAAGCCAAATTCAAGTATAGTGCAACCCCTAAGTTTTTTGCATGAATTTTAACCACACCCTAAAAAATTTACTAGTGTCTAGAAAATGCAGAATTTTTAACTTCATAACAATTTACCTGTGTACAATACAGTCCTATAAATCAGATAAAGGAAGACCAACAAAAATAAATTGTTGGTGAGTTTTATTAGTTTATATTATTTTTAATTTTATAATTATGAACAAGAATCATTTAATTTTTTGACAATGCATGCAATGCTATTCTTGACCATAAAACTGAATCATATATATTTTGTTTTCAATAGTAAAGTTTTCTTTCATTTGTTCTTTAATGCAATAGTAGCAGCAGTTGCAGCCACCAAATAAGTCAGAGTTACTTGTTACCTCCCTTTGGTATTTTTTTACTACATCAAAGTCAGATTATAAACCAATAACAAATTTTTACCCAACAATTTTGGTATGCTTTTGAATATACAGGCGGGTAATGGAAAGTTTTTTCAAGTGAAAGTGGGTGATGACACAAAAAAAGGTTAGAAACCCCTGCTCTAGATCATCTATTTGTTTTCTAACTTTATTCTGTGTTTGTAAATCAATGAGCACAAATCAACCAACCTTTGGCTCCATCTGTTATCTTTTCTTCTTGCTCTATATGCTGCCCACCTCTACTTTTGTCATTTAACCATTTCTATAACATCTCTAATCTTTGTCTTTTCTCATATCTATAATGACTACATTCTCTTTCTTAGAGTTATCCCTGTCATTACACTTTCCACAGATCTTTGTGTTTTTCTGAGTAAGATTTTAAGGATTCTGTTAATTACTAGGTTTCACCCCTGGCTGGCATTATACGTTCATTATCTACTTTTGCCTTTTAAGCACATTGTCAAGGTGCTTTTCATTACATTATAGAAGTTATGGATAGAGTTAATCTGTGTTAAAAATGTTGTGCAAAAGAGATTTGGATTGAATGAATTATCAAACTTTGTGGGTTATTTAAAACCCAGAAAATATTTTTTGATTGTATTAATTTTTTGGAGATAATGATAATTTACATTATTTACATTATTCACTCCAGCGTTCTTCAGGTGGTTGGAATGTCAAACTGAATACTTTATTTTGTTCACTGGGATAGACTGTTCTAGTTCCACATGCCATGTTTAATGGATGTCAGTTATCAGTTATCTCCTGTTAATTCCCCTCTTGGTGTTCTCCACTGACTTAACTGGGTATCGAACTCACACTCTTTGGGTCCTGTCAGTGGATGGATCTAACCAATGCCTTTATCCACTGTGCCATGTGCCCTTGAGGACATCTGTGTATGAATTTCTGGTTATTATAAACCTAATGTCTTCAGCATCATTTTTTACCAGTGCTCATATTGCAATTTTTTGCTGTTATTATTACATATTTTACCAGACTCTGTTGTTATCACTTTTCTCTGGCACTCCTTATTACTGGTTCCCATTTTGTATTAATTTCTATGCTTGAATGGCTCAGGAGATTTTTGTGGCCTAGCCTGAAGAAGGCCGAAGCATACAACGGATGAAACACTGTAATAAAAATGGCGACAAAGATGAGGACAGTAGTCCGAATAATGTAAATAGTGTACATAATACCTCATCTCAGAAATATAAGCAGATACTGAAGGGTTGAAACTTTGTAGTCAACATGGTGACAAAGATGAGGACAGTAGTCCGAATAATGTAAATAGTGTACATAATACCTCATCTCAGAAATATAGACAGATACTGAAGGGCCGAAATGTTGTGATAAATATGGCGACAAAGATGAGGACAATAGTCTGAATAATGTAAATAATGTACATAATACCTCATCTCAGAAATATCGACAGATACTGAAAGGCCAAAACGTTGTAATAAATATGGTGACAAAGATGAGGATAATAGTCCGAATAATGTAAATAATGTACATAATACCTCATCTCAGAAATATAGACAGATACTGAAAGGCCAAAACGTTGTAATAAATATGGCAACAAAGATGTGGACAATAGTCCGAATAATGTAAATAGTGTACATAATACCTCATCTCAGAAATATCGACAGATACTGAAAGGCCGAAACGTTGTAATAAATATGGCAACAAAGATGAGGACAATAGTCCGAATAATGTAAATAGTGTACATAATACCTCATCTCAGAAATATAGACAGATAATGATAATTTGTTGGCACAAGTCTTGCTGTCGTTATCTTCTGTCTTCTTAATCCTTACTCTTTTATTATTCTCTCTCCTTTATAGAATTGTTGATTTACCAAAAATGTGGTAATGATTGCAAAAGTTTTCACCGGCACCCTCTTATAGTTAGAAGGACACAAAATGCATGCTGGGATATTTTTCTGAGCCAATAAAATTGAACAGTTTGTGCTTTGATATGACTCAGTCCAGATCTGCCTTAACTACTAGAGAGTTCTCTTGCCCGACCTTACTTTTGTGTACAAACACCAACTTACAGCTTGTGAATTCTTTTGCCTTCTTACCCGTTTGATTTGCTTTAATTATATTGTTTGCTTGCTTGCTTGATAGATGTTGTTTAATTTTTTGGCCTTTTTTTTCTTTTTATTGCAAACTTTATTATTTCTGTTCGTGCTATTTATCTTGCATTTTGACAATGGCTTCTAAGTTATCAAGTATTTTCTTTCTCACACTCTCTAACACTCAGTAATCTCTTGTGTCTTAGTGGCTTTATTGCCTTGCTTGGGGTGAAATAATACAAAAAAATATAACCATAGCTGGAGAGAGATGAGGTGGATTCATACCTTTCGCAAGGGTATTTGTGCATAAATTAATCTAAACAAACCCAACTGGAATTGGAACGTGACCCTCCAATTTCCAATTCCAAGCCGTTACCTATTAAACCACTGCATCCACTGCACATCCAAGCTTACAGTATCTAGTATTCCCAAGTGGTCACTTCTCTAGCTACTGACCGGGCTCAATGTTGCTTAACTTCAGTGATCATATGGATATAGCTGTAACCCATGCAGAAAAAGGAACCTGGCAAAGGTGCCCTAAATTTATACAAGGTGTGCAGCAGTTCCCTATCATAAAAGAAATAAAAGTCACAGTTTCCATTGAGTTCTAGTACGCATTGCCCAGATCAGGGATTGAACTTACAATTATTATGTCATCAAGTTTGCAAACCAATATGTTAATCCTCTAGGCTGTTGTAGATTAAAGAAGCAATAGCTTAGTGGATTAAAGTGTTGATGGAAACAGAGTTGTTGACCCAGTGGGAACAGGGAAAGCAATAATTGATCATTTCACAATTTGATAGGAAAAACTGTTAAGCCTTTGCCTGTCCTGCACATCATATGTGCTGCACAGGACATGTGAATTGCACATTCGTGCATCATATGCGGTGCACATGAGCCATGATTTTAAAGGATTGGTAAAACTAAGCACGCCTAAGAAAAGAGTCTACTATTAAGCAGAACGACTGAAGAAATGCCTAATCTAATATTTTGTGCATCATATATGACCACAGGACGCTTGACTGATAACGTAAGGTCTCAAATGAAAGACATCTATTTTCCCACTTTATTGAAATGATTATAACCTTTGCATCACACGTGATGCACAGAGCGTGGTGTAAATAATTTACGATTTGTACATTCTGTGCATCACATGTGATGCACAGGTTTTTATTATGTGAAACACTATATATCAGCAGATTCTATTTGCCAAATAAACTGAGTCGCCTTGTATTAGTTATAAATCTGAAAAAAAAAACAAACATCCTGTGATTATATATAATGCACAAAATATTAGATTAGGACTTTCCTCGGATGTCTTGCTCAATAAAAGACTCTTTTCTTAAGCATCCATAGTTTTAGCCTCTTTTAAAACAATGATTTGTGTGCACATACATGGATGTGGAAGTCACATGTCTTGTGCATCACATGTGATGCACAGGTTTTTATTATGTGAAACACTATATATCAGCTCATTCTATTTGCCAAATAAACTGAATCGCCTTGCAATAGTTATAAATCTGAAAAAAGCAAACATCCTGTGATTATATATGATGTCCAAAATATTAGATTAGGCCTGTTCAATAGCAGACTCTTTTCTTAAACATTCTTAGAGGTACCCCTCTTTTAAAACAATGGCTTGTGCGCACCACATATGATGCACGGATGTGGAAATCACATGTGATGCACAAGTTTTTATGTGAAACACTATATATCAGCAAATTCTATTTGCTGAATAGGCTGAGTCGCTTTGCATTAGTTATAAATCTGAAATCAAGCATGAATGTTTGGATAGTACAAATGCAAATTCCCTGTACAAACAAAGGGTCAATATTCTCAAGGCTATCTAACCTGGAGAGTTCCATCATGCGTCTTTCAAAATATTCTTTCAGTCTTGACTTTGAGGAACAAGCAAATAAGGAGATCACTTTGCAATGCAGTATTAATGTTTATACCTAATTTTTCTTTCTCATCCTTAAGGAGATGGCCTTGCAGTGCAATCAAATATTTCCATGTACAAGGTAACCAAAAAAAGTTCTGTCCGTTTTTTGATTAGTCATTGAATGAAGTTGAAATATATACGAAATGCGTGTAGCAATTGTTTGCAAATTTGGACAGCCGGAAGTAGGAACATCAGACGTTATAAAAAACACACGCACCATGCCCAGCCATAAGCCGAACAGCTGTGAGAAGGATGGAAGTATCTAGAGATCTCGTTCGGTGCTGTTTGCTTTATGACTTCAAAGTGGGCTTATCAGCAGCTGCATCAAGTCGCCGCATATGTCCAGCATTTGGGGATAGTCTGTGGATGAACGTACTGCAAGGCGTTGGTTTTGAAAATTCAAGTCGGGAGATTTGTCTCTCCATGATGAGCCTCGCAGTGGATGACCACAGGTCTTGAAGGCGGCCATTGAAGAGGACAGTAGTTTGGTGAACTTGCAAGACAGTTCAACATTTCTGATGAAACAGTTAGACTTCACCTGCACCGCCTAGGTAAGACATACAAACTGAGCAAGTGGGTTCTGCAAACGCTGTTGGAGGTCCACAAGGGACAACAAGTGGCAGCCTGCGTATCGCTGCTTTCTCGCCACCATACCGCATCCTTATTCAATCGAGTGCTTACCAGTGATGAAAAGTGGGTTCTGTACGAAACTCCCAAGCGTTCCAGACATTGGTTGTCTCCTCAGGATGCTGTCCCTCACACCACAAGACCGCCTATGCACCCACGCAAGATTATGCTTTGTTTCTGGTGGACAGGTCGTCAAGTGGTTCATTATGAACTGCTACCAACAGGCCAAACGGTCACTGGAGACCTATACTCGCAGCAATTGAAATGTGTGCAACAGGCATTGTGCCAGAAGGAGCCAGCACTGGTGAATCGCAAAGGTGTGCTTTTCCTACATGACAACGCCAGGCTGCATTTCGCGCAAGTGGTCAGGGATACTATACAGCAACTTGAGTGGGAGACTTTGAGCCATCCACCTTATTCACCTGACCTTGCGCCATCCGATTACCACCTCTTCCACTCCCTGGATAATCATCTTCATGGTGAATACTTTGCCAATGAAGCAGACTTGTGCAAAGCCCTCAGACTTCTTTGCATCAAACCCCCCCCCCCCACCCAGTTCTACTGCAAGGACATTGAACAGCTGGAGACACGTTGGCAGAATGTGCTGGATGCCAGCAGTGGCGATTACTTCTAAGACTAAATATAAGTTACACATACTGTGAAGCATTTTCTTTTTTTCCTTTAAAAATGGACAGAACTTTTTTGGTTACCTTGTATTTTATCAAATAATAATAATTGGTCAACTATTCCTTGAGAATTAAGGTTTCTCAATTCATGGAAACTTAGCCAATCCAAAAATATACAAATAAAAAGTATAATAAAAACAAACTTTAATATTTAGTCCGATTTTTACAATTAAAATGCATTACAAATGATTTTTACCATGAGAAAAGAATTGTAACAGATTTTCTTTTTTACTATAAAAACACATTACAATTGACTTGGGGCTATGAAAAGGTAAGTTTCTATTGCAACATATGACAGAATATATCATAACCTCCCTTGAATCATCCAAGTTGAAGTCACTCAATAATATATCCATCAAAAGAGATGAGGACTTCAAATATCTAGGATCTCACATAATAGATTCCCAAAAAGACTTCAGCATCTGCATAGATGCATGTAACAAACTTCACAAGATTTGGTGCTCAAACCTTCCATCCTCCTTAAAAGCTAGTGGTTTTACTATAAAAATGCATTACAAGTGATTTTTAATATAGAAATGCATTACAAGTGATTTTTACTATAGAAATGCATTCCAGGAGACTTTTGACTATAGAAATGCATTGCAAATTTCCAAGAGTTTTATTCAAATTTGCATCGAATTTATCATTTACACAAATTTTTTCACCTTGAGTAACACAACAGATACTAAAAGTATAGACAGGAGGCAGGCAGATGCCATAATTTCCATAGGACACTGAGCATATAAACAAAAAAAAATCCTAAAAGGAAAAGCAAATCTTTTTTACCCACTTTCAGCTAAAAAACTTCTTATTCACATTTATCAACATTTTGCATTTGTACTTATTTATACACTTCCATATGTATGGAGGAAATTTTATATAAAATTATATATTTTACAACATGGTGGACAAAGGACTTGTTTTGAAACCTTGCCAGAGTAGTTGGTACCCTCCACATTACCTGACCGAGCTTGAATTTGCTGATGATCTTGCATTAATTTCTCAATGTATCAAGAATCCTTGCTGCAATCACTCAACCAAACAACAAACCAGGTAGGTTTCTATTGCAACGTGAGACAGAATATATCATAACCTCCCCTGAACCATCCAAGTTGAAGTCACTCAATAATACATCCATCAAAAAGTTGAGGACTTCAAATATCTAGGATCTCACATAATAGATTACCAAAAAAACTTCAATATCCACAAAGCTCTTGCATAGATGCATGTAACAAACTTCACAAGATTTGGTGCTCAAACCTTCCATCCTCCTTAAAAGCCAAACCTTCTGAACATTAATTGAACCAGTCTTACGAATCAGAAACTTGGACATTATCAGCTCATCTTGAAAGACAAGTGGATGGAACATATACAAATCTACTTCCAAAAATCCAGAACATCAGTTGGAGATTTCATGTAATACTTAACACAATTTACGGAGAACTGAGACCAACTTCTCTTAAGCTCAAACAAAAATGATTACAATTTGTCAGCCATTGCCACTGAGCAAACAGGGAAGTCATCTCATCCTTACTCCTATGGCATCCTTTTGGAAGTATTTCTTGTGAAAATTGACTTTTCCAGACACCAGGGTTGGATATTGGGGATCTGCGTGAACTCAGGTTTGGATAATGGGGATCTGGCGACAGCAATGCAGGACCAAACAGTGTGGAAAGTAATTGTCAATGGAGTTCTGACCAACCATAGGGACATCAAAGGATGATGATGATGATTGCCTGTGAACTAATCTACTACTTTAAACTCTTGTAAATTTCTTATAATTGTCAGGTGATAATTCAGTTTATACACAAGTATATAAGGTAATTGTTATTGTTGCTGTAATACTACTGCTATTCCTATAGCCTGTTGAAGTCATATGATAATATATCCATCAAATGAGTTGAGGATTTCAAATATCTAGGATCTCACATAATAGATTCCCAAAAAGACTTCAACATCTGCAAAGCTCTTGCATAGATGCATGTAACAAACGTCACAAGATTTGGTGCTCAAACCTTCCATCCTCCTTAAAAGCCAAACCTTCTGAACATTGATTGAACCAGTCCCACTGTATGGATCAGAGACTTGGACATTATCCGCTCGTCTTGAAAGACAACACGATGGAACATAGACAAATCTACTTAGAAAAATCCAGAACATCAGTTGGAGATCCCATGAAATGCTTAACCCAATTTACAGAGACCAATCTCTCTTAAGCTGAAACAAAAACAATTACAGTTTGCCTGTCACTGAGCGAACGGGGGAAATTGTCTCATTCTTACTCAGATGGCATCATTCTGAAAGTGTCTTCTCATGAAAATTAACTTTCCCAAACACCATAGATCAGGACTCAGGGTTGGACATTGGGAATCTGGGGACAGCAATATAGAACCAAACAGTGTGGAAAGGGATTGTCTACAGAGTTCCTACCAATCATACGGATGTCAAAGGATGATGATAGATATATGTTACATTAAAAATAACTGTTTATCGAAACCGAGGCATCAAGCGTCAAATTTATAGAACAAATCTAACAAAACTTTTATTCACTCTGATGATTAAATATAGATAAAGAGGTGTTGAAAAGTCCTTGAGTTATACATGAAGGGATTCAAAAAATAAATCCATTGTCATTTGGTCAGATTTGGGGATTTACATTGAGTGAAAAAAAGTTTTCAGCACCTCCTTGTTGTCACGCATAGTGCTGAAAAGACTCAACCAAGAAAAAAGGGAAAGGGGGGTGGTTCAAGAATTTTTCACTATCTCCTTATGTATGGGTAAAATATCAAGGATAGAGCACATGCGGATGCTAAGGTCAACACAGAGTGGCGACAGTCTGTTTCATGCCAGATTACAATCTTCAAATAAATAGAGAAAAGGTCCCACATACCATCAAGCAGAATAAAAATAAAGGAAAGGGACACATATGCCATTTAATGGAGTAGCGAAAGGGTCTCACCATCAAATAGGGTAAATAGAGAAAGGGGTCTCGCATACCATCAAATAGGGTAAATAGGTAAAGGGGTCTCATATATCATCAAATAGGGTAAATAGATAAAGGGGTCTCACATACCATCAAATAGGGTAAATAGAAAAACAGGCCTCACATACCATCAAATAGGGTAAATAGATAAAGGGGTCTCACATACCATCAAATAGGGTAAATAGATAAAGGGGTCTCACATACCATCAAATAGTGTAAATAGATAAACAGGCCTCACATACCATCAAATAGGGTAAATAGATAAACAGGCCTCACATACCATCAAATAGGGTAAATAGATAAAGGGGTCTCACATACCATCAAATAGGGTAAATAGGTAAAGGGGTCTCATATATCATCAAATAGGGTAAGTAGATAAAGGGGTCTCACATACCATCAAATAGGGTAAATAGATAAACAGGCCTCACATACCATCAAATAGGGTAAATAGATAAACGGGTCTCACATACCATCAAATAGGGTAAATAGATAAAGGGGTCTCACATACCATCAAATAGTGTAAATAGATAAACAGGCCTCACATACCATCAAATAGGGTAAATAGATAAACAGGCCTCACATACCATCAAATAGGGTAAATAGATAAACAGGCCTCACATACCATCAAATAGGGTAAATAGATAAACGGGTCTCACATACCATCAAATAGGGTAAATAGATAAACGGGTCTCACATACCATCAAATAGTGTAAATAGATAAAGGGGTCTCACATACCATCAAATAGGGTAAATAGATAAACAGGCCTCACATACCATCAAATAGGGTAAATAGATAAACGGGTCTCACATACAATCAAATAGGGTAAATAGATAAAGGGGTCTCACATACCATCAAATAGTGTAAATAGATAAACAGGCCTCACATACCATCAAATAGGGTAAATAGATAAACAGGCCTCACATACCATCAAATAGGGTAAATAGATAAACAGGCCTCACATACCATCAAATAGGGTAAATAGATAAACGGGTCTCACATACCATCAAATAGGGTAAATAGATAAACGGGTCTCACATACCATCAAATAGTGTAAATAGATAAAGGGGTCTCACATACCATCAAATAGGGTAAATAGATAAACAGGCCTCACATACCATCAAATAGGGTAAATAGATAAACGGGTCTCACATACAATCAAATAGGGTAAATAGATAAACTGGCCTCACATACCATCAAATAGGGTAAATAGATAAACGGGTCTCACATACAATCAAATAGGGTAAATAGATAAACAGGCCTCACATACCATCAAATAGGGTAAATAGAGAAAGGGGTCTCGCATACCATCAAATAGGGTAAATAGGTAAAGGGGTCTCATATATCATCAAATAGGGTAAATAGATAAAGGGGTCTCACATACCATCAAATAGGGTAAATAGAAAAACAGGCCTCACATACCATCAAATAGGGTAAATAGATAAAGGGGTCTCACATACCATCAAATAGGGTAAATAGATAAAGGGGTCTCACATACCATCAAATAGTGTAAATAGATAAACAGGCCTCACATACCATCAAATAGGGTAAATAGATAAACAGGCCTCACATACCATCAAATAGGGTAAATAGATAAACAGGCCTCACATACCATCAAATAGGGTAAATAGATAAACGGGTCTCACATACCATCAAATAGGGTAAATAGATAAACGGGTCTCACATACCATCAAATAGGGTAAATAGATAAAGGGGTCTCACATACCATCAAATAGGGTAAATAGATAAACAGGCCTCACATACCATCAAATAGGGTAAATAGATAAACGGGTCTCACATACAATCAAATAGGGTAAATAGATAAACTGGCCTCACATACCATCAAATAGGGTAAATAGATAAACGGGTCTCACATACAATCAAATAGGGTAAATAGATAAACAGGCCTCACATACCATCAAATAGGGTAAATAGAGAAAGGGGTCTCGCATACCATCAAATAGGGTAAATAGGTAAAGGGGTCTCATATATCATCAAATAGGGTAAATAGATAAAGGGGTCTCACATACCATCAAATAGGGTAAATAGATAAACAGGCCTCACATACCATCAAATAGGGTAAATAGATAAACGGGTCTCACATACCATCAAATAGGGTAAATAGATAAAGGGGTCTCACATACCATCAAATAGTGTAAATAGATAAACAGGCCTCACATACCATCAAATAGGGTAAATAGATAAACAGGCCTCACATACCATCAAATAGGGTAAATAGATAAACGGGTCTCACATACAATCAAATAGGGTAAATAGATAAACGGGTCTCACATACCATCAAATAGGGTAAATAGATAAAGGGGTCTCACATACCATCAAATAGGGTAAATAGATAAACAGGCCTCACATACCATCAAATAGGGTAAATAGATAAACGGGTCTCACATACCATCAAATAGGGTAAATAGATAAAGGGGTCTCACATACCATCAAATAGGGTAAATAGATAAACAGGCCTCACATACCATCAAATAGGGTAAATAGATAAACAGGCCTCACATACCATCAAATAGGGTAAATAGATAAACAGGCCTCACATACCATCAAATAGGGTAAATAGATAAACGGGTCTCACATACCATCAAATAGGGTAAATAGATAAAGGGGTCTCACATACCATCAAATAGTGTAAATAGATAAACGGGCCTCGCATACCATCAAATAGGGTAAATAGATAAAGGGGTCTCACATACCATCAAATAGGGTAAATAGATAAACGGGTCTCACATACCATCAAATAGGGTAAATAGATAAACGGGTCTCACATACCATCAAATAGTGTAAATAGATAAACGAGCCTCGCATACCATCAAATAGGGTAAACAGATAAAGGGTCTCACATACCATCAAATAGGGTAAACGGAGAAAGGGGTCTCACATACCATCAAATAGGGTAAATGGATAAAGGGGTCTCACATACCATCAAATAGGGTAAATATCAAACAGGTCTCACATACTATCAAATATGGTAGAGAAAGGGTCTCACATACCATCAAACAGTGTAAACTGAGAAAGCTTGTCTGCTATCATATAGGGTAAATAGAGAAAGGACTTCATGCTATTAAATAAATCAATATATATTTATTGTTGTACAAAAACTATATCTTTCTTAGCTAACCCACTAGAATGAAATTTTTGAATATGTTTGAATAACATTATCAAATCATACTGTATAACTGACTCTATTTGGTGTCTTATCCACTGCCAGAAACACTCAGCAATGAGTAACCCTCCCCCAATTTGTATGTTAGTGTAAGAATTTGGATGAGTTTGAAGTTCAAAGTCATAATCCAGAAGCAATGCAAGCAAGTACCAAATCTTCTGAGATTATATAATCATGACAAAATTATTATTTTTTTTTTTTTTTAGCATAACAAATGCTTATCGGATATCTACAGAATTTCTGATAGCTGATAATGTGAATGTGAATTTATAAATAGAGGGAAGAATTTGGCTCAGTGCCAGGGTATGAAGTGTTTTTTTTTTTATTTATTTATTTATTTCTAACAAGTGTCATGGAGATTTGATGGGCACAGTTTTTGACATAATATGCAATAAATATTATCTTTCACCTACCTCTCTTCCAGTTGTCAATCTATCTTGTTTTTCTAGCATAGGATGAAATAAAATGAGAGAAAGAATTCTGTCTTATTTGATACGACTACTCCTCCTTCTTCCACATGTGTTGTGTCCATTCAGGATGTGAGTGATCATGGCTCTTCATAATTTACACAAGTAAAAATTCTATGTAGAAGCAAAAATATGATTGATTTGAATTAAACTCATTCCGAAGAATTTCGGTTTCAGTTTCAAAGTTCCCATATTTTAAAGTTTATTTCATATGCCATTACTACTGCACCTGCCTTAATCCTTACTAGAAGACTCTTTATTATCTCAGACCATTACTAATATAATTATTACAAACTTCACTTAATAGCTCACATTTGTGCCCTTGTGCCAGACTAAGTTTTAAAAAAGTCGGCTATGTTTAACCTTCGTGCATGCAAAAAAATGGTCTGTTAAAAGAGCAATTTTTTCCATAACACCGCTATTATTGTGTACACTTTTGGCTCCCTCAGCAATGTCTAATATCTTAAAAAGAATTTTAATAAAACCTAAACATGTGGAAGTGGATTTATACAATTTAGTTATTCTTGAGAATTGACAACAAAGATGTTAAACATTATTAGATTGCTCATTTATAAGAATAATTTTATATTTACATGATTATTAAAATAAAATGAAAGTTTGCATCATTATTTATAAAATGATAAATAATAAATATTGTACTATATTTAGTTTCAATATTTTGATAATTTTGTAAATTTTTATAAATTTTTGAATAAATAGAATTTTTAAATTGATTTCTTTGTAAAATGATAAATAATAAATATTGTACTATATTTAATTTCAATATTTTGATAATTTTGTAAATTTTTATAAATTTTTGAATAAATAGAATTTTTAAATTGATTTCTTTGTAAAATGATAAATAATAAATATCACATTGTACTTGGTTCACATATTTTTTAATGTTGTAAATACACATTGCTGAGGGAGGCAAAAGTGTATACAGTAATAGTTGTGAAAAGTGAATAACAGTCTTTTTAAGACAGTTTTTTTTTATCAACTTTTAAAAAATTTATTATTGATTTTATACTTGGTTATTACCCAAAATTTTATTATTGCTTATTATTACTCAAAATGATCAAGAGACTGGAGAACAGATAATTTTAGGTTTAAATCCATTGTCTTCAACTGAAATTTCAATGGCTGAACACAAGAAGTCAAATACCCTTGGGAAAGGTATAAATCCACCTCTTCTTCCCCTAGCTATCGGTTAATTAGTAAGACTTGTGTCGGTAAATCATTATTATCCATAAAAAGTTCTTACAGTCTAACGATATTTTTCTGGCTTTAAATAACATGCAAAAGGTTGATAAACTGTAAAAAAAATATCAATCAATTAATTCATCAATTTGGACATTATCAGTTGCAAGGTCAGTTCGTTCCAGTTTATGTTGTTCTAAAGGCGATTGAAAACATGAACAGTTATATTTCAGACTATTCTAAAGGTTCTGAATAGAAATAATTACTGATATTTTTTGAGTGAATTAAATAATATAGTCAATAAAATAAGACACATAATACTACCAACCAACTTAATTATGACGACACTTGAATAAATTTATACAGGGTATGATGAATAACTTGCTATCTAAATTAAGCAAAAATGAAAATAACACTGACATCTCATTTTAACAGATATATTTACCAAGTTTATACTAAAGTAACTTGAAATACTAAAGAGTAAATTTATTCAATAAAAATCGCCATTGGCTTCAACCACGGACTCCAGATAACTCTAGAATCTCCTGCAACTCTGGACGGTCTCCTTGTTTAAGTTGGTAAATGGTGCCATAATCCTTGCCTTCAGTTCATCTTTGGTGCTACAAGAAGTTTTCTTGGTCTCTTGCTCAACTGCACCCGATACATAATATTCAAGAGGCTTGCAGTCTGGGGAGTTAAGTGGCCAGATGTAAGGGGTGATGTGGTCGCAGAAATTGTCTAACAGTCCTGACTAGGTTTTCCTGCTTGTATGGCATTGTGCAGAGTCCAAACATAAGGTTTCCCAGCAACCACCCTCTTGACCCAGACTAGCACTACCTCCTCAAAGCACTTGATGTTGGGTCCTCACCAACAAATTGGTGAGTTCCTATCAGAATAATCAGAGTAAGTTTTCCAAGCTGCTGTAACTTCATCATCATCATTAGGCTCATCTAACTCTCTGAATCCTTTGCACAGTCTTTGGATTGACACACACTCTAAAATGTTTGAAGTGGAGCTTCCAGCATGAATGCCAAGCAGTACTGCATGCCATTTCCAAATTTCTGGTGGAGTGAATTGTGTTATGGTGCTATTTTTCTCATTGACTGACCCTACTATACTGTGCAGTCAGCAAAATCCAAAACAAACAATGCTTATGTGCAAAATTAAAACCGTAAAATAGTTACAATTTAGCCATCATACCCTGTAGAGCGTCGTTTACTAACTTTTAAATTATTTCTTACTTTAGGTATTTTGCAGTTACTCACTAATTATTTTTTATTGATTATTATTACTAAATTTTCTTAGTTCTGGTACTGTGTGCATTCTGCCCCTAATTATTTCTACTCAATTTTTTATTTTTTTTTTAAGCTTTTCACCCCAGGCAAGGCTGAAAGTCACTAGCATGCAAGGGGTTACAGAGGATTTGGAGCGAGAGCAGATAGGAGTGATAGAGGAAAGGATGTGGAGAAGGATAGTGGATAGATCAAGGCAAGGGGTTACAGAGGATTTGGAGCGAGAGTAGATAGGAGTAATAGAGGAAAGGATGTGGAGAAGGATAGTGGATAGATCAAGGCAAGGGGTTACAGAAGATTTGGAGCGAGAGCAGATGGGAGTGAAAGAGGAAAGGATGTGGAGAAGGATAGTGGATAGATCAAGGCAACTGGAGATGTTGACTGACGTTACATTTGAATAGTTGGAGATTATAGTTGTCAGGGAAACAGAAATAGGAGAGTTCCACAGGCATAAGGTGCGAGATATGAAGCTATTGGAGTAGAAGAGACGTCTACATTTAACAGTTTCAGCAGTGAAAGGGTGGGAATGGGATGCCAGCCTTGTACGACGCTTGAATTCATGGAGCCTGGGAACAAGCGATAGCAGCTCATCGGAGCAATTACCATGGAAGTATTTCTAAAAGAGACAGAGAGAAGCAATAGCCAATAGAATAATTTAAAATACAGGGTGTGGCAGAAATACCTCCCATATAATGGCAAGATATTAGTAGCAATGGTGTCTTCATCGAGTTAATGTCTTACCATTATGTGGGAGGTATTTCTGCCAGACCCCAAATAACTGTTCTTGCCTATCCAGTAAATGTAATAAAACAGAATATATCTATATAAAAAAAAGTGCAGTGTATGTGTGTCCATCCATCTGTCCATTTTTTGATCTTGACAAACCAGAAGTAATGCACGATTAAAAATTAAATAAATCCTTTAAAGTTAAATTTAAATATCGAACAGAGTGAAAGGTTTAAAAAAAGAATTCTTTATTAAAGGTGTAACTTTACTCGCAATTGATATCGTCTAATTAAGGGATCATAAAGAATGGTGATTTAAAAAAAAAATAAAAATTGTGTGTAAAAGAAAATGTAAAGTAACTACAAAAATAAGTTGTGTATTTGAAGAAAGATTATGCCAAATTCAAGTATTGAATAAAGATAAAATAATTTTATTATTTAAGGTTTAACTTTAATTGCAATTGATATTGTTTAATTAAACTGTAATTAAAAGTAGTCCTTGGTACATTGATCATGTTTTCTTTTTCTTTTTCTAGCACACATACTGTGATGGAGTCAAAATATTACATAGTTTGGTTCCTCTAATGTTTTTTAAGAATGACATTATGTAAAGGTTTCATAAAGAATGGTGTTTTTAAAATAAAATAAAAATTGCGTGAAAAATAAATGTGAACAAACTGCAGAGACTAACCAAGGCCTTTATCAATCGTGCCATGTGTCCTCAAGGTCACATGGCACAGTGAATAAAAGCGTTAGTTAGATCATGTGACAGGACCCAAAGAGTGTGAGTTCAATACCTGGTTAAGGCAGTGGAGAACTTGGAGAAGGGAATTAACAGGAGATAACTGACATCCATTAGACATGGCACGTGGAACTAGTGAGGAAATAAAGGGTTCAGTTCGACATTCCAACCACCTGAAGAAGGCTGGAGCGTACAACGGCCGAAACGTTGTAATAAATATGTCGACAAAGATGAGGACAATAGTCCAAATAATGTAAATAGTGTACATAATACCTCATCTCAGAAATTGATTGCATATATGAAGAAAGATTATACCGAATTAATGTATCAAATAAAGATAAAATAACTTCATTATTTCTAAATCCTTACAACTTTTATATACTTCGGACACTCAAGTTAAAAAGCTGAAGGCTCAAATGCCTTCCGCAGGAGATAGCTTATGGTCTACCCAAAAGGCGGCTTCTAGGCTAGTAACAGAATAAAACAGAAATAACTGACATTGCTACCCATAATACACCAATGCCAAACATATATAGTCAAGCTACCACCCAACACACATTCTAAAGACACACTAAATGTTGACTTCTGTGTCCATATATATATATATTATATTGCTCTCGCGTCGAACTCGACGTATGAGAGTCAGACAGATCAGTTCCCAGAAACTGAAAGCCCGACACCCGCACAGGATTTGATTATAGTGGTGAAGGCCTTGTGCAGGGCCATCCACACTTTTTGGAGGGACGAATACAGGGACCTGGTGCAACAGATGCCACAAGGTCCCCAAACGACCCTCTGCAGGTTTTGAATTCAGAGTTGTCCTTCTCCTAGACCAGTTGCCATCCAAGGCTATAGAAGCCAGTCTGTCCTGCTATTTACCCATAGTTGGAGGAGAAGAAGAGGATTCACACCTTTCCCAAGGGTATTAGCACGTAAGTGAATGTAATGGAATCGACTGGGATTCGAACTCGGCTCTCCGATTCCTCATATATATTCCTTATATATATATATACATATATATATATTCCCCCATAGCTGAACACTTTAATCAATCAGGACACTCATTAGACAACTGTAAATGTATATTGATAGACTCAGGTTTTAGTACAACATACATACAAAGAAAAAAAAGAGAAATACTGGATTTTAAAATTAGACACATATAAACTAGGGTTAAACAAAGACTTGGGTATTTTAAATCTGTATAACTATTTCAATAGTTAAGAAAGGGAAGGCTGGCCTGATGATCCGCTTAGGTGAAACCTTGGTAGGTTTGTCTGGCTCTCTAGGTTTAACTAGGTCTGCTCTACTTATTGTATTGAGCACTTTATTTAGTTATTTTGTGTACTCGTATCGGGGTGTTTTTCTTTGGGCTTTGGACTTGCATGCTGGACGATTATTTTCGACAGGCATTCGTGTTCTTGGCTCTTTCTTTTTTTTTATACCTTTTTTCCTTCAATATTGATTTGATCATTTGCAAATCAAGAAACCAAAGGTTTTCCGAAACAAGTGCAGTTACTTATACTTATAAGATTACTACTACTACTACTACTAATATTATATATATATATATATATATATATATATATATACACACACAGGTAAAAATCCATGGGGAAGTAATCCAAGTGGATCCTATTAATATAAAATATTAAAACTGATCCACAAATAGAGCTCAATGTATTTATTACAGAGCATGAATAAATAAATTACAAATAAATGAAATTCATAAATACCCCATCTGAATGGCCATTTTGATCCGCTTGAACTTGTCAGCACAAAAAAGTCAGATCTAGCTTTTTAGAGTTGACAAGCTCAAATGGAGTTAAATGGTCATTCAGATGGGGTATTTATTAATTTCATTTATATTTGTGTGTGTGTATATATATATGTCCCAACACGTATAAAGTCCTGAGAAAGTAGCCTTAGTATGTAGTATATATATGTATGTAGTAGTATGTTATATATATATATATATATATATATATATATATATACACACACACACACACGGCACAGTGCAAAAGTTTTCAGTCATTTTCAACTATTGTACATTTCTAATAATTTTCACACCTAATTAACATATTTTTTACCCCAGCTCAGAATGAGGATAGAAGATGCAAGGCAATGCACAAAAATATCCACGCAAAATTCTTTGCCCTCCTAACCTTTTTCTCTTTTCTGCTCCTCCACTAAAAGGCAAATATTGTTTTCAAAAACATGAATGACTTTTCTTACATGTAGATTAAATTCTGACATCAAATTCCTTCATTCTTTCATTGCTTGAAATCATGGTGACGATTTCTAAAGAAATCAGGATGAAGATAGTGAAGATGGCCAAGAATATGAACCAGCGAGCTATCGCTAATGAACTTAAAATGTCAAGAAGTGGCATTTCACCATTCCTCTCAAAGTTTCAAAGCACAGGAAGTGTTTCAAATCAACCAAACTGTGGTCACCTTCAAAAACTGCAGCATAGGATAATATGGAGACTGATCCGGACAACAAAAAGCTCTGTGAAAGAATACTGATAGACAAGTGATGGCTGAGTAAGAATTGTTCAGTTTTGTGTTAGTAGCTTTGAAGGCAACATTAAGTTGATCAAAATTGTATGAACAGAGGGCGGCAAATGCTTGGGATAAGATCAGATTCACCAATGTCACAAAGGTGCAGCTGCATCCTAATACAAGTAAATTTGTCAGAACACTAACAGGAAAGCAGAAAGGAAATGACCCACATTGCACAATTAAAACTTTAACATTTGGAGGTAAGCTAACAGTCTAGGGGCTGTATAAAAAGTCTGTTTCAAGGAAATTGGTTAAAATTGACAAAAGCTGGAATAGTGCCAGATACATTCTCTTGCTGAAAGAACATTTGATACTAGAGTTTGATATAGGTGAGATTTTTAGCATTACAGAGCTCCACTTGACAGATTGTATGCACCACAACAGAGACTGATTGATGAATGATTTACCGTATTCTAAGATTGGTTAGATTATAGCTCTGACATAAATCATGGATCAAACGTTGACAAAACTAATGAGCAGTATTTATCATGCAATCTTATGTTGTGGGATCAAATCACAGGAATGGTATCTAGTACCTGGGAAGATGGTGAAAGATTTGTATGCATCCCATCCCAGGTTCTTTGGTACAAATATCCAAGCCACAAGAAGCCACACAGAATATTAACAATGCACATTAAATTCTTGGAATCAACATTGCAGATATTTTCCCCACTTTAAAATACAGCATTTGATTTAGTTTATCTAAGAAATTTTGCATGCCCATTTTTGGGGATTGTCTCACTTCTATGCTCCTTTGGAACCCTTAATAAAAGACATAATAACTGGATGTGAAAATGACTCCAATATGACAAAAGGTTCATTTGCAGATAGTGCAATAAAAAAGATCCCCATATATATTGCAATTATAATGCAAGAAATTAGACTTCTGCACACTACAGTGTATGTGTCTGCATGTAAACAATTTGCATCCATATACATTCTTTCTTCAGTATCTGTCTATATTTCTGAGATGAGGTATTATGGACACTATTTACATTATTCGGACTATTGTCCTCATCTTTGTCGCCATATTTATTGCAATGTTTCAGCCCTTCAGTATCTGTCTATATTTCTATGATGAGGTATTATGGACACTATTTACATTATTCGGACTATTGTCCTCATCTTTGTCGCCATATTTATTGCAATGTTTCGGCCCTTCAGTATCTGTCTATATTTCTATGATGAGGTATTATGGACACTATTTACATTATTCGGACTATTGTCCTCATCTTTGTCGCCATATTTATTGCAATGTTTCGGCCCTTCAGTATCTGTCTATATTTCTATGATGAGGTATTATGGACACTATTTACATTATTCGGACTATTGTCCTCATCTTTGTCACCATATTTATTGCAACGTTTCGGCTGTTGTATGCTCTGGCCTTCTTCATGTGGTTGGAATGTCGAACTAAACCCTTCATTTCACTCACTGGGGTAGACTATTAAGGCAGTGGAGAACTTGGAGAGGGGAATTAACAGGAGATAACTGATATCCATTAAACATGGCATGTGGAACTAGAACAGTCTACCCCAGTGAGCGAAGGGTTCAATTCAACATTCCAACGACCTGAAGAAAGTCAGTGTGTACAACGGCCAAAACGTTGTAATAAATATGGTGACAAAGATGAGGACAATAGTCCGAATAATGTAAATAGCATATGTTATTTCTTATATGTAAAATTATCAAAAATTCCCTTACAGGCTACTTTGTGCTGTACCCCTCAGGACATAGGCGATTATGGTTGTCCACACTTTCCTCAAGCTAGTTAAGTATTACACATTATTTTTCTCTCTCCCTCCTGTCCTTAATCTGTCCTGTGAGTATCA
>OZ038515.1:64127728-64157728 GCA_964036315.1 Acanthosepion esculentum | reverse complement strand
TCCTTTGCATATCTCCTTTCAATATTTTTTGTCAGGTAGCATTTGTTGAAATACCTTTTTAATAATAAAAATCCTATATTTCCCACCCAACAGTTGATATCACCCACTGGTGGGCGATACAACCCAGGTTGGAAAGCCCTCATCTAAGGGAAACACAGTTTTGATTGATATTAAAAAGTACAACTTCTTTATTAAATCTTTCAACTGCCCAGGCCAACAACATAAATTACACTGTTTAAAAAACAGGAACATCTCAAACATATAATATAAATTCATATAAAATCCATTCCTCAGAAAAACCGTTTTTTATTGTAAACTTAAACATCAAAAAACAGACTAAAGACTGTGTGTACGCTATCCCATGCAGCTGCGGAAAGAAATATAAAGGGGAGACAAGGCGCCCCCTTAAGGTAAGGCTTCAAGAACACCAGAAAGCTGCAATACAAGGGGAAGTGGAAAAATCAGGCGTGGTTGACCACATATGGAGATAGAAGGGAGATCACTGCCTTCTGTGGGATCAGGTTGAGATCATAGACAAAGAACACAATTGGAAAATTCATCAACTTAAGGAATATGCTAAGCCACAAAAATCTGAGCCAACCAAGCATAGAAATGAATACAATATGGGAACCAGTAGGTGTGCCAGAGAAAAGCGATAACAACAAAAATTGCAATATGAGCTCTGGTAAAATATGGTTGCTGAAGACATTAGGTTTATAATACCCAGAAATTCATACACAGATGTTCTCAAGGACACATGGCACAACTGTTATTGCTCTTTTTAGTATTGATGGGGGTTTCCTTCCTAAAGACATTAGTTAGATCCAGTGACAGGACCCAAAGAGTGTGAGTTCAATACTCGGCTAAGGCAGTGGAGAACTTTCAGAAGGAAATTAACAGGAGATAACTGATAACTGACATCCATTAAACATGGCACGTGGAACTAGAACAGTCTACCCCAGTGAGCGAAATAACGGGTTCAGTTCTATTTTCCAACCACCTGAAAAAGGCCGGAGCATACAACGGCCGAAACGTTGTAATAAATATGGCGACAAAGATGAGGACAATAGTCCGAATAATGTAAATAATATACATAATACCTAATCTCAGAAATATAGACAGATACTTAGGGGCCGAAACGTAATAAATATGGCGACAAAGATGAGGACAATAGTCCGAATAACATAAATGTATGTAATACCTCATCTCAGAATTATAGACAGATACTGAAAGGCCGAAACGTTGTAACAATGGTGACAAAGATGAGGACAATAGTCCGAATAATGTAAATAATGTACATAATACCTCATCATAGAAATATAGACAGATACTGAAGGGCCGAAACGTTGTAATAAATATGGTGACAAAGATGAGGACAATAGTCCGAATAATGTAAATAATGTACATAATACCTAATCTCAGAAATATAGACAGATACAAAAAACAGATACAGCCATAAAATGGATGGCTTCACCCAACCCCACTTGTAGAAATTGACTCTGCCAGGTGATCTACATGTGATATAATAAATGTGTAAGTCCTGTAGCTATGACAGCTGTCGCAAAAGAGTGCAAACAGAATTTAACAATGATTATAAAGCTGCTGGTTTGATGAGAAAGAAGTGGGTGTGAAAGGAGACCATCCCACAGCTGACAAATTTCACTCAACATTGGTAATGATAATATTATCGGATTCCTTACAAACAAAACATATTTGATATTCATTGATTGGGCAGTGAGTATTGGTTGTTATCTTTCTCTTTAAACAGTTTTTCAGGAAAACAGGTTTCTCAAGTCCAGTAACTGTTATTGCTCTTTCCGGCATTGATGGGGGTTTCCTTCCTAACCTTTTATTTGTAGCAGTGTATAATGCCTACATCTTGATTATGTCATTATTTTCTCAAGTAATATTAGGTTATTTTTCCTTAAAAGGAAGTATTTGGCATTCACTGACCAAGAGCCACTTACTGTCAGTTGAAATTTATAAAATCTTTCTATTAAAGCAATTTTCTGTCTATATTTCTGAGGTGAGGTATTATGTACACTATTTACATTATTCAGACTATTGTCCTCATCTTTGTTGCCATATTTATTACAACGTTTCGGTCCTTCAGTATCTGTCTATATTTCTAAGATGAGGTATTATGTACACTATTTACATTATTCAGTCTATTGTCCTCATCTTTGTCGCCATATTTATTATGTTTCGGCCGTTGTACACTCCGGCCTTCCAACCACCCGAAGAAGGCCAGAATGTTTAACGGCTGAAATGTTGTAATAAATATGGCAACAAAGATGAGGACAATAGTCCAAATAATGCAAACAGTGTAAAGCAATTTTTCAGGAAAACAGGTTTCTCAAGTCCAGTAATTGTTATTGCTCTTTCTTGTATTGATGAGGGTTTCCTTCCTAACCTTTTGTTTAAAGTAGTGTGGAAGATGTGAAGTAGTGCATCAGTAAGCATAGAAAAAAAAGGAATCCGTAAAATTAATTCAAATTACAGTTGAGGCTGCTTGTTCCCTTAACATAAATGCCCTTGGGACAAGTATGAATTCATTCTTTTCCCCCATCTATGGGTTAATTAAGACTAGTATCCATGATGAGATAGGAGGATTTCGTTGGTAACAAAGAGTACTGAACTGTTACATCTATCCTCCTTGACAGAAGCGAATGTAGGACAGTCTCCTCAAAGACGAAGAAGAAACTCGAGGCAATGGAGTTATGGTTCTATAGAAGGATTCTAACGATATCATGGACCGAGCGTGTGAGGTTTTGGGGAGGATGCAAACAAGGAGGAAGCTTATACCTAACATTAAAGTAGTGTGGAATGTCAACATCTTGATTATGTCATTATTTTCTCTTCAAGTTACTTATGCTATTCACTTTAGCTGTTGCTGCTACTGGTACTCCTCAAGTGATGTGATTTTTGTTATTTGGCACAGTTCTTTGTGATTCTATAGTAGTAGTGCCACGCTGTTCAAAGAAGGATGGTCTTTGCCAAGACAAACCATCTTCACTCAGCTATTTTTAACCAGTGATTTTACAAAGCTGTTGTATACAGTTGACAGTTTAGATATTTCTGAGCAGGTCTGGTGCCATGCATAATATCCACATGAATGGCGGGTCTATTTAAGAACATGTCTCGTATTTTCAGCTTGTTGTTTTGTAACAATTTAATGAACCCTACTTAATCTATGCAGCACCCTCATAACATTTCAAGCGACTGCAGCTGATGCATCTAGTGCAAGAGACAGCAGCATTTTTGCAGAAGGATTTACTGAAAAGTTCTCAGCCTGACTAACTTCCCAAAATCTATTCAAATAACTAAGATTCTTTTTATTTACACTTTGACATTTGTTCTCATCTTTGATGTTATTTCAAGGTTTTATCCACTATGCTTCAGAATGTTTTTTTTGGGGGGGGGGGGCTTTTTACTAAATTTTTTTTTAACTTTGCAGCACCCTCTTATATTTTAAGAACAGTCAAAACAGTTCAGTCAATGTCAAAGTTCATGTTGGCCTCTTATTTACTCTTTTGTTTTAAATTCAAATTCATCAAACCCAATTAGTGTCATTTGCCATGTGTTATTTATTAAGGTTAATTGCTGACAAAAGGGAAATAATTATTTTATTGTAAAATGATGTGGAGGCAGGCTGACAGGACAGAACACAAAACAATCATACCAAGTATTTTCAAAAGTTCTATTTAACAAAGTTTTAAACAATGCAAATATATACTAAGGGAGAAATAGATTCATGCTTTATACCAGTATTCTATGGTATGTACTAAATAGACTTCTGAGTTTTCTATACTGACAGACTAATGGAATCAGCAAACTAAATTTAAATTTCAGTTGAGGCTGCTTATGTTCACTTAGAACTAATACCCTTAAGAAAGGCATGACTCTACATTTCCCTGCATTCTATATATTTACTAATAGAGATGTGAAGTAGTACATCAGTGAGCATAGAAAAAAAAGGAATCCGTAAAATTAATTCAAATTCCAGTTGGGGCTGCTTATGTTCACTTAGAACTAATACCCTTAAGAAAGGCATGAATCTACATTCCCTGAATTCTATATATTTACTAATAGAGATGTGAAGTAGTGCATCAGTAAGCATAGAAAAAAAAGGAATCCGTAAAATTAATTCAAATTCCAGTTAAGGCTGGTTGTTCCCTTAACATAAATGCCCTTGGGACAAGTATGAATTCATTCTTTTCCCCCATCTATGGGTTAATTAAGACTAGTATCCATGATGAGATAGGAGGATTTCGTTGGTAACAAAGAGTACTGAACTGTTACATCTGTCCTCCTTGACAGAAGCGAATGTAGGACAGTCTCCTCAAAGACGAAGAAGAAACTCGAGGCAATGGAGTTATGGTTCTATAGAACGGTGCTAACGATATCATGGACCGAGCGTGTGAGGTTTTGGGGAGGATGCAAACAAGGAGGAAGCCTATACCTAACATCAGGTAGCTGAAATTTCTAGGACACGTGATGAGAAAGGAGGGCTTGGAGAATCTGATACTCACAGGTCGAATAGAGGAAAAGATAGACAAGAGAAAGCAACGCATGACAAACCTAGCAGGCTGAAGCAAGTGGATGACAGAACGTGGCCTGGGCGAAGTAGGATTTCATTGGTAACAAAGAAAAAAGTACTAAACAGCTACCTGATATCGGTCCTCCTTAACAGTAGCGAATGTTGGACGGCCTCCTCAAAGATGAAAAAGAGACTCGAAGCAACGGAGATGTGGTTCTACAGAAGGATGCTAAGGATATCATGGACCGAGCGTGTAAGCAAGAATGAGGTCTTAGAGAGGATGCAAACAAGAAGGAGGCTTATACTTAACAACAAAAAGAGGCAGCTGAAGTTTCTGGAACACATAATGAGGAAGGAGGGCTTGGAGAATCTGATACTCACAGGTCGAATAGAGGGAAAGATAGACAAGGGAAAGCAATGCATGATATACCCAGTGGGCTTAAGCAAGTGGATGACAGAACATGGCCTGGGAGAAGTAGGATTTAATTGGTAACAAAGAAAAGAGTACTAAACTGCTACGTAATATCTGTCCTCCTTTATGGCAGAGAATGTTGGACAGTCTCCTCAAAGACAAAGAAGAAACTCGAGGCAATGGAGGTATAGTTCTACAAAAGGATGGTAAGGATATCATGGACCGAGCGTGGGATTAACGATGAGGTTTTGGAGAGGATGCAAACAAGGAGGAAGCTTATACTTAACATCAGGTAGCTGAAGTTTCTGGGACATGTAATGAGAAAGGAGGGCATGGAGAATCTGATACTCACAGGTCGAATAGAGGGAAAGGAAGTCAGGGGAATGCAACACATGATATACCTAGCGTGCTTGAGCAAGTGAATGACAGAACATGGCCTCGGGGAAGTAGCAAAGGGACAAAACTTATTGAGAGCTACAAGGGATAGGGAGATGTGGAGAGCCATGATCACCTACGTCCTGAAGGGACACATTACATAAAAGAAGACTAGTATTGCTAAATCATTAATAACTAAAAAAAAAAAAAAAAAAAAATTCTTACAAACTAAAACTATTTCTGGCTTTAAATAACCTGCAAAGCATTGATAAGGCATAAGAAATACATCAACCAATAAAAATACTGATTAGCTACACAGTCATGTATTTAGATTTATTTATATTTTCTGGGATATAAATGTATGGTCGCAACTATGGCCACATTGTGAGGGATCAGTTTATATATTGATTATAATATAGAATTGATCCCCCATTTTATAGTTTATAGTTACAGGTAAATAAGGCGTGATAAACAAATGAATAAATTGGAATCTATCTACAAATAATAAAAGTAGGGATTGGTCTTTTCTCAAGGTGAACCTTATACGCTTCGGCTTTTATCAAATCAGTCAACTGAGCAGAAGCACACAAAATGAAACAAACTAAATAAAAACATGTAAGAATTAAAAGGTTAAAAGATGCTGATAAAGTTTTCAAATGAGCCAGAATAAAACCTCTGCCCTTGCCACAGCAAGTCTTTTAATTGATCTTCATAATCAGACATTGCAATTGTTGGTTCAAGAGACAACTTGACCAATTAGCTGGGCGTGTTTCGAGTTAATTAAAAAGACATTAATGCTGGTCATGTTGGTACAGTGTGATTAGAAGTGCTTCAGTGGCTATTTCAATGAATAATCAATGGTTTCAATTCATTCAAAGTCGACAGAAGGCAGGTGGTTTGGGCTCTTCCATCACCTCTTGCTGCATTTGACCCATAAGATGATTTGAAAGTCCATCAAATTCTGTCTCGTTTTACTGTCCTGAATAAACAAAGCTCATGTTTTTTGGTTTTTGTTTATTATTAATTGTTATGAATCACACCCACATTTTAGTAGTCAGAAAAACAACTTTTAAACCTATCTTTGCTCTTGCCTTGATCAATCCTCTCTTTAAGCTAGAACAGTATGCATCCCAAAATGGAGACTCAGTCGTCACCATCAGTGGATGCTTTCAAATCACAGGTTCTACATTAGAACTTTCCTTCTTCTAGTTGGATATTTTAAAGCAGTCTAAAGGATCAAACAATCCCAGGGGACATACTTCACAGCATATATATATACGGTAATTGCTCCGAGGAGTTGCTTTCGCTTGTCCCTAAGCCTCGTGAATTTAAGTGTCCTACGAGGCTGGCATCCCGTTCCCACCCCTTTACCGTTGAAACTGTTAGATGTAGACATCTTTTCTACTCCAATAGCTTCATGTCTCGCACATCTCGCCTGTGGAACTCCCTTCCTTATTCCTGTTTCCCTGACAAATACAATCTCCAACAGTTTAAGTGTAGCGTCAATTGTCATCTCCAATTGCCTTGATCTATCCACTTCCCTTCTCCACTTCCTGACATCTTTCATTCCTATCTGCTCTCGCTCTATATCTTCCGTAACCCCCCTGCCTTGATCGACCCTCCGTCCTTCTCAAAATCCCTTCCTTTACCACACCTATCTGCTCTTCCTCCATCCCTTCTGTAACCCCATGCGTGATAGTGGCCACCGGCCTTGCTTGGGGTGATACGCTTAAAAAAAAAAAAAAAAAAAAAAATATATATATATATATATATATATATGTGTGTGTGTGTGTGTGTGTGTGTGTGTGTGTGCATAGGTATACATATGTGTCCAGTGAGGTGTGTGTATGTATATATATATATATATATATAATATATGGATAAAATAACTGAAAAATAATTTTGGTTGTTTTTTTTGCGAAAGTATTTATTTCTATGTTTATATATATATAAAAACATAGAAATAAATACTTTCTTTAATGTTTATATATATATATATATATATATATAAAAACATAGAAATAAATACTTTCGCAAAAAAAACAACCAAAATTATTTTTTAGTTATTTTATCCATATATTACATATCAAGAAAGTATACGTGGCTTCTCATTATGTTATATATATATATAAGTAATTGATTTGGGGATTTAGACTAATTTTTATAGTAATTCGTCGAGCTTAGAATCCTGAACAGAATGCAGAAAGCACTGGACGGCCGTTTCGTCCTATCCGGGTTTGATTCTCGGTAGTGGATGCACACTGCTGATGAGTCTCACATAGGATGAAATGGCCATCCAGTGCTTTCTGCATTCTGTTGAGGATTCTAAACTCGACGAATTACTATAATATATATATATATATATATATATATATATATATATATATTGTTGTAACCTAGGGAAGGTTACTGAATAGAACAATCAACGGAGGTTGGTAATGAATGATAATACTTAGGACAAGAACAACACACATAAGATTCGGCAGTAGTGTGTAGACGAAGTAGTCAACTGTTAGAAGCAAGTCAAGTGAATTCCACAATGAATATCCTACTCTAGGTTATCTACCAACTGCACCACCCCACATGGTCAGATGTGGCACAAGGCCAAATTTAATGTGGGATGTCCAAGCATGTAGGCTTGGCCAAAAATTCTCCGTAGACTCTGTATAAAACCGGGTTGGGTAGCTGTCTGGGGATCCTCTCTGCCCAGAGACAGAGAGTTTGAAAAGCACAGCTGGAGACGAATCTCCAACTGCAGACCTACATACAGTATTAACACTGTAAATACGTGAATGGGGACATACCCATTATTGTCTGTAGGTATGCTACAACAATACATACATACATATATATATATATATATATATATATATATATATATATTTTGTGTATTTGTGAACAATCCCTTTATGTATGTATCTAGAGTTATAGGAATGTTTTATTTTTCAAATATGGTCAGCATATTGTGGCTGTGTTCATAGTTGATATTATTTAGTGTTGGCTTTTCTTTTTTAATTAAGAATGCTTCCATTATTTTTAGCCTTTTTGTACATGTGGATGATGCTATTATATTTATATTATCAACGAGTATGTTATGAATAGAGTTTGGTAGGTCTCCATGCGTATTTAAACGAGACCTAATTGAGCTAGGGCCAGAGTAAAAGTAAAGCGAGTTTTCTTGATGCATCAACCAATCTATATATTCAGTTAAAGGTAAAATAAAATTGATCTTTGATAATGGCTAAATGTATCGCCATAAACACTTGGAAAACATTTGGATAATTTTTAGATAATTTATGTCCTGAAAATAAACAACAAAAAAAAAATTATACGAACACGTAAGAAATTATATAAAAATCTCAATCACCACACCTTGCAAGTTGTTTTCTTGTAACTTGCATATATATGTATATATACATGCGCACTCCTATATATACATAGGAGTGCGCATGTGTGTCTGGTGAAATATATATATATATATATATATATATATATATATATATAATTATATGTGTGTGTGTGTGTGTGTGTATGGTGGTGATACATATTTATACACATACATACACACAGATAGATATAGATATATATATATATATATATATATATATATATATATATATATATACACACACACGCACACATACAGGGTGTCCATAAAGTTCATGTGCACTTTAAAAAAATGTATAACTTTATTTGTATTTGCGATAGAAATAATTTGTAAAAAGGATTAGAAAGAAGTAAATCTATATTTTTGAAGGTTTTATTGAAATTTTATTTAAGTTTCCACATGTCCTCCATCATTAGCAATACAAAGGGTAATACGATTTTGCAGTTCATGGAAAACATTCGCCAACTGATTTACAGTAATGCCTGAAATCACATTAGTTATTTTAGCTATACTTAAAACCAGGTACATTAAACTTTATAACATTTTTTACAGATTATTTCTATCGCAAATACAAATAAAGTTATAAATTTTTTAAAGTGCACACAAACTTTATGGATACCCTTTGTGTGTGTATATATATATATATATACACACACATATATATATGGTGAGATGTGTGTATGCGTGTGCATATATATATATATATATGGTGAGATGTGTGTGTGTGCATGTGTGTGTATATATCTATCAGTAAGTCTGTAGAATAATTATGAAAAAACTTTGTTTTTTTGCATTGATTTATTTTTATTTTTCAACACTGGCTGCTCGTTCTTTATCAATAGACTTAATCCAAAGCTTCTTCATTAATCAGAGAGATCAATCATTGTGCTGCATTTCATGTCATCTCTGGTTTCAGTTCTTCAGACCCCAACACGACATCCCAGACTGCATCAATGACAGAAAATATTCTTTCTTTTCGTCTGTTTTTATTATATGTGGAACAGTAGTTGTAGCAAGATAACTGACAGAACAACTCTTTGACTAGAACTTTGTGAAGACATGCTGGATTGCACAAAAAAGAAATCTGGGTGTGGAAGACATATTAACCCCTTCTACTTCTTATAGCCATTTCTGTATCTTATAGCCATGCTATACCTTTAAGTTTTCGATATGTCTTATATTGAAAACTTAAAGTTATAGCATCACTGTCCATGTCAATGGGAGTTTCCTAACCTTTTTTCAACCAGCATTCCCACTTTGGGCACGTACGTTTTTTGTTGATTCCCCTGCTGTCAAATTAAATTTTGAATATTATACTGAATTCATCTTTCATAGCAAGATAATTCTTAGTGCAAAATATTTTTAATATCGTATTTATTTCTATTATAAATGCCAATGATTAAAAGGCTAACAAAAAAAAAAAAAAAAAAAAAAATTATTTGATTTTTTATCTCAATGTTTTCAATGCGATGGTTGACATTGGTGCTTACTGGCTAAGGCTCTTATTCTAGGTTCCATGCTGTTTAGAAGTAATCATAGATTTCCTCGTTTTGTAATTTGCTGTGGTTACTTTGTTTAGTAAGAAGCTGCATAACTGCATTGAAATCACATTCAACCATATAGGAAGTTGGAAAAGCAATGAAGTAAAGTTTGATAGCTTCCCACAGCTTTAGATATCTTTCAGAAATTGTAGCCAATTTTGAATAATTTGAGAAAATTTGAAAAATGGATAAATATGCACCACCCTGCAAATTAAATGAATGCTCCCTTTCAAAAAAACAGAGACCAAAAGGAGGCACTACCAACAATATTTGCAAACAGTGAGATAGAAAAATCAGCTTTATAAACTTGTAAAATCTGTCAACTGTCACATACCCAACAAGAGGAATCTTCTTCAATATTAACACCTAAAACATAAAATTTTGCAGATAGGAAAACAACAAGAAAAAAAAAAAAATGGTTATAACGTCACACTGAAATGGTACCAACCTCAACCCTTTATTAATTTGCCTTTTTACACTCAACAGAAGAGTGTTGTCAGTTGTTATTGATTCATTTGTAACATTTGCCATCATTAATTCTCAAGAAGGCAGCAGCTCATTCAAATGGAGAACAACTGGAGAGGCAAATTTGAAAGCCGGAATCTGCAGTCTTCAGTGAAAACAAACCAAACCAAGAAATAATGGCTGTCAGGAAGTTAACAATGGGACTACATCATCACAGAGTGTATTGGTTGCTCTCAGAAAATGCTTCATTAACTTTGATAGCAAGACTCCTTTAAATGTCAAGGGTCAGAGGAGAATAACTCTTAAATCGCACTAATCCACTGAAATTTGGCACATATTTAAAAAAAACAATGACAATAGAAACACTATTATTATTTTATTATTAATTTATTAATAGTTTTAGTATTTACTATTGTAGATTATATTATTGTTATTTAAATACCCTTCATTATTATTATTATTTTATTACTGGTTTTATTCCATCTTATTATTATTGCTTTTCATCCCAACACTCTGGCTCTATACACTCTTCATTATTCCTATTATTTTATTACTGGTTTTATTCCATCTTATTATTGCTTTTTCAGCCAACACTCTGGTGAGAGACACACTGTCAAAATTAAAGCAATTTTGCAATTTCATTGTACAAACCTTTACTTACATATTTTGTTTATGTTAATATTAAATGGATAACATTCTATTAACCATTAAATAAGAATGATATTTTATTTTATAAAGTTTAATGCAACATTCTATTTCTGCAAAATCTTTTAAAAATGTCTGCTAAATGGAGTTTAACAATTCACTCATCTGGTGTAGAAGCAAAGCTATATATATATATATATATATATATATATATATATATATATATATATATGCCTTTTATGGGAAATTATCTGCAGGCAAGCATCCTAGACACAAACCCAGAAAGCTCTTTAAAGATTGCATCAAAACCAACCTCAAAGATCTTGGAATATCAGTTGGTATCTGGAAACTGGAGGCTGAATGTTGACTTTCTTGGAGAACGACAGTTCATCACAGTTGTAACCAGTTTGAAAAGGACAAAGTGGAACATACTATGGCTAAGTGCAAACTTTGTAAAGGTAATCTTGAAGTGCTACCTTAGTATGTAAGTAGTTTATGTGGTAATTTAGCTCTTTCAAAGGCAGGTCTTAAAAGTCACCTGAGGTCTCATCAGGCTCGCTCCACTGAAAGAAGCCGGAAATCAATCCATGTGCCTTCTTGTACACTCTGCCATAAAGTATGCAAGTCAGCTTCTGGATTAACAAGACACATGGAAATTTCCATTGATGCTGTGCCTGCTGGGATTCAGGGATCTCCGTTTCAGGTGCAATATTTGCACAAAAGCTTGTAAAAATAAGACTGATTTAAAAAGTCATCTGCACTCTCATGATTAGTCAGTCTGAAAGTTATTAAAAAGAAAAAAAATTTGTTGTGAAGAAGGTCTTCTGTGAAGAAGTGACAATCACCATATATATATATATATATATATATATATATATATATATATGTATGTATCAGTGGCGACTCTAGATCATCAATGTTTGTCAGAGTCATTACATTCTTTAACAAAATATATAATATGTGTCTTAGATGCTAAATTGATTGCTTTACTCTAACTAAAATATATAATTTAAAAAATCTGTAGCCAGATAAATCATTTTTTTTTTAAAATAATGTGTGTATTTAGAGAGTGTGTCTGTGTATATGTGTAATGCATTAGTGTGTTTATGTCTCTGGCTGTGAATTTTGCGTTTATGATTAGTACTGCTGTGTGATATCATATTTTCTGAACACTACCCCAGTCACACTCCTTACTTCAACACTTCAGTCGATGAGTTAAGGCTTTCTTTGATTTTCGACAACTTTGGGTCAGTATCTGTCTATATTTTTGAGATCAGGTATTATGTACACTATTTGTTGTAGAGTTGTGAGTTCAATACCTGGTTAAGACAGTGGAGAACTTGGAGAGGCAATTTAACAAGAGATAACTGACATCCATTAGAGGAGGGTAGTTTCCAGTAGTCAGCTTTGATAGTCGGACCGAACATTCTTGCTGTATCACTCTCGTTTGTATTACTGTTTTTCTGTTAATATATTTGTTTGACTCAATTCCTCTTTTGTGTTTTTATTTCTGGCCCTAATTAGGCCACAACAGAAAGAATGAAGCCTGGAGGAAGTTCCACAAGCGAGAAGTGTTTATGATTAGTACTGCTGTGTGATATCATATTTTCTGAACACTACCCCAGTCACACTCCTTACTCCAACACTTCAGTCGATGAGTTAAGGCTTTCTTTGATTTTCGACAACTTTAGGTCAGTATCTGTCTATATTTTTGAGATCAGGTATTATGTACACTATTTGTTGTAGAGTTGTGAGTTCAATACCTGGTTAAGACAGTGGAGAACTTGGAGAGGCAATTTAACAAGAGATAACTGACATCCATTAGAGGAGGGTAGTTTCCAGTAGTCAGCTTTGATAGTCGGACCGAACATTCTTGCTGTATCACTCTCGTTTGTATTACTGTTTTTCTGTTAATATATTTGTTTGACTCAATTCCTCTTTTGTGTTTTTATTTCTGGCCCTAATTAGGCCACAACAGAAAGAATGAAGCCTGGAGGAAGTTCCACAAGCGAGAAGTGTGAAGTAAAAATAAACTGTTAGCATAGAAGTTAATCAGTAAAATTATGTCTTAAAATTGTGTTGAAACAAGATTTAGTTCAGTTTCCAATGAATCTGAATCTTTACTACCCAACACAGGGATGGAACTCATAATTACTATACTACCAGTGTTATTGTCCAATAATGGATAAGAGTTGAAAGGAACAAAATACTGTCTTCTTTTAATTTTTCATAAATTTTTATGGTTATGTATATTGGCTTCTCAAGTCAACATACAAGAGTATAAAAAATTAAAACAAAATGGTTATCTCTAACATGCATGGAGTTATAGGGTGTGCAGGAATTAGGAACAGAAACTTTAGTAATGAGGAGAAAGAGAAGAGGGCAATCAGGAGGACAGTAGATAGCATTTAAATTTTTGCAGATTAAAGTTGGTTGGAAAGTGTCATGGTAATTTACTCAAGCACACATGGACTCTCCTAGCTATAAATAGGAGCAGGTACTGCCTTTTAGAGGAGGGTAGTTTCCAGCAGTCAGCTTTGATTGTCGGACCGAACATTCTTGCTGTAACACTCTCGTTTGTATTACTGTTTTTATTAGTTTCTATTAGTATATTTGTTTAATTCAGTTCCTCGCTTGTGTCTTTATTTCTGGCTCTAACAAGGCCACAACACAAACAAAATCTGTCAAAAGGTGAATTAACTTTCTTGTAGTATCAACTAGCCATCTAGCACAATGCTGTTATATATGCAGTCGATGTGGTGCTAACGTGCAATTGTAGGGCAGAGAGCTTCCTATACTGAAATCAGTGGGCATGTTGGAGGATTCCACCAATTGAATCAATGTTAATTCAATCCTCCACCATTTTCAAACAGAGGCTTCGGGTTGGAGCATATTGGCTGCGGTTTGACCTGGAGAGAAATGGGCTTTACAGTTCTACTTGCTGGAGACATGATACAAATCAATGGCTTTACCCTCAATATGTGGAGTGAACTGGGGAAGTGCTCAGTTGTGCAGTGACCCTACAACCACACCCAGTCATGGAACTGATGATGATGATAAAGAAAATAATTATTAGAATTTCATGGATCATCTTTGTAAATTATATTGTAACTTTGACAAGATTACTCTATCTACTTATGTATAACCCGACTCCAAGTATAGTGCAACCCCTGAATTTTAGCATTGCCAGACAAGATTTACCTGTCTATAATGCAACCAATCACCAAAAATGCATTACATTTAACCTTTTCAAAAATATTTCCTGTATATAGTGAGACACCCTATTTTTTGTATAAAAAATTGATAATAGAAACTTGCACTGTACAGAAGTCGGCAATCTGTGGCACATCAAGCAATTTCCAATGGCACACAGCTGCAAATGACATCACAAAGTCCGAACCAATAACTACTACAACGTAAAGAAGATATTTCGCTGTTTCAATTTTAATATATACTAAAGTATATATACTATATATTACTATATAAAATATATTGTAGAACAGGCATATTGGCCTTGATTTGTATAAAAATACGTGTTCTGTTGGCACACTGAATGATTTTAAAACCCAAAGTCGGCACATAGCCAAAGGTTGCCGACACCTGTCTTAAACCTTAAAGAAGAAAATCCTTCCTCAGTCCGTATAGACTGGTGCTACATAATCATGAAGAGCTTTACCAAATAACAAAAATCACATTGCTTGAAGACTTTCAACAGCAGCAACCACAATTTCCAATGGCACACAGTTGCAAATGACATCACAAAGTCCGAATCAATAACTACTACAACGCAAAGAAGATATTTAACTGTTTCAATTTTAATATATACTAAAGTATATATACTATTTATTACTATATAAGATATATTGTAGAACAGGTATATTGATCTAGACTTGTATAAAAATATGTATGCTGTTGGATGATTTTTAAAACCCTAATTTTGTTTAAAACTTAATTTTCCATTCCTGGCACACATGATAAACAGATATAAATATTTATTGATTTTAAATTATCAACAAATCTAAAATCTATAGATTATAATAACAGCTAAGTATGATGTAAATTTATTTTACTGAACACATATAACATGACACATTTTGCATGATACATAAAATTTTGAGATTATATATTTTGAGGTTGCCTTTGCTCGTTAAAACTTAAAAAGGTGGACAGAAAATAGAACCTTTTTTATTTTACAATTAATAGCAAACCATTTTTAGTTGAATCTTTACATATTATATGCATTAAAAAACTAGAAAAATTTTCTTTTTATCTAACAGTGGAAAATTTAAGTGCATTTTGAAAGTTTTTTTTTAAAGATTTCTGATGATAACCTAAATAAAGCAATATGCCAATTGTAGCTAGGTACTTAATTATGTGATTCACATAAAGAAATTGATCTGGTTATTGTTTAAACTCTTACCCAGTTTTTAAATAAAAAGGATATTTAACTTTATTTCATGAGCTTTTGTATTTATTTTTCTACTAAATGTTTTATTAATAAATGTACTTTGTTCATTAAGTTTCCCAAACTAATTGTAGGAACTGAAAATAATGAATTTTAGCCATTGTAGGTATCAGAATCGGAAATCGTATCAGAATTAGAAATTTAGAACAGTACTGTGAATTGTATCAGAATCAGTAAAAATATTGGTATCGTTCCATCGCCAGTTCAAATAGATTAATGTATAATGACAATAATTCCTCATATCTGAAATTCACATAGAAATTACTATAAACAATCAAGATGAGGATACTACTCCAAAGAGATTAATGTACAATGGGTAAATTGTCACCATTTTATATTTTTAATTTTGTGCATATACATTGTTTGTTTCTGATTTTGTCAACTGCACAGTATAGTAGGGTCAGTTGGGCACCATCTGTGAGAAAAAGAGCACCATGACACAATTCACTCTGCCAGAAACTTGGAAATGGCATGCTGTACTACTTGGCATTTGTGCTGGAAGCTCCTATATCAGAGTGAGCAACCTTTTTGAGAGTGTGTGCCAAAACCAGCCATATCTTTGACACAAAGTTTTTTCCACGTGCCAACAAAAATATTTTGAGAACATTGATATCTATTAAGTATATGAAGAACTTTTTTAAATGATAAAAAAAATCATAACAAAGCAAAGACAACGGTATTATAAAAAATTAGGCAAATCATATAAAATTGACTGAACGAAAAAAAATTATATTTTTTTATGAAAATGTTTTTTCATTACATTTTTTTTATTAGCCTATAAGTATAAATATAACTGCCGTACATATTCACACAATTTAACTTATTTTTTTCAATTAATCGTTTTTTTTTTCCGTTATACATTTTTATGACTAAAAACACAGCAAAAGATTATTGAAAATAATCGGTCATTAATTTTAAATCTCTTATAAATGGTGTATTAAAAAAGCAAAATATCAGGTCATCCCATAAGTTCTGTCCGAATTTTGAATCAAGAAAACAAGTGACCAAATGTTACATTTAATTACAGATTCAATCAACAATGTATTTTCCCTGATTATCTATGACTTCCTTCCATCTATTAACAAGCTTACTAATTCCATTACTGTAAAATTCTTTTGGCTTTGATTCGAAGAACTCACAAATGTCAGTTTTAACCTCTTCCTCTGTTACAAAAGCTGCTTCTTCCAAATTATTCTGTAAGCTACAAAACAAATGGTAGTCTGAAGGAGAAAGGTCGGGAGAATAAGGTGGATGAGGAATTTTCTCCCAACCAAGTTCTTCGATCTTTTGTGATGTGATTCTTGCTGTGTGTGGTCGCGCATTGTCCTGATGAAACATCACCCATTTTTGATTCACTAGAGCAGGTCTTTTTTTCCTCAAAGCTTGGTTCAAACACTCTAATAGCTGACAGTATATTTGAGCATTAATTGTTGCATTAGGTGGTAAGAATTCAAAGTGGATTATTCCTTGGCAATCCCACCAGATTGAAAGCAGAACCTTTTGCCCATGAAGTTCCCTTCTCGGCTGTGGCTGGGGTCCTTCCCCTTTACCAAGCCACTGTCTATGATGCTTAACATTTCGATAAAAGATCCATTTTTCGTCGCCAGTCACATGTCTATCCAAAAACGGTGAAACAAGTTGGCGAGAATGGAGAGAAGAGCAGATGTCAACTCGGGACTTGAGATTGTTTTCAGACAATTCATGAGGCACCCATTTTCCAAGTTTAGGAACTTTTCCAAGTTGTTGAAGATGACGATGAACAGTCGTATGGTTTGAACTGAGAACCACTGCCAATTCCTCAACTGATAAAGCAGGATTTTCTTCAAGGGCTGCTTCAAGAAGTTTTTCATCAAATTCAACTGGACACCTGGTTCGATCTTCATCTTCAAGGATGAAATCTCCACCTCTGAATTTTGCAAACCATCATCTGCAAGTTCTTTCATTCACACATTCCTCTCCATAAAATGAGTGAATGTTTCTAGTCGCTTCAGCTGCTGAGTTTCCTTTCTAGAACTCATAAAGCATTATGTGCCTCAAATGATTCTTGGGTACTTCCATGTTAGCAGGGTTTTAATCAAACAAAATTTAATTTTGTTCTCTGAAATAAAATTTGATCAGTTTAAATGCATCTAAACATAAAAATAATGCTCAGCTCCATTAGACATTATAAAATACTCTATAAATTTTGTTCATTTTAACAAAAAGTTAAAATTTGGACAGAACTTATGGGATGACCTAATATATTTACCTTCAAAACTACATTTAAACAGCCCTGAATTTTTTCCAAATTCAAAAGATAATATCAGATAAAATTTAAGACAGAAAACTTGTTGGCACTTTTTATTTATTATCAGAGGGACTTTTGCTATTTCATCACTAATGACAGAAATTTGATATCAGGTTTATATTTAGTAACCTAGAGAAATATGCATGCATGCCTAGTTTTATCCATCAGTCTAATCATTGAGAACAAAGATTCACAAGCATATGCAGATGAAAACATGGATAGTAATACTGTTGCAAGGATTTTTAAACACAAAATTTTCTGGAATGGTATTCCACGTCCTTCATATATTGTATTTTGGATTTCTCTCTCATACTCCCATATCTAATCTCTTCATTTCAATATTTTCCAAGTCAACTCTAAGTTCAACAAATTTCTGCTTCCAGATTGTGTATTCATTTATAATAATGATAATTCTTCATCTCTGAAATTCACATAGAAATGACTATAAACAACCAAGATGAGGATACTAGTCCAAATAGATTCATGTATAATAATGATAATTCCTCATCTCTGAAATTCACATAGAAATGACTATAAACAAACAAAGATGAGGATACTAGTCCAAATAGATTAATGTATAATAATGATAATTCCTCATCTCTGAAATTCACATAGAAATGACTATAAACAACCAAGATGAGGATACTAGTCCAAATAGATTCATGTATAATAATGATAATTCCTCATCTCTGAAATTCACATAGAAATGACTATAAACAAACAAAGATGAGGATACTAGTCCAAATAGATTAATGTATAATAATGATAATTCCTCATCTCTGAAATTCACATAGAAATGACTATAAACAACCAAGATGAGGATACTAGTCCAAATAGATTCATGTATAATAATGATAATTCCTCATCTCTGAAATTCACATAGAAATGACTATAAACAAACAAAGATGAGGATACTAGTCCAAATAGATTCATGTATAATAATGATAATTCCTCATCTCTGAAATTCACATAGAAATGACTATAAACAACCAAGATGAGGATACTAGTCCAAATAGATTCATGTATAATAATGATAATTCCTCATCTCTGAAATTCACATAGAAATGACTATAAACAACCAAGATGAGGATACTAGTCCAAATAGATTCATGTATAATAATGATAATTCCTCATCTCTGAAATTCACATAGAAATGACTATAAACAACCAAGATGAGGATACTAGTCCAAATAGATTCATGTATAATAATGATAATTCCTCATCTCTGAAATTCACATAGAAATGACTATAAACAACCAAGATGAGAATACTAGTCCAAATAGATTCATGTATAATAATGATAATTCCTCATCTCTGAAATTCACATAGAAATGACTATAAACAACCAAGATGAGGATACTAGTCCAAATAGATTCATGTATAATAATGATAATTCTTCATCTCTGAAATTCACATAGAAATAACTATAAACAACCAAGATGAGGATACTAGTCCAAATAGATTCATGTATAATAATGATAATTCCTCATCTGAAATTTAAGCAGAAATATGTTATAAGATCTAGAAAATAGCAACTTTCAGAAATAATGGAAGAGATATAAGAATTTAATTATTCAAGAGGAAATATTCCACTATTTGAATCGGCAACATCAACTTTCTTAAGAGACATCAAAGGAGACATTAAAACTACCGCATGTCTCTGAAGACCTTTTTGAAAATGCATAGAATTAACTGTCAAGGCAACTTTGACTCAAGTAGAAAAATTTAACTCTCTGAAGCCATATCAGCTTTTATAAAATATCAAAAAAGAAATTAAAGATCTTATTTTCTTGAAGGCCTTTTTTGGTAAAAACAAAATTAAATCTCAACTTAACTTTGAATAAAGTGAGATCATTTGGAGTTTAACTAACTTCAGAATCATTGCCTGTTGAAATAATTTCTTTATCTTAACAGAGACCTTCCTCGGGAGTTTGCTAACAGGGACACATGACAGGAAAAGATTAAATTTTGTTTTAATTACTCATCAGTAACCAAAATTCAATGTTAGCAATATCAGAATTTATGCCAGAATTTTTGAGATGGGAAATTATTATTGTATGCCATACTATTCAAACTAGCATTCACATCTTGCCTGTTATATGCTCAACTATTCAGCCAATGTTTCTTCCCATGTTCTTTGCATGTTTTTATTGTATTTGGTAAGTCTTGAAAAATTTTGAAGTGAACCTTTTATTCAATCCACAAGAGTAGATACTTCTCACTCCATTTTTCATTCTCAGTGTCAATTACATATCAGTTAATACAGTCTTATTCCCCTTTGTACCACTTGGTTTGTTTCTTCAATTGAATCAGGGAAAGTCATTTTTCAGATGGACAAGTAGACAAAAGTATTGGTTAAAAACAAGAGAATATGATGAGGCAGCTGCTTGCTCTCCCAAAAATCAAAATTCCAGGAATGTTTTCATCAATGGAAACCATGCTGGCTAAAGTACATGGATTCAGAAGGCGACTACTTCAAAGGTGATTAAATGCTGAATTGATGTGTGTTTTGGTTTTATTTTCATAGCACCGGCCCAATAATTTCATACCATACTTCATATACACAGAGACACACTGATGTACCTAAATACACAAGAACTTTTCAACGCATCCTCATAATGACGTCTATTCATTGCATGACATTAATAAAGATATTTTTAATGGTGTTGCAATCAAATATACCCTTTCCCCCCCACCCCAGCCAAACATAGACTCAGGGTTTGCGGCAAGTTCTACATGAATTAGTCATATTTGCATCAGCAGTGGTATCCAGAAATTCAATCAAAATAGTTCCTGAGTATTTGTACCAATAAAATTGTCTATCATCACTGATTTGATTGCCCCCTTTTCACCTATGGCCATCCTGTGCATCAAGTAAAAATTTTACAATTGTGTGAATTAAATTTTTTATACTGTGTGTGCAGATGGGGAAGGTTGGCTTGAGTCAATCCTGCTCTCAGAACATGAAAAGCAATAATCCAAAAAGAAGAGCAAGTGTACATCATTGGTTGCTCGTGTGCATTCCTTCTTCTAGATTAATATGTTAACAAAGGCTATGGAGTACAACACTCCTACTAAGTTGGGGGCTAGATAGCCATTGAGCCAGCATGAAGGCTCATCATCTCTTTGACAGTTCTTGTTTTTTGTTTATCCTGTTAAGCTTCTAGTTACTCTCCTCACCAAAAAAGGATGAACGTGTGTGTGTGTGTGTGTGTGTGTGTGTGTGTATATATATATATATATATTTCTGTAGTTTACTGCTACAGCAAGCAGAGACATTTTTTCTCTCCCGATGATGGCCATGTTGGCCGAAACTAGTCAAGGAATCTAAACGAAATAATAATAATAATAAAAGCATAAGAATATTAATCTACAACCCAGTATGTCTCAAGATTTTAATTGATTTTTTTAATAATTTTTAGTGTTCAAAATATATATATATATATATATATATATATATATATATATATATATATATATATATATATTTGTTTTGAACAATAAAAAATATTAAAAAATTTAAATTTTCAGACACACTGGGTTGTGTATTACAGTCTTTTGTTTCATCATTTTCAATTAGGTTCCTCAACTAGTTTCAGCCAGCATGGCCATCATCAGGAGAAAAAAATCCCTGTTTGTCAGTAGCAGTGAACTACAGGAGTGAATGACTGTTTCTGAAGAAAATGAAATTTTATCTGTAGTTTTCACTTGTTTTTTATCATTAATTTTGGTCAGGCCTTGTTTTGGTCAAACGGCCTCTTTCAAGTTGTTTTTAAGATAGAAGATGGGAGATTCATTACTTTCAGAAAACCTCCTAGATCTGATATATATATATATATATATATATATATATATATATATATATTTTTTAAGCTTATCACCCCAAGCAAGGCTGGAAGCCACTAGCACACAAGGGGTTACAGAAGGTTTGGAGGAAGAGCAGATAGGAGTGGTAAAGGAGAGGATGTGGAGAAAGATAGTGGATCGATCAAGGCAAGGGGGTTACAGAAGATTTGGAGTCAGAGCAGATAGGAATGAAAGGTGAAAGGATGTGGAGAAGGGAAGTGGATAGATTAAGGCAACTGGAGATGTCGATTGACATTACACTTAAATAGTTGGAGATTGTATTTGTCAGGGAAACAGGAATAAGGAAGGGAGTTCCACAGGCGAGATGTGCGAGACATGAAGCTATTGGAGTAGAAGATACGTCTACATTTAACAGTTTCAATGGTGAAGGGGTGGGAACGAGATGCCAGCCTCGTGGGACGTTTAAATTCATGAGGCCTAGGAACCAGCGAAAGCAGCTCCTCGGAGCAATTACCGTGAAAGTATTTGTAAAAAAGACAGAGCAAGGCAACGGCGCGTCTGTGAGAGAGCGACTGCAGACGAGATGACAGATCAAGGCCAATTACATTGCATATCCGTCTCTGGATCTTATCAAGAACCCTGAGGCAAACAGCAGGGGCTCCAGACCATATATGGCAGCAATACTCCATGCAAGGGCGAATGGTTGATTTATAGATTTGGAGGATATATATATATATATATGTATTTGTGTGTATTTAGGCAGCATTTTTTCATTGATTCATGTTTATATACTATATATATATATTCATTTATGCATGTTTCTATACAGTGTAACCCAGATATAAGAGAATTGTCGGGACCGGAGAAGAAGTCTCTTATATCCAGGTTTGGTCTATTTTATATACATTAACACAGGCTCTAATTTGGGACCAGAGAAAATCTCTTATATCAGGGTTTCTCTTATATCAGGGTCTCATATCCAGGTTACACTGTACTATATTTGATGCATGATTCATATACTGCATTAAATCTAGGATATCCAACTCAATTATTCGCAGTTTATATTTTATTTATTTTTATATTTTTAGTTAGTGCTTACATTGCAAAGTAAATATTTATTTATATGCCTACATTTGCCTATTATTTCAGTTTTCTTGTTTGAGATTTTATTTTGTTTTGTTAAAACTAATTATTGCTAATTTTTCCTTTAAGCATAATTTACAATTTTTGCTGTTAATACTGTATTAGTATAATGCTGCTCATTATTAACTTCCCATTGACTTTGGTGGGGATATTGTCCTCTTTTTGGCTTCATATCTATTTTGAAAGGGTTGTGTATTTCTTCTTTTTAATGACATTTTCTGGTCATAATATCTTTCTTTAAAGGTTTTTTTTCTCTGGCCCCTATGTAAGGTTTCCTTCTGTGTTAATATTATTTATGATGGCTTTTTATATTATGTTTATTGTTAATTTTCTTTGTTTCTACAGTTACATTTAATGGTGTTATTTTGCTGTATGTTATTGTAATTGGTTTTGTTGATTATTTTTTATTGTTCTTTGTTATTTTTTCCATGTTATCCATGCAGCTCAAAGGACTCAAAGAGTGTGAGTTCAATACCCGGTTAAGGCAGTGGAGAACTTGGAGAGGGGAATTAACAGAAGATAACTGACATCCATTAAACTGACATCCATTAAACATGGCAAGTGGAACTAGAACAGTCTGACCCAGTGAGTGAAATAAAGGGTTCAGTTCGGCATTCCAACCACCTGAAAAAGTCAGGAGTGTGCAATGGCTGAAATGTTGTAATAAATATGGTGACAAAGATGAGGACAATAGTCTGAATAATGTAAATAGAGCATTCACCAACTTAAACAAGCAGACTGTCCAGAAAAGTTGCAACTGTGCCCCACACATAATAATCAAGGAGAAACCACGAGGAATTTAAATAAAAGATATGAACACAAAAGAGAGTACACTCAATGCATTAGGTGATAACTGTAATAAGTTTGGCTATTAAAAAAAATGCTGCTTTAATTAAAAGAGAAAGCTATTTACTCAGGCGAAAATGTCGCAATGTGGTATACTTCAAAACAAAAACAATAAAAACAAAAGCATATTCTGATGAAAAAAAAATTATTAAAATTTAAAAAATTATATTTTGCATTCCCACGTCTTCAGTACTGTCCCTTTTCCCATGAATACAACTGACATTCTCATTTATATCTGCCCGTTCAATCTACATGTATAGAATTCCATTGATAAAAATATTACTTCCCTCACAAACAATACCAAAATACTAGTAAAATCAAATAATAAAAACAGAATTATGAACCTTGAAGCAATAATAATACAACAAAAACAACCATCTATAAATACAAATAATTATAATTTAAGAGCCTACATCCTCAAATATATATAAAAAACAAAATTAAAAACATGTGTCGTACCTTGCTTATATCACAACACTCTTTGCCTATATCACGAAATTCACCAGTTCCATGAAACTTACTGTTTATCTCGCCCTCTCCTGAAAATACCTTAAGTTCAAAGGTTGAACTACATTTTGCTAGAATGAAATTGGGAAGTTTCTGATGGAATTTCCTCCTTGTCTGAGGATTATCCATAACTTGAAAAAGGTGATCAGTAAAATTAATCAACACTAAATGTCTGTTGAATGTTGAATGGAAAAGGTTCCTCTTAAAGAATGTGCTCTGCCATTTTTAAAAGAATGTGCTCTGCCATTTTTAAAACAATGTTGATTTTTTCATGTGTGTATATAAATAAATTACATAGAACAGAAATTCAAAATTACCCCATTTGAATAGCTATTTCACCCTACAAGGAGTGAAGAAATAAAGTAGTAGCTTAAAATTTTTAAATATTTAAAGAATAAAGAAAGAAGAAAAGAGAAAGAAAATGAAAAAAGAAAAGAAAAAGGAAAAATGAAAAATGAAAAAGCAAAAGAAGAATATAATAGAGTAAAAATCATCTAGACAATATATATATATATATATATATATCACTAGTCAATACTCTGTTGTTGTTTATCAGGTGGCAGACATTAATCTTATATTACAAGAATATCTGATTTATTCCTTGTTTAGAGTCTATACATATATAAAAAAATATTTTTTTACTGAATTAATCTAGAAAGTCATAGATTTGGAACCAAATGACAAGTTATTGGGTGAGAAAATCCTTTGTCTCTTGATTAATTCACAAGCCTACTCAGCAGTATAACATCACAAACTTATGTTCTGAAAATAGTGCAAAGTTTACATATATCTAGTACATTATATTTCTTTCACATTATGTTAAGTACATTAATATACTTGTAAAATCTATGAGCCTCAAGCTGCAGTCTTTTTTTATAAATCACGAAAATAAAGTGTAAAGGAATCAGTGTAAAAGTTAAAAACTAATAAATCATTTAATGAAAAGCAGCCATTTTTAAGCTTTACTTTGGTTTTAACTCTTCTTTCGTTCTATGTGCTTCGTCCTTTCAGGATGTAGGCGATCATGGCTCTCCACCTCCCTCTATCCCTTGCAGCTCTCAACAAGTTCCTTCCCTCAGCCATCTCCCCCAGACCACATTCTGTCACCCACTTGCTTAAGGCCGCTAGGTATGTCCCGCATTGTTTTCCCTTTTCTTGTTCCCGCTATCCGACCCTGTGAGTATCAGATTCTCCAGACCCTCCTTTCTCATTATGTGTCCCAAGAACTTCAGATGCCTCTTCCTGATGTTAAGTATAAGCCTCCTCCTTGTCTGCATCCCCTCATTGTTGTTCACATGCCTGGTCCATGATATCCTCAGCATCCTTCTGTAGAATCACATCTCCATCGCCTGAAGTCTCTTCTTCATCTTTGAGGAAATTGTCCAACATTCACTGCCATAAAAAAGGACAGATGTCACATAACAGCTCAGAATTATTCCTTCGTTACTCTAGAAATCCTCCTGTCTTGTAGTACTTTGCCCAGCTTTTGGAATGTGTCCTTGGCCATCCCAATACATCTACAGATCCGTGTCGCATTTCCTATCCTCCGTCAGGACGCTTCCAAGATATTTAAACTGCTGAGTCTGCTTGATTCTAGTGTTCCTGACCTGCAAATCGCATTTCAGGCTCATCCTTTTACTGAAGATCATGCATTCTGTTTTCTTGTAGTTTATGCTTAGTCCCTTCTTCACACTCTCTGTTGCTACCTTCTCTCGGAGATTTTGTAATTTCTTTTCTGTGTCTGCTGTCAGTAATATGTCATTTGCGTATCTTATGTTGTCAAAATAATGGCTGCTAATGCTAAATCCCAGTCGGGTTTCCAATTCTCTCAGAATTGTCTCTCTGCATAAGTTGAACAGGTCGGGTTAGAAGACATATCCTTGTCTTTCACCCCTTTCTATTTTTGTATATTTGCTGAACTAGTACTCTTTGTAAAACCTAAATTATTTAAATACAAAAAGTTAATGAGTTAATTAAATCATTAACTATATCATTTAATTAAATAGAAATTTTTTAAAAAAGTTTTTAAGATATGTCTAGATTTATTTACATTTTCACATTTTATTTCTTTATACTTGCAAAATCTATGCTCACAATAAAATGTCTTTTTTAAGAAATTATGAAAATAAATGTATGAATAAATTGCTTTTAAAAATTCAGAATAAATTTTCTATTTGTTTTTGTTTTTTAATCAAAAGCAGCATTTTTAAGCTTGAGTTGGTTTTACTATTATTTATTTGCATAATCTAAGAAATATCTATGAAAGAGGAATTAAAATACAAAAATTCAGGTGTTAATTGCATTACTAGATCATTATCTGAATTATTTCCATGATGAATACATAATTCAAGGTAAGAAAAATATTTGATTTATCTTGAAATAATATCTAGGCATTTACTTATGTCTATCATATTTAATTTCTTAAGCTGTGAGTTCATTTATCATGTAACATTCTATGACAGTATTCCATTAATTTCTGTCTCAATTTATCAGATGAGGGTTTATCATTATTTAAGCTATTTACATGCAGACTAATGTCTTCATCTTTGTTGAAGTTTTATCCTGGGTATGACGATAAACTACATCTGGCAACAAGGCATCTGATCAAAAAGTTTTGAGGAGCATGGGACCACCTCTTAATTGCTGTTGTTCCCAGATGCACCCTGACATGGGGTGGTAGCACCTGTTAGGGTCCCAGTTATGGGCAAACAATTAACCCCTAAACTGGGGTCAAAATACTATGAAAATATAAAAATAGATTTTTACGGTAAAAATACCAGCAATACATTTTTGAACAGAAAAAAAAAATTACCAGCAATACATTTTTAAAAGAATTAAATAATACCAAAAATTACCAACAATACATTTTTAAAGGAATTAAATACCAAAATTACCAACAATACATTTTATAGGAAAAACAATTTTATCTGTATTTGAAAGCATATGATTATACTCAAAATATATTTGATTGAAGAATTGTGTTCAAGGTATTTAGATTTTGGCATTAAATAACCCATAGAGGTTGATAGGCTGCTGAACAAAAACAACCAACTAACAATTTGAGATGTTATCAGAATGTTTCATCGCTTGTGCCCTGCAGCCGTCATCTGGTGTACATTGATCTAGGTAACAAGTAATTTTGAACTGAACCCTTTATTTAATTTATGGGGGGACGATGTCTAGAGATATCTCATATTGTGGATTTGTTGACATAGTAATTGTGAGTGGAATCCCCTTTGATCAAGCGTCTTTCATAATCAAGCAATAAAGCACACTGAATCGAGCAATGGGGATTGCATGTTTGATACTTGCTGGACAAAACATTTTCTTGATCACACAAACCAATAAATACAATACGGCATAATAAATAAAAATGGGTCATCTATTTCAAATACAAAGTGTTCAGTATAATAATGCTTGAAATAATAACATGAGATAAAAAATAAATCTATTTCATGTGTGCATATATATATATATAATATCTATTATATATATATATATATTATATATATATATATATCTATTATATATATATATATATATATATATCTATTATATATATATATATATATATATATCTATTATATATATATATATATATATATCTATTATATATATATATATATATATATATCTATTATATATATATATATATATATATATCTATTATATATATATATATATATATCTATTATATATATATATATATATATATATCTATATTATATATATATATATATATATATATCTATATTATATATATATATATATATATATCTATATTATATATATATATATATATATATATCTATATTATATATATATATATATATATATATCTATATTATATATATATATGTATATATATATCTATATTATATATATATATATATATATATATCTATATTATATATATATATATATATATATATATCTATATTATATATATATATATATATATATATCTATATATATATATCTATATTATATATATATATATATATCTATATTATATATATATATATATATATATATATATCTATATTATATATATTATATATATATATATATATCTATATTATATATATATATATATATATTATATATATATATATATATATTATATATATATATATATATATATATCTATATTATATATATATATATATATATATATATCTATATTATATATATATATATATATATATCTATTATATATATATATATATATATATATCTATTATATATATATATCTATTATATATATATATATATATATATATATATATATATATATATCTATTATATATATATATATCTATTATATATATATATATCACACTTCTCACTTGTGGAACTCCCTTCCAGCTCCATGCTTTCCAGCCAACTTTAGTGTGCAAAAATTTAAATGCAATGTCAATCACTATCCACTGTCCTCCTGATTAGTCTTTTCTTTCATTATTATTGTTTCTGTTCCTAATTCTTCCATACCCACTAACCTTATTTCTTAGTGGCTTTATTGCCTTGCATGGGGTGAAACTAATAAAAAACACAGCTTTTAAGTTATATATTTATAGAAGAAATGTGATCGTTATCAGAGACTAGAGTATATAAACTCTAGTATCAACAGTGTTAAACACAATCGTCAGACCAAAAGAACCATGATCATCTATGTTCTGATGATTGCATTTAAGCATGAAACAAGCTGTCACTATGCAGTGTTAATACCCATGTCCATAATGCTTATATCTCCCTCAATATATATCAAACATGTAGACATATAGAGTCTAATGTAGTAAAATATTCTAGACCTTTAAAGTAAGTAAAAATAAGACAGTATTTACATTAGTCGGACTATTGTCCTCATCTTTGTCGCCATATTTGTCACAACGTTTCGGCCGTTGTACGCTCCGGCCTTCTTCAGGTGGTTGGAATTTCGAACTGAACCCTTTATTTCGCTCACTGGGGTAGACTGTTCTAGTTCCATGTGCCATGTTTAATGGATATCAGTTATCTCCTGTTAATTCCCTTCTGAAAGTTCTCCACTGACTTAACCGGGTATTGAACTCACACAGTGACAGGACCCAAAGAGTGTGAGTTCAATACCCCTTACTACACCAGCCAAACTCACCTTCCCTTGCACCTTCAAATGATACCTTATTGTTGTAAATGAATGTCCCACACTCCCTATTGCCTATGTGGACTGACTATATCAGTAGCTATATATGATGAGCACAGGATATACCTGGGGTCTTGCTTCAGGAATTACTAGCCTGTCACTCGATTCTCTGTCATTCAGTAGCGCATTCTCTGTTACAATAAACATATTTTCTTTCATCTACGCAGGTGTTACTGTTCCTTACCACCTTTGTCTGTCTGTAACCTTCTTTAAGGATACACCACTTATTTTGATTATTACAAACTTTCTTTTCATGGGAAATACTTTAATCCTCTGTAAGCCTTTATTAAATAAAAAAACCCACAACTCCTCACCCAAAATTCAGAATTGGACCAGTTCATTGTCCAAGAACATGCCAAGTTCTGGGATGATGGAATCATGAAGCTCCCTTATAAATGGC